>JAJJMB010000874.1:742949-979416 GCA_023531105.1 Papaver atlanticum
AGTTATTTTCAGCTGCGTTCCAACCTCTGGCATATACCTAACAAAAAATGGAGGCTTAATCAGCCCAGGAAAGACATTCAGAAGCAGTGAGAAGGGATTCATTGAACATCTCAAATTTGCCCAGTCCAAAGTTAAAACTAATCTAGTACAAGTTTATGACCACATAAACATCGTTATATTACAAAATATGATGACTGATAAGAGACTCGTACCACTTAAGGTATGATGAAGGAAAGTAAACAAGGCATAATTTGTGTGGATAAAATTACTACCCCCACCCGCACAAAATAAAAATAAAAAGGCAAAACAAAAGGCATCAGATTTCCGTGCCTTCTGGTGTGAAAATTGATACTTGAGCGCTATCCATATACTGATGTCAGTTGCTAGGTAGCTGATTACCTTGCAGACCAGCAGCAGCAGAAGATTGAAGGCTTGGTTTCTGAATTTGACTACCTACTACTGCCTGTTTTTGAGACACCTTTTTCTGCCTTTCTCTTTCCTTCCCTTGCTGTTGGTTATGTTGTTGTTGCTGGGAAGATGGCTTCTCTAGTACAGTACGACAATTGTTGTCTCCTGAGTCTGACTCAGACCTTCTCTTTGTTTTTTGATTCAGTATACCGTCCAAAGTCTTCCTTGCCTTGTCCAAGAAGGTGCTTGAACTACATTTAACTTTTTCTTGCTTCAGCCAATCAGTAGTAGATGAACTTTTTGTCATTGTCACACTGGATGATGATACATTCCTATCCATCATGGAGAAATGCTGCTGATTTGCTGGTGTCTGAGTAGAAGTCATCTTACTGGTTGATGTTAAAGTTTCACTGTTGGTCTCAGAATGTATCTTATCAAGAGGCACAACAGATCTTGGCTGTTGAGCAACAGAACTGGTTTCTCCCGATACTATTTGGTCTGCTCTAGGGGTGGTAGAAGACAGCCTTTTCCTCTTGATCTTTTCCTCCTGCAATCATTTAACATTCACATATGGAACACCGTTAACATCAAACCAAAATTATTTTCTACAAGAAAGTACAGAACAAACTTACCACGTGCTAAATTATAGTAACTTAAAGCTGGGGAAACTCGTTCTTAAAGAAACTTAATGCCATCTCAGACCACATAATGAAAGACACGCGTTCACCGACTAAATGTATTGTAGTTAAATAATACATCATTAACGTTTCATAAGCTATGAAAATGCAATTTCACTATATCTATATTTAAGAAAATAAAGTAAATCAGATGAGTCTATGATGCACAAGTGCTTTAAACTCCATAACACATGACTGTTTCAATATGACACGAGGCATTCTTAATGGGCAGCCAAGGGATTCCAAAAGATTCAGATGAACTTCCTCTACCATGTATGTCAGTTGTTGGATTATTTATTTTTACATCACAATTAACATAATAATGGAATTATTTCTAAAAAAGGAATTCTTTGTCAATACAAGGGATTCCGAGTGTGAGAAAAATCAGCCTTCCTTTTCATTCCTACTAGAATATTTTTGAGATAACGTCTGTCTTACAAGTTTATTAGTTACCTACCATACTTCTATGCTCAAATGAAACATGGCTTTCTTTTGGTTTTCCAATAACCAATACTATTTTCAAAAGAAAAATGAACGCAAATGCTTGTGGCAACAGAAAATGTCACAGCTTGCTATCATCATAATTGCGTGCTAACCACGTGTCAATCAATGCGGATTTACGATTTGTCATTTAAGCAATTACAACCACATGCCAATCTATGTAACTTTGAGATTTGTTATTCAGCGATTACACGATTACAACCACATTAAGCTAGAGGAAGAAAGCTTAGACTTCGGAGCCATGTATCCCCAATTTCATGCAGTATTTACCTATATGGGCATACAAAAATATAAATAGCACCAGAAAAATGTGAAGATAAAAAGAGATTTCCAAATGAATAAGGGAAAAGAAAACTAATTAAGATTGCATTATTCTAACCATTGAAATATATTCTGTATCACCACGAAAAACATATAAATGTATCGAACGTTCCCGTACCTTGTGTCGACCATACAGTTCCCTCTTCCGCTCTTTTGCTCTACAAACAGCATTCTTAATCCCATGATTGTCCATCAATCCACTAGGCCATAATTCTGCCAACTGGTAAGAAAGGCACGGAAACCAAACCCCATAACATCAAAGATAATACTCATTTGCAGTAACTGTAGGTAATTTCCATATATGTACCAATTACAGAGCAAAGTATTTTTGTTCGTAAGGTGTGACTAATTTGTGGGCTGAAAATGATACTAGTCAGAGTAGTCTATTCTATTCCTTCAGTTTTGTCCTTTACAAGATTTAATTCTTCCCTGGGTGTACTAATCTTTAAGACGGCCTTCAGGTCCACTGCAAAGTAACCAAAGTGTACACTCACTACTCCTGTCTCTCACTTTATCCCTATAGCTGACTTCCATCTTAGCCAATTAGCTACCGTGAAACCACATACTAAGTTATCAAGCTACAGACAGGGCACATCCGACAGATTTTCTTTCTAAAGTATCAGTGTCCCACATGAAGGATAGAGGAATTTACAAAATATAAACAGCAAAAAGAAGTATTGCGTATCTTTATGTGACCCCTACCTCCACGTATAGCTTTCTGATTTGTGGTCCTTTGTCCTCATCCATCCCCTGGAAGCAACAAATGTAAGTACCACAAACACATGTCACATATAGAGTACCGACACATTAATTAGGAAGAAACAAGGATATATCAGAATTATTACGTCAACATAAAAATCATAGAGCTCGCATATCTTATCCTCCAAGGAATGATCCATACTGTATGTTTTTTTAATTAACCCCTTCTCCTTGGAATCCGTTCCTTCCCTAAACTCGTCAAAGGTTTCATCAAGTTGGTCAAACACCTGTGAACACATGATGCAGTTGAAAACAAATTCAGCAGGAGCAATTCTAAAAGCATGGTCAACAAGACAAAAAGCAAGCACCACAAGGGAGGAGTCAGAAAGCAAGAACAGTACTGCGTTGAAACATAGAAACGCTTTTTCACAACAGAACAGTACAACGCCTTCGAGTGTAAATTGAAAATTGAATTTTTTGTTTTTTTGTGCTATCAAGTTCTAACATTGTGGAAAAGCAACGGTGTGTATCATATGGAATCAGTACATAGTTCAACAACCAGATCCAAGATTAAACATGTAATGCAATAAATAATTTGGAAAAAAACAAGAGTTCCTTACCTTGGACTTCGAAGGAGATGCATGAGTTCTAATCATCTCAGTTACTTCTTTCTTTATTTGTTGGAATTTGTCATCCTTTTCTTGTTTTGCAGACAATCCCGATTCAACCATCGCTTTCAAATTTCTCTATCACAAAAAGAAAAAAAGTTGTTTGTTTTATTTAACTGACGTAACAAAATAGAAGAGAAATAGCACTACTACAAATAAAAAGATCAATCCAACATTTAAGCTGGCATTACAGTTATTCCTTTTATGCCACTACCTTCAACGATTTTAACTGCATCAAGTGACCAACAATACCCATAAGGCGATTAAGTAGCTCCTCTGATATTTTTCCTTGGCTTGACTGCTGCAGTTGCCAGAAAAACTAGCTTAATTTTTTTTCAAGGCAGTGAAAGCACAGATGAGAAATTAAAATATAACAGTAAGGAACAAGTGAGACCAGTCATCAGAGAAGGAAACATATAAGTTTTCAATAGAACTAAAAGAACTTGTGGGCATTTTCCAGTACCGCTAATCTGGCAACTTTAGCAAGCTTCTGCTTAACTTCTCTAGGCAACCTCCTTTTGATTCCAGGTAACGAATTATCTGCATCCAGAGTTTCTGCAGATGGTGGTCTTGCTGTAAGAGAAACAAATACACTATTAGAACTTCCTCAATCCTCAAAAATGGCATCTTAGAATACACAAAACTTGGCTCACTTACATTGTGAAACTATCAGCTCCAACTCCCTAATTGCCCTCTCAAGCATTGTGCCTTTTGATCTAATACTGGAACCTTCCTTTGGATGCATGGGTGAACTCTTCTGCGTAAGAGAGAATAAATAAAATGTATACATATTAAAGCATGCTATACAATATATAGTGCAGCATTGATCAGATATACTGTCGTAATAAGAAGTTAGAAGAAAATGGTCAGTTACGAAAACACTGGAATATCCTACATCTCTTGTCATTGTTAACCAATTTTGCAGGAGACAGAGGGAAGAAAAGACAATAGCAACTCAATTTATCAAGTATAACAGCCAAGAATCATGTACTCATGGATGCCCTAGAAATTTCAAAAAGAGTCTCATCACCTTGCATAAATTAAGGGTTTCAGAATGAGGACTCACCACTCTTCGCATTGGATGCTCAAGAAAATCATCACTACCGTCTTTCCTTCTCTGCTGAACTTTGTTAGCTGGGCTTAACTCGAATTTCCTGGATGGAGACTCGAGCTGCGCCGAAGTGGAGGAATCCCTATATATCTGATGTGCAATGCTAAATGGGTCATTAGCAACCTTCGATTTGCTATCAAGGTCCCTTGACTGGACAACCAAAGGTTTTTGCCTATCAGTATCCTTTGCCTCAATTGAAGAAGCATCTTTTGTTTGGATTTTGGAAGACACAATGTGCTCGGATTTAGCCTTTGAAACTGGCTTCTTTCTGATTGGTGGCTCTATAGGAGTACTCAGTTGCTCGTGTGATTTCCCATCGGTCACAGCAGCTAAGCTTTGAGAGGATTTATTCCCCGTAGAAGCTGGTGTCCTAGCTGCAGCTTTCATCCTGACATTACCCACTTTGGCATGTTTATTTGGTAACTGCTCAGCATCATTTTCCCCAGACGTTCTCGCCAGATCTTTCCGTCTTCTTTTCTTTGGTTGGACCTTAGGCGATGATACATGTTCATTTCTGGCAGAAAATATAAAAAATGCATGAGTACTCAAAGATGACAACTTCATTCTTTACCCGAGAAAATGATGAAACACTCGGCATGCAACATTTTAAGAGATTGACTGTGGGAAGCTGAGAGAAACTCACGCGCGTTCAAGTTTCCCTCTATTAACAAAGAACCCACTGTGTTTCGTAGTTGACTTGTCAACTTGAAAATACTGATCCTGCGGAGCAAAAGACAGAACCATGAGCATACCAAACATAAATACGCTATCATGCAATAACTAATAAAATGGCTGATTCATTTTCCAGGATTAGGAAATATAATATGAGGTTCGAAATACAAAGGGATGATAAGTTATTTGTCGCATATGACTTCCAAAACGTTGTGCAGATAACTATAAAACACTGATTCAGAAAACGTCTTTTTAAAAATAATTGAGGTAGAGCCAGTAAGCCACAAACACAACAACCTAGTGAAACTGTAGCACCAAATCATCCTTAAGGAAAAGAAAACTATAAGAGGGAGAGAGAGATTATAATGTGGATTATGGTCCGTTGAGTGAGAATTCTATATGTCTATTTATTCACATGCTTAGAACTACCAATTTTGCACAGATAAAACTGCAACTGTGCCCAGTGACATGAGATAGAACAGTTTTCAAATGTCATATTCGGTAGTAATTTAATAGCAAGGATGTGCAAGAACACCAACTAGTAAGCAAACATAAGATATCTTTTCTAACCCGATATTTTAAAGCTTATATTTTTTGTAGAAAATCCAACATGGTAGTATTGTTGGCATAAAGCTGCTTGTTGCAATAACTGAATACAAGAATATACAAGATACAGTAGCTACAACTATGTCTACAAACCACCGTCCATTAAATTTTAACTTTGATTCAAATTCTCGTCCAGTTTATCACCAACTATTATACATCAAATAGATATCAGCGAAAAGCCACCAAAGATAAGAAATGTTAAACTAACCAGCTCTGCGTCATCTATAAAAGAGTCCTCTGTGTCATATTGATCATCATCAGGAATATCGTCAAGTTCTTCCTCATCGCTACTTTGCTTACCCTAAAACCATCGATTGTAAAGGTAGGTTATCAACTTTAAATCAAATATTTGATAAATAAAACAAGCAAATGCAAGACACCATGATCTTCTGCACTTGCACAGCATAGTATCATCTCATAAGCATAATATCTATACACAGGCTTCAAAAAGACTTCAAACTCAAATGCGCAAATAATACCATGTACAGTCGTTCAATCTTCTCAATAACAGCACTAAAACGATGGGAGGTAGGCGCATCCTTCATTTCAGCATCCTCGTGCTGACCCTACAAGTGAGAAGCACAATTATATAATCATGAGAGTTGATAAATTATTCTAAAATGTTAAAAGAGCTATATGCCTATCACGGTTCCACAGCAGAAGTGGCAAGCGCAAAATGATAACAAACAACTTGAATGCGGATATATGAGAATGAGAAAGAGGCAGTGTCACATCATGATTCAATATATTATAATTGCAACTAAGTGTAGAAGCCTCGAATGATCTTTGAAAGACTGAAGAGGATTCAAGGGCAAACTGGCTATATTAAATTTCATTTAGCACATGACAGTATCTGTGCTAAAGATGTACATCAAAATACAAGAATAGACAGACAATATTAAGAGTACACCAGCCAATGTCAATATAACTGGTTTTGTCCATCCTAGATTAAAGCCCAAATACACTAGACAATTGACAAGTATTAGACATCTAAGAGGCACTGAAAGCACTGATTGGGTATGCTTTGAATATCAGACAGAAGGTGAAAATTCTAGCATTTCAGGATCAGATATGTAAAACAAGATTCAATCGTCTAGCATCAGATCCAAAAATCATTGCAATGTGTCTAAAGGTAACAAATTCATCAAATAAAATTCAATTCTAAGCTGAAGACTGAATAACAAATGCAAAATAACCATTTCTTGACTCCCCTCTTTGCATGCATCTACCGGAGTGACACCAAAACCCCCAAATAACTCCTTAATCTAACCCTAGAAAAATATTAACGATGCACATTGCAAAAACAAAATAACCAAAAATCAGTTCAACAAGAATAAAACAGCACAAAGAAAAACAATCAAATTGTTTGTTGTCTCACCGCAGGATCAATTCTCGACTCGAGAGCACGGTTAGCCCCAGCCGGAGGAGCAACACCGTCACCACCACCAGTACCAAGAAGAGATTGCGGTGGTAATGAATTAATAGGTTTAATTTTACCAGAAGCTTCCTTGATCAATTTCTTCCAAGATACAAAAGTAGTTTCACCAGGTATAAGCTCCACCGAAAACATCTGTCTCCCTTTACTAATTGCTTCAACTGCAGGAAGAGCAACAACAGCACAACCAGCAGCAGGAGTAACAACGATGGAAGAGGATGGAGGAGAAACCCTAGGTAAGTTCCCACCTCCACCTCCACCACCAACTCCAATCTCCTCCTCAACCATGATGGAAAGTATTTTAGGGCATCAAAAATTGATTCCAAGAAATCAAATACAGAAAGAAGAAGGAGTGCAAATGGGTAGAAAGAAGAAAAGAAGATGGTTTTTGTTTATGAGTTCGATGAAGGGATTGGGGAGATAAATACGAGAAAGAGAGAGATGAGAAGACGAACAGTCTGTCTGGGCGGGATACTGGAAAAAGTTTCAGTGTATCGCCTCTCACCGTGTAACTGAAATTTCCGTCTATTCCTCTCTCTTTGGAAGGAATAACTCTCCAGTACACTACTGGATTTTGATTTTGGGTTGTATCGGCACTTCAATATTCGCTATGGGCAACTGCTAGCAATAGTGAAAACACAAAGTAGGGAAGAAAAAAAAGAGAGAATTATACACAAATAGCGAGTTTAAACCCCTGTTTATATAGATGGAAGACTTGGTGCCTAAGGTATGTAAACCCTAAAATCAGACACGAAGGGCATCTTAGTAAATAAACATGGTTTATAACACTCATCTTGGTGATCACTGTGGCTAGACATATCAAGAAAACTCAAAAAAGAAAAACCTGAAAATGCATAAGCACGTAAAGGCTTGAAACAGTACGGACACGCAAATGTTATCTCGTTAAAACCTTGACAAAGAAAATCCAGTGAGTCAAAACCTTGACGGAGGAAAAAAAATACAACGCGATAAATCCAGTAGAATGCACCTTGTATAATAGTGTTCCACCTGATGAATACTTCAATAAAATTTTGAAGGTTTTCATGAATAGGGAAGTTCTAAAAGAAATTCTTATTCAATTGGGGTCTTTCTAAAAGAACCGGAGAATCCAAAATAAGATCTGTTTTACTAGAGGGATTTGAGAGTCTCTTCTTGATTCACAACTTGTTCCTCAACACTTTGATAAAACTGCGAAGGTCGGCAACAATTTTGCAATCTCCTTTGAAAGAGTTATTTCCTTCAATTTTTGAGCCACCTTCTTCTTCCAAGATTTTGAAGTGTGAAGATGGTGATTTCTCTGATTTTTGAATCTAGAGACACATTGATCATCAAAATGATCTCATTTTTACAGAAGGAACACTAAGAAGGGTTTCATATTCTTACAAATGAACTGGTATTCTTCTCGACCGGAGATTAAAGGAGTAAGCTAGTAAATGTGTTTAGAGGAGGTTGCTGATAGTTCTTATTAGAATTTCTTGATACAGATCGATTTTTCTTATTATGAACTTTGAGATCATAAAGAAGTTTTTTAGACATTATTCGTTCATTTCTCAACTTATCTAGCTCATGTTCCAAGTCTTCAACCTTTTTTGAAGATAAGTTCCTTTTCCAGTTGAAAATTAATCATCATTGAGTGAATTTCTTCGATCAACAAACTGATTTTTTGTGACGGACCAGAGAATTTTTTGTCAGGAAAGGACCCGCTTGGAAAGCTCCGACTCTCGGATACGCCACTCAAGCAAAATTTTCGTTCACTAATAATCTTGCACACCGTAGAAATTGGATCAGAAAATCTGGGCTTCAAGCGAACCGGGTTTCAGCCCTCTTAGCAACTCCGACTCTCCGATACGCCACTCTAGTAACCGGACCTTCAAATTCTTCTGAGCAATTCTGAGATCCTACTGAACAGAAATCTCATTGGTCTCAAGGTTAGAATTCAATAAGCATATATCACATACCATAATACTCATAAAATTAGACAAGGGTTCCAATTTCAAAAAAAGGGACAGCCGATTGCCTAAAATCATATTTGGCCAGTTGCCAATAACTTATACAGCCAGTTGCCGATTCTAACAATTTATACGACCAGTTGCCAAAATTAACACGGGCCAATTGCCAAAAAATAACATACGGCCAGTAGCCAAAAAAATAACATACGACCATTTACCAAAATTAACACGGGCCAATTGCCCAAAAATAACATACGGCCAGTTGCCAAAATTAACACGGGCCAACTGCCCAAAAATAACATACGGCTAGTTGCCAAAATTAACACGGGCCAATTGCCCAAAAACAACATACAACCAGTTACCAAAATTAACACGGGCCAATTTCCCAAAAATAACAGACGACCAGTTGCCAAAATTAACACGGGCCAATTGCCCAAAAATATATATATACTTGCCAAGGTTGCAATCATCTCAGAATAGATGGTATGACTGCAAAGCAGTAACCAAGATTTTCAGATGATATGAACAATCTTGTAGATTTGTGTTGAACCGCATAACGGCTACCTACGTACCCTCTCCGTTGCTCGAAGGGATCAAGCACGACCGTAGTTCGTCAATTTTGGTTTAGATAGTATGAACCACCCACGATGGTAGCAACTATCTCTCACTAGATGATATGAACTACCCCATTTAGGTAGTAACCATCTCTTAAAACGGATAGTATGAATTGCGTGGCAACAACTATCCCTAACTTACCACGTCACCAACAGTTATCTTAGCAACTGCCAGTTAATGGCAAAACGTCAACATTATGTACATGTACTCGTGCCTTCCACTAAAATATTTACAATATTCTGTTCTATAAAATATATTGTATTTACATTTCTATATTAGCATCTCATTTCACTGTGTACACAATGAATTCAAAAGATCTACTACTTTACCCACTTAATTTAAAATGAGAGTATAACATGTAAGCTTAATTCATTTCTGAGACCACTAAGGTAATCCGAGGATTGAAATGGAGAGAAAAGTAATCGAATAATACCAATTATTCTCGCATAGCAGTACCCTACAGTCCGTACCGGTTACACCACAATGAAACTTCAGATGTTAAACTAAAGCATTTCAACTCAAGAATAAGCATAGCAAAGATATGATTTACAACCTCACTGTCTCTAAGGATTAATAAAATCCAAGTGAATCTGACCAATAATGAATCCATGCAAAATCTTAACTTTAAATTTGGTAGCAGTATGCGAGAATGGAGGGAAAAATCCCATAATACGGAACATATAGATTCGAAGCCATCAATCTAATTTCATATTACGTAAAACGAGAACTCTTATCCACTAGGAGATGAACAACAAATGATGCCATTACGAAATTATAATTTAGTGTTTATTAATCTGAAGCTAGTCCGGACACTAGCTAAAATGGGCGGACATTACCATTTCACTAGCCTGACAGCCTATGGTCATACAGACACTTCAACCAACACATTATAGGTACCCAAAAATTATCCACATTTCCCAAAATGAAATTCACCACTTACAGCCATCAAAATCCACTATGCACTATGAATTTGTAGGAACTGAATGCACATCAACCCCTACCAAATACCCAATCTAACAGCACGTAAAATGGAACATGGGCATTCATTGGTGTAAGATAATTCTTAAAATATGGGATGACATACATATATGAGTTGATAAAGAAACAGACTACTCTTAAGACCAGTTTAGGAGCGTACTAATTTGTCTTGCATACATTCTCATCGAAATCAGACCCATACAAACAAACCAATGAAAAACCATACCCATAGGCCAGTCCCCAATAATTTTATGTTATGCAACCTATATGACAGAAATGATATATATTGATAATTTCCGTTAGTGGCAAAGAAAATGCTTAAAATAAAATAAAGGTGTCCCAATCACCAGCAAAGTATACTGGTACAAATAGAGTCCATAATATCAAATGAAGAGTGCAATTTCAAAATTAATCCCAAAGCTAGCAATGTCTGGCTTCTTGTAAAGTGCGCATATTCTCACTAGGGTGCCGCAATTTTCTAAAAATATACTTTTCTATCCACATGTCCAACCCAGCTAATCTAGTTGAGTTCATTTTCATGAAATAGGGTCAACTACGGTAGTCTTTGATAACAAAACAAGGAAAAACAACACATAGTCCAACTTAGCTACAGCAAGAGTAGATATGTATTTTGTCATACACCGAACTTAATTAGATGTTCAATACTAAGTTTACCATTTCTAAAAGGCACTGGACACATACACATTCAAATTAACTCCACACTATAAATTAATTACTATCATGGAGTATATACTTGTTCAAATATAAAATGTAAATCATATTTAGTGGACTAAATTTCAACCATGAGTCCATACGTGGATCAAACCAATAAGTGAAACGTATAGCTCATTCATTTTACCTTTTAATTGTCCGCACTACTACCTAATGTATCTTTACAAATTAAGGAAACAGAAGGAACGAGGTTGCAAACTACAAGCATGCTTCATTAGGACCATAATGTATACAACCTCCAGTCGACAAGATGTGGAGATTACAGAACATGCACGTCTCTACGGCCAGCGGACCTAGGGTCTGAGGTTAGCAAGCTTAGAATAGTCTAAATTTTCGTTTGAATAGATTAAGGAAAACAGGGAGTACTCTTAATACAGTTTCTTTCACAAGATAGATACCTGTTTATAACATTTTTGACTAAAAGTGAACAATTTATATGATCAAAATAGCAGGTCAGGCCACAACAGTTCATATACTAGAATTTCCCCCAAACTAGGATACAACTGTACTTCAACATTACAGTTAATAACTTTCCAGTGATACTAAATTAATCAATGATACAGATCAACACTAGAAAGTAAGAAATTTTAATAACACTTCCTTAAACTGAAAACAAATTTTTGGTTGCCAAGTAAAAGCATACCTTCATGGAATGCCAATTAATATATATAGCAAATTACGTCATGAAGCTAACAGGCATATATGAGCAACAAGAATGCATTTCCCTTTGACCTGATATATTTCTAAAAAAATAGAAGTAAGCAGAGAATACCATAAGAGTTTTTTACCCCTTCTTCTTTTCTTCAGGCTTTCTCCCAAACATCTGGTGTGCGGTTATGTTGGTGTCGAGAGGTATGATTTTCCTGGTTGTGTTAAGCACCTCCTAGAGATTCTAGACTGCGAATTCACTTTTTAAAAAGAACCCAAGTTCCAGTATCATTTCAGGATGCTAAAACAATCAAAATTTAAGACATGCATATCCTAAAACAAGCAGTAACACCACACCAAGACTCTGTTCAAAGCCAAACTTATCGGCACTCAAAATCACCAACAAAATTAAGATACTTTCCCACTCCTTATTGACTTGGAATTCTTCTCATTAAACTCCAAAATAGAACACCCATAATCCATGGCTGCAATTCCAGTTCTTTTACTGGTAATCACCACCAGAAATTCCAGCCATCACTTGAACCCAAAATCACTAGTCACTGGAGTTCAAAAACCAATCATATGTCTTCACATATATTTCCAAAGAATCCTAGATTTTTCACCAGAACACACAAGATCAGTTTCCCCTTTCTACTTTTCCCTTCCTTCTTTCCGACCCTATAGGAAAAGAACAGAGGAAAAGAAGTAGACCCAGAAGAGTTGGTATCCAAAACACCAAACACGCGTACAAAAACGAGAAGAGTAAACTCAAAGTGTAGACGCGTGGCTAGCTACATGCATAGCTATTTAGGCACCCAACAATTTTAGATGAGGCAGGCTTTCTATTTGGGTACTCACGTTTATTGTTTGGGGCAACTTAAAAGTGTTTTTTTTTAATCGGTATGGGGCAACTTAAAAGTGTTAAAAGCATTAATTCCTAGAACTTTAGGCAATTTGAATGTATAATTAAGTTAATGGGTTCACTTGAACCCAAGAAAGAGGGACGTACTGTTACATTTTTACTTCTGAAGTAGGTTGGTTGTTTTGATGGAACAGTCAGAACTGTTAGGAATTAGAATATGATCATCAGCAAGTAGGTTGGTTGTTTTGATGGAACAGTTAGAACTGTTAGGAATTAGAATATGATCATCAGCAGAACAAGTAAGAAGCTCAGCCTTAAAAAATGGGTCATCATATGGACAATAGTCTAGAGTGGCCATAAAAGCTTTGGCCATCTTAAAATACTCCTTGTTGGGATAAACAGAGATATGATGTTCACGACCAAGACACTTAGTACAGTGAATAGTCTCACTGTTGATTTGATTTTACTATCAAAAACCCTTTTTGTTTGGGAAGAAATTTTAAGAGATTTTCCTTTTCTCCGTCTAAAAAGTTTTCTTAATATGTTGTGCAAACAGTGAAAGAAGAGAGTTTAAGATATTCTCATATTATTCAACAATCAGAGTCATCCTCAGTAGTAATAACAACATTACTTAATCCGAGATCATTGACACTTTAACTATGTTCGAGATAAAAAATCTTTAACTTTCGAACCAAGGTGCTTATAGAAAGTGTGGTGACGTCGTTTCCTTTTGTGATGGAATGTTTCTTAGACTCTTATTGAGATGGCAAGGATCTCAAAATTTTGGGAACCTTGCACGACAAACATTCACTATTTCAGACAACTTGTGATTAAATTCCTCAAGCGAATCTTCGTTAGCCATACAAAGGTTATCCCAGTTGAAAATTAGGTTTTAAAGCCTTGCTTTTGTCTCTGCGGTATTCCCTTCAAATATTGTTTCTAAGATATCCTAAGCATCCTTCGATCTAGTGCACTTATATACATGGTGTTGAAGATCTTGGATAACAACATTCTTACCATCTGAGTCGTGTTTAGCATCACTGATTTCGACTTCACTACATCTTTGAGAATAACAACTTCCCCTTCTATAGACACTGGAAGATTGTATCCACTTATAACAAGAACCCATGTTTTGAAATCACGAGCTTGTGAGAAGGATGGCATAGCTATTTTCCACCATAAGTAATTTGTGTTATCGAAGGCTGGCGGTACGTTAATCGAGATTGTATTCTTTTCCATAATTCAGATCGCCACAAACACAGACTTATTATGTTTAAAGGTGTTTGCCTACTCTGATACCAATTGAAAATGAGAGGGTACCAAGTACAGGACCAACTTCTTCGTTAGGAAACCTGTATGGACAAAACCTAATACAAATGCTAGTATACCAACTTAATGATCCTTGACAATATGTATATAGAGTTTGTATTTCTATCTCTTCTCATTTAGAACTCATAGACTATGAAATCCATGAACCTGACTATTAAGAAGAGTACTTGGACGATCTCAAAAATCAATATCTAAGATCAATCTAGTCATATCCAAATAATCCAATCGGAATCTTTCCAAGTAAGTAAACTTATTATATATCTTTCAATATACAAATTCTACAAGAAACTAGACTCGTAATCGATCACAATTATATGGACGTATCTACTGAGATTGAATATGTACTACTTGTGTAACTCATATTATAAAGATAAACAATATCTATATTATAAGGGACAATGGTGTTTTTCCATATGAACGACTATCTACATTTGAGACACATAAAAGACGGCCCGGATTAACCCAAGCATTTGGGTTTGTAAGAGACAAGTGCTTTTTACTTGATGGACGAAAATCTGCATTTTGGACATACAAAGGACGGTCGCGATTGAGTCAAGCATTTGGGTTTTAGTCTCCTCTCTCGGTCGTATTATTAGCAGGTACTCCCTCATTGGTTCTGCTAAGTTATTACATCATTCAATGGCAGATGTTACTCTTCTTCAAAAAAAACCAATGACACGTCTTTGTGAAACCCCAACTATTTTAATATGATGCTACTTTGTTAACCGTTTGCGCATTTTTTCTTCTTCTAATACAAGTTGGTTAGCTTTTCACTCTTGAGTGTCTTTACGTTACAGTAAATCAAACTCTGAGATAGGAAACTACAAGCCAACTCCAATTTTGGACAAAAAAGGGTAATTAGGGAATTGACTTTCTTCTTAGGTCTGCGTTGAACGTCTTTGTTTTCGAAGAATATGAATTTGTCATTGTTAATATTATATCCTCACTTTAGATTTTTATTGCTGATGGGTCCTCTAATCGATCAAACAAATGTTTCTGCCAGTATTGACATCGTTGTTGCCACCACCATAAAACAGTGTATTGTATCTTAGATTGGTTATTCCGTGAGGTTTTCACCATCTTTGCAATTCAGCACTACCAAGAACAACCCAAAGTGGCACGGGTCATATCCTTGTAATGCAGAAAAGGAAGAACACAAGAGACCAAAAGTTTTGTTAACGAGGAAACTACAAATGCAGAAAAACCCCATGACCTTATCCAGATTTGAACACCAAACTGTATTAATCCGCTACATATACTAGCCTACTATCAAAAATTTGGACTGGAATGTAGTTGAGACTGAATCTACCAACACAGCGATTCAGTTACAGTCGCGCTCCTTACGCCTCTTGAATCCTAACAGGACTCCGCGCAATTGATTCCCTTAGATGACGTCCATTACAGCCTAAGAGTTGCTTTAACCTGAGTGATGACTTTTGATACCAATCTGCCTCTAACAGATAAGCCTATTTGATTTCCCTTTAGATCAAAGATCAAGGCTTGGAAATTTGTTTGCAATAGACAAAGCTAGCAAACCTCACAAATTCGGAAAACTTACACCCACTTAGCTGAGAAGCCTGGATTCTTTACCACCTCTCAAAAACAATCTTCAAATCATCAATTAAGAATAGTTTTCATATATCTAAGTTGAGGAATTATAAAGTATGAGATGAAGAGAACTTTGCGATTTCTATCTATCTTGCCTGAAAGAGAATACGAGAACCTCAATAACAGAAAAGCAAGATCAGGATACACGAACTATCAAGATAAAGATAGTCGGACCTGACTTCACGAATACCCAAAGTGAAATCTTTTAGTCGTAGACCTAATTATATTTCTCAAATAGGACGACTCTAGCAATCAACTAGGACACAAAGTGCCAAGGATTGAATTTTCCAGTTGAAATAGCATCTCTATTTATTGTTTTTTCAAGACTGAGGGTTGCTTAGAATTTAAGCTAAGATAACTTGAGATTCAAGCAAACACTTTCTCGATTTAAATGAAACTCTAATTAGGGTTTCAAGTAATCATGTGAGAAGTTTGTCTTGAAATCACATAGACGAATATACACAGTGCTTCGGTTATGGAACCGTGTATGATGATTGTTCTTTAGCGAGTATGCCTTATGGACTATAAGCAATTTGATATTCATTTAAACACTTAAGAATTTCATCATGTACACATACACAAATGTTTTAGTGATCAATGATGTCTTAGAGGTGTTTATGAGAGTCATAGCAATGCTAAAAATATTTAAAAAATAAGTTTTTGAGCATATGTTAAATTCTACTGGGACAGTTGGTGAAACGGTTCATGAACCGTAAGACAATAGTTCACGAGTCAGGGTGTTACGGTTTGTAAAATAAGGTTCGCTAACCCTACTCGGCTAGAGAACTCGTATGGACTCGGTTCGCCAACTGCTAGCCTTTTCTACCTACTTGAAAAATTCAGATCACCAAGGTTCGTGAACTTTATCCAACTGAACTTACAGTTTACGAACTGGTTCGCCAACCTTCCCTGTATTTCTGAAACTCATATATTTATGGTTTGCGAACTTTTTTGCCAACCTACCCTGAGCCGAAATAATAATTTATGAATTTCTCCGTTTTGATGTTTTTGAATTATTCCCAAATGATAAAATCATTTACATGGGCAATTTTCAATTGATCCATAAATTAATTCTCGAATAATAAATTGTTTCGAACTAATATCGTTAAGGACCTTTGAACATATATGCTTGAATCATATTTCGATATGTTTGAAAAGACAAGCTTGGCTTGACATTTCTTCTTTGCGATTAATCCACTGTAAGTCATATGACATAGTCTCATACGATAGAATGGTAAGATAATTAGTAAAATAGAATGGTTCAGTCTTCATATACATGAATAATGAAGTTCTCCAAATGGCTTTGTCGATCTTCGGTCTTCGAGGGTGATGCCTGATACCCAACTACAAAATTCTAACCTAGTCCAAGACTTGACTTAGTAGACTAGAAATCAAGATATAGTTTTGATCAACTAATATTAACTACAAGGTTGACATAGCAAAACTTGTGGGTTCAACTGCGCATTTCTCTAACACATACTTCAATTTCTATCCTATCAATACATGTGCACAACCATGTACACTTTAACAATTTCTACCCTGTCAGTACATGTGCACAATCATGTACACCTTAAAAATAAAATGAACCAATAATATACCTGCAAGTCGGACACAAGTCTACATTCAAAACAGATCAATCTTCAAATTAATAATAAAATTAATTCTAGGTTTTTAGTAGTGATAACACTTGTTTAGAAATGTTATAAAACAGGTTGATTCAAGTCTTTAACAAAAAGTTAAACTAAAATTTAACAAGTTGTTTGAAAGTTGAAAACATATAAAGAAAGTCTTAAACAGAAAGTTAAACTGAAATTTAACAAGTTGTTTGAAAATTAAACAAAAAACATATTTCTTTTTTTTTCCAGCAAAACAACTTCCTCCCTGTCTTTGCATTACTTAACTCGCATGTCAGTCTTCATATTGTTCATCATCTGCAATATTCTATACTTTAGCATAAGCATCGACGTTTCTTGGCATCTTGGATACCATTTTAAATCTCATTCGCTGACAAATGCCTATAGCTTTCTCTTCATCTCTTTCAATAAATATTTTTTTGATACTTCTTTTCAGAAAGTAACAAGTGAAAATGAGGCAGTCTGGGTTGATTTCTAGTGTCGGGCATGGAATGATGTTCATTTTATTGAGTCAAGATCTCCCATTAATGTTATTTTCTTATTGAGTTTCACTTGCACTACATATGCCATTTTCTTTGTTTCATCTTTACACATCTTCTCCTTTCTGAGTGCAAGGAGTTATACCACTTCTATTTAAGAGCAACAAAATCGAACACCAACAATGACCAATATTTTCCCGTTTTAAATCTCTTTGTAAAATGATTCATTGGGATCACTAGAACATCCAGATCTATCGACAAGTCTCTCAAGCAATCAATCACAAGCTCTTTTACCATTTTGGTGTTATTTTGCTTTACATAGTACTACAATCAATTTTTTTGTTGGTAAGTAAACTGAAATAAGTACCCAAATCAAACCATGTATGCATAATATTGCACAATGGTGTACAAGTATGTACACTCGTACAAAAAACTAACAAATCAAACATCCATGGCCAATAAACATTGTTGAGGGATGATTTTGATTTTGGTTATACAAGTCCTAGCCACAACACACCCAATTCCCTAAGAGAAGAGAGAGAGAAAAGATCCCCCTCTATTGTATTATATGCCTCCTTATATAGACTGTTTAAAATCCCTTCCTTTTATGACATCATGCCACATGTCCTAAACCTCCTTAATTACTACTAATGTCATTCCTTCTCTAATACAACCTCCTTCTTTCTTATTAATTCATCCCTTGTCTTTTCTATCTTATGGATACTTTCTTAGTGGACTTGAGCTTTAGTTCCCAAGTCCCCATGTTTCATGTTGGGTTTGTCTCCCTTTTGGGGGCAAACTAGCCCGGCTAAGGGGTATATTTTTCATGTATCAACATTAGTCCCCTGACTATTGGGTTAATTGTCAAATAACCCGATAGTCATATTACATTCCATTCTAGCGCCCCTTGTACTGTCTTCTCGAGTCGAGTCCCCAGTCCGCAAGTTTGAGGAACTTATGAGATAGTTGTTGCAAGAAATTTTCATCATGCACGCGGGTGTTTGGATAGGCATTTTCCAAGAATTTTGCATGAAATGACTGAAGATTTCCTTAGACCTTTGGATTGTATTACCAGCATAATTTGAGGGTCTCAGTGTGAGTGTCATAAAGAATGGCATAGACTTTTCTTAGCCCCACTCTTTTCTTTTCTCTAACTGTTCCGCGTGGTTGGGGATGTCTTTAGCTTGTATCCACGTCTTACCTTCAGGACGAACTGGCGCGCCCGTTTGGTGTTGAGAGAGGAAGTGAGTATGCTATGGACTCTCAGACTGATTCGTCAAAATAAAGCGCGTAAGGAATATGATGAACATGAAGACACTCTTTCATTCACGCGTGGAACGCAAGCTAAATGCGATTATATGGGATATCCACAAGTTGGTAGCGCGTATCATGCCTCGATGATGGGGGATGGGGCATGTGGTTAAACGCGCCTATTCTCCCCTTTATTTTTGTAGAGGATGGGCTAGGGCGTGTGGTTAAACGCGCCTACTCCCCCCTTCTTTTTGTAGAGGATGGGTTAGGGTGTGCCTATTCCTTCCTTTTTGTAGAGGATGGGCTAGGGCGTGTGGTTAAACGCGCCTACCCCCTTCATTTTTGTAGAGGATGTGCTAGGGTAATGCCTATTCCGTCCTTTTTGTAGAGGATAGGCTAGGGCGTGCCTATTCCCCTTTTCTTTCTTTGCGCGACGGGCGTTTTGGATAAGTATTTTCCGAGAATTCTTGCACGAAATGACTGAACATTTTCTTAGACCTTTGGATCGTATTGCTAGCACAATTTGAGAGTATCGGGGCCGGGTGGTGAAGACGAGGTGTAATCTTTACTTAGCCCCGCTCTTTTATTTTCTCTAACCGTTTCACGTGGTTGGGAGTGTTTAGAGGGGGTAAATAATGGAGGTGCGTCTTCTTCGTGTTTATGTCTGGGTAGGCAAAACGCGTCTTCAAGGCAAGGGGTGAACCCCTTGTAATGGAGGTAAGTCCATATGCTTCGCCCCTCCTTGCCCTTTCCTTTTCCAAATTAGGATAGGTTGGTTGTAACGCGCCTCCCCTTTTTTTTAGATAGGTGGGGAGAGGAATGGGGATGGCAGCAACGCGCCTACCCTTTTTTTTTTTTTTTTTTTTTTTTAGCAGAGGATGGGGTAGGGCGTTGGTTAAACACGCCTACTCCCTTCTTCTTTTTTTCAGATAAGTGGGGTGGGATGGGCAGGGCGTTGGTTAAACGCGCCTACTCCTTCTTCTCTGTTTTCGGATGGATGGGAGGGGGTAGATCGTTGGTTAAACGTGCCTACTCCCCCTTCTTTTTTGTAGAGGAGTGGGGTGGGACAGGGCGTTGTCCGATCGGATGCGCGGAGCAACCCGTCGCCTTTTTTGCATATCTGTGGCTGATCGGATGCGCGAAGCAACCCGTCACCTTTTTGTATATCTGTGGCTGATCGGATGAGCATATCAACCCGTTACCTTTCTGTATATCCGTGGCCGATCGGATGAGCATATCAACTCGTCACCTTTTTGTATATATATGGACGATCGGATGAGCATATCAACCCGTCGCCTATCTGTATATCTGTGGCCGATCGGATGCGCGGAGCAACCCGTCGCCTTTCTGTATATCTATGGCTGATCGGATGAGCATATCAACCCGTCGCCTTTTTGTATATTTGTGGCCGATCAGATGCGCGGAGCAACACGTCGCCTTTTTTGTATATCGGTGGCCGATCGGATGAGCATATCAACCCGTCGCCTTTTTGTATGTCAGCCGGAAACAACCCACAGCCTTTTGTATAATTGTCAGCCGACCGGGCGCCTTTGGCATTCCCGTAGCCTTTTGTATGTCATCCGAAAACAACCCACAGCCTTTTGTATAATCGTCAGCCGACCGGGCACCTTTGGCATTCCCGTAGCCTTTTGTAAATTTGTCAGCCCGGGAGCCTTTGGCATTCCCGTAGCCTTTTGTAAATTTGTCTGCCCGGGCGCCTTTGGAGTTCCCGTAGCCTTTTGTAAATTTGTCAGCCCGTGCGCCTTTGGCATTATCGTAGCCTTTTGTAAATTTGTTAGCCCGGGTGCCTTTGGCATTCCCGTAGCCTTTTGTAAATTTGCATTTGTTCAAGCGGACTTTATGGACCCTTGCTAGCATGGTGCCCGGAGCACATTACTAGATTTTTTTGTTACATAGCAGATCATGGATTTCTCAACAAGATAATATTGATGCTTTGTAAAAAAATAAAGTGACAACCTACACATGCAATTAGATGACATGCATATTTCATGAAGCACAAATATCACGTTCAAGTATACTTTAACCTAGGAATTTCATGCTTTCAGTTTGCTAATTTTCACGCATGAACCCATACCGGCATTGTCAATCATTTGTAAAAAAAATTTAAACACATCAAAATAGCAGATACGCTGAGATGTACACATTCATTCAAGGAGTGTTGGGTGGCAAAATCCAGTCTACTAAGAATGAGTCAAACAGTATACATGTGCACGATAACTACCAGTGGGAGATGGGAAGCGAGTAAGTCCAAACAAGCAAGTTAATCATGCACTTCAGACTTTTACGTCAACTGACATCAAACAAACTTCATGCTAGCGGCAATGTATACTTGGAAGGTCAAAATTCTCATATGGCTAGCTCATAAGTAAGATTCATGTTGGCGTGAAATTACACTTCAAAGCCGAGAGGCGAAAGATGGTATGCTTTATGCTTTAACTTGGCTATATGGGATGTTCTGCGTACGTTCAATAGTGGTATCCTAATCATGGGTTCGGCGGGCAATACTCACGTAATAACGTTGAAGATACACTAAAACACAAAACGGACAGTAATCATGTGATGAATCAAATCATGAATGCCGAGTGGTAGAGAAAGAAATTAGTAGATCCACGAGCCGATGTACTAAGAGAGAAATGAAAACCATGGAAATCTGAGCTCGAGACAAACCTAAGCTATACTAGTTTGAAGCTGTATTCAAGTAGAGAGGTAAGAGGGGTTACCATTGTTATTAAGTTCAAAGAGAAAGTAACCAGAGCCGAGTTGTAGTTTCCTCTTCCAGATGACGACATAGCTACGTTGAGAGTCTGAGAGAAAAAGAGAGATGGCGATGGTGAGATTAAGCGTTGCGTTACTGAGGTGTTTGTAGTTCCAGCCCTGATAGTAAAGCATCACCAACTCTTGTAGCTCCATTTCATCAATTTTTTATTCCATTGCATCTACTAGCTCCATCTCTATCCGTAGCTCAAACACATCAACAGCAATAACAAACTGCATCTGCTTCAGTCCTTCGCTCTTTGTCTGTTTCATCACCATTCCTTTGCCATTGGCACTAACATCAACATCATTCTTATCATCCATGTACTGCGATGTCACTAGTTACCCAGCCGTAGCTCCATAATTGCTCATCTACTTAATGTCATTCCTGCAACCATTTCACCCATTTAATGCTAGCATACACCTATAGCATTCCTGCAATGTCCATCCGCTTTGCAATTCACTACCACAGCTTTAACTCCAAACTGCAGAGATTCAACAGCTACACTAACTCCATCTGATGTACAAATTCTCAACTGTAGATCGTCCTGATTCTTCATCAACATTCACCAATTCCTCTCGATTTCCTTTACAGCTTCATTAAACAGAAACCCTTCTGCTTGGACCAAATTTGAGCTCTATCCTTCGCCAATTGCTACTTATCATCACCATCAGCAAACCTTCATTTCCCATTGTTTGTTAGAGGAACTTGGTTATGACGAATCGGGTCAGAACAAAAAGATAATTATAGATTTAGGCTTTTGACTTAGAGTCGGATTAGTAAATCAAAGGAAAACTCGGTTTTGAATTTATAAAAACCTAAATGATTTTCCAAAACCTATTTTCGAGATCGATCAATTAGTGATTAATAACAGGTGGATTAAATCAGGGGGTTGAGAAGAGATGGACTTATCTTTCATTGAATTCGTGGTGAAACTGCCCGCTGTTTATCCCCAAGTTTTTCATGATGGTAATTTCGCTATCGAAGGGAAATATGGTTCTCGTTCTGGATCTTCAGTTGGACGTTGAATTTGGCGTAGCTGGGGATGAGGGTGAAGCGCCGCGGTGTTGTCGGAGAAGGAAGACGCGGAGCTGATGAAGACGCGGTAGCTATGAACGCGGAGATGAGACGAGTTGTAAGGGGCTTGTATAGTCGGAGATGAGAGAGAAGCACGCTGGTATCCCTCGGCAGTAGTATCCATAGACACAGAGGTGATTTTTGGAGAAGCTCGACAAATTTATTCAAGTGTAAGAGAAGAAAGCGGGATGAGTAGTGGAGAGAATTTAGATTGCTTATTGGCAAATTTCTGGGCAGCGCTTATAGGCGAGTTTCCGAGTGAAAAAGAAAAGAAGTTGGGTTCCGCGTCTAAGGTGCATGAGCGGGTGGGTGGGGTGAGTGGGATGTCATTGGAATTGGATGGCTAGGCTAGGCACGAGCCTCCAGATGTGGTTGCCAAATGTTGAGGGGTGATTTTGATTTTGGTTCTACAAGTCCTAGCCACAACACACCCAATTCCCTAAGAGAAGAGAGAGAAAGAGAGAGAGTAAAGATCCCCCTCTATTGTACTATATGCCTCCTTATATAGACTTTTTAAAAGCCATTCCTTTTATGACATCATGCCACATGTCCTAAACCTCCTTAATTGCTACTAATGTCATTCCTTCCCTAATACAACCTCCTTCTTTCCTATTAATTCCTCCCTTGTCCTTTCTATCTTATGGATACTTTCTTAGTGGACTTGGGCTTTAGTCCCCAAGTCCCCATGTTTCATGTTGGGTTTGCCTCCCTTTTGGGGGCACACTATCCCGGATAAGGGGTAATATTTTTCATGTATCAACAAACATAATATATATCCTGGAGATATCGTATTGATGTATAACTATGTATACACCTAAAGAGATATAACAATCAACCAACCATACTAAAAGAGAACAGACCATGTATCAATCATATAGCATAATGATGTACAACTATGTACACAACTACAGAAATCTAACAAATCCAACTTCTACAACCACACAGAATAGTCCATATATGCATGAGATATCAAATAGGTGTATAACTATGTACAAATAATTTGAATTAATATCTAAATAAACTGGGGTACCCCGGGGGGGGGGGGGGATTGTTGAGTTTTTTTGAGAAATTTACACATGCAGTAGGACTCAAGAATTCACAGCTCGGATATCTCATACTATCTTTGACAATTGCTCTTCTACGTTGGGAGATGTAGAACTGCAATGCCTCTTGATCTAGTTCTCCGGTGAGCATCATGTCACTAAGTACTTGTCCCACAATAAAAATGTCTTCCTTCAAGTCAGGTTCATCTACTTTCGTTACTTCCCAAGATACACTGCTGCAGAATCAAGACTGGAGTACCAATTGAAAAAGCGGGGGTCTAACAACCACACCCAATATTTCGCTTAGCAATCTGTATGGACAAACTCCAATATAATTCCAAGAGAATCAACTAGACAGTCAGACTCAATCAATGGAAATATATCCAAGAGTTGTATCTATGTTTCTCAATGTAATCAGCAAATCAAACAAATAAAATCCGTGAGCCTGATTATTATGAGAAACAATATCAATTTATATGAACAACCAAAGATTGGATTATCTAATTGATTGAACTAAGAAAACCTGTGATATTTCAATTATATAGAAAATATAATGCGGAAAAGAAATAACACATACACCAGAAATTTTGTTAACGAGGAAACCGCAAATGCAGAAAACCCCCGGGACCTAGTCCAGATTTGAACACCACACTGTATTAATCCGCCACAAACATTAGCCTACTCCAAGTTAACTTCGGACTAGAATGTAGTTGATCCCTAACCAATCTCACACTGATCAAGGTACAGTCGCGTTCCTTACGCCTCTGAATCCCAGCAGGACTCTGTGCACTTGATTCCCTTAGCTGATCTCACCCACAACTAAGAGTTGCTATGACCCAAGGTCGAAGACTTGATAAACCAATCTGTCTCACACAGAAAAGTCTATCGAATAGATAAATCTGTCTCCCACAGAAATACCAATGAGTTTTGTTCAGTCTTTTGATAAATCAAGGTGAACAGGAACCAATTGACATACCGGACTTATATTCCCGAAGAACAGCCTAGAAATATCAATCACCTCACAATAATCTTAATCGTATGGTAGCGAAACAAGATATTGGGGAATCACAAACGATGAGACGAAGATGTTTGTGACTACTTTTTATCTTGCCTATCGGAGATTAAATCTCGAGCAAATCTTAGAGAAGATAGTACCCAATACGATAGAAAACAGCAAGATCAGAACACGCAACTACAGAGAAATAGTTGGGTCTGGCTTCACAATCCCAATGAAGTCTTTAAGTCGTTAACCTACAGGGTTTTAGAAAAACCTAAGGTTAAAGGAGAATCGACTCTAGTCGCAACTAGTATCACACAGGAGGTGTGGAGATTAGGTTTCCCAGTTGCTAGAGTTCTCCTTTATATAGTCTTCAAATCAGGGTTTGCAATCAATGTTACCTTGGTAACAAAGCATTCAATATTCACCGTTAGATGAAAACCTGATTAGACTTAAGCTAATATCTTTCAACCGTAAGATCGAACTTAGCTTGTTACACACAAATGAAAAGTGACTTCATTTAGATATGAGTAACCATACCTAAACGAGTACACCTTGTTGGCTCAACAATAGTTAACCGAAGTTAGCCATATGAACACTTTCATATCAACCATATTCATCTTAACCATAACTAGTTCAAATGACTCAAATGAAACTAATTCTAGAGTTGTTCAATTGTTTATATTCTCATAGAAGTATACATGACACAATTGAATCAAAATCGATTTTGATTCACTCGAATCAATTCATGATCATTATAGCCACGGTTTTCAAAAGATTGCATTCCTTATTATATAAATGTATTAGTTCATTAACAAACCGATTTTAGAACATAACATACTCAAGTATGTAAATGGGTACGCATACCTAAGTGGCCGGACTAAGTTTGGGTTCGCCAGTATGCGAATGGGTACGCATACCTGCCAAAACTCAGTTTAATTTCCGGAACTTGAAACTCACGCCAGTACGCATACCGGTATGCTTACTAAGTTCCCGGACTTCCATAAACCAACCAGTATGCATACGAGTATGCATACCATGGTTCTCGGACTTGGAATATCTTGCACAAATTAGCATACAAGTATGCATACTGTGATATATCCAATCATGGTTATTTGTTCTAAACTCTCATTTCAATCATTAAAATATTCTTAGAATACGATAATAACTGTCTCACACAAACTATTAGCTTCAAAGCAATTTTCAAGTGATCGAATGATCAATACGAAACACTCCGAGTCTATATCAAATGACTGTCTCACACAAATCATGTAAGATGTTACAAGGCGATTTTCACATGATCATCTTTTGACTTTCGTCAAGAATATAAGATGAACTTGGTTAAAGTGAAAGCTTACCAACACATATTTTGAGAAATATGTAAGCGAGTTAAACTCAGCTCGAAATATCAAATGTATGGTTTGTTTCTATCACATGTATGGTTTGTAGTGATCAGTATAACTCAGAATACGCGGATGAAGGAAAGAAAATTCGAGACTTTCTGTCGAAGAAAAAGAGAGATTTAATCGAGTTCTAGGGTTGCTGTGGTGTATAAAAAGTGTTGTTCGAGGCCCATAAATCATCACGGAAAGTTGGGAGAAGTTTAAAGGCAAGAATAGAGAGAAATCCCGAGTTACATGAATTATTTTCTACTTGTGTAGTGAAGAATATGAATAATATTTGACTACCGAGAACTATCGCAAAAATCGTGGCTAAATCAAAAACATAAGCGAGTTATTGTTTTCCAATAGTGCTTGCAATAAATCTTCTGCAACTGGGATAAACCCTTTTTAATTATTTCTTTGTAACAATGATTCTGTAATGCCTATACAAAGTTGCAAATCATGGTGTATATAATGGGGCACATTACTTATTTTCTAAGATTTTAATCCTGTTGAGAGTGCAAGGTGGTGTTAGTGAACTTATGCTAGTCGTGCATAATCAAAAAACTTTTGTATCCTTTTTTTGTCCTCTCCTGGTTGCATCTTTTGGTGTAACTTAAATTGACGTATGTATGTCAATGCTCCGTCAAGATGATAATCACTTGGATTTCTCTTTGGTGGTGCAAGCAGGTTTCATTGTTGTACTTTCCCCTTGCCTTTTTGATCATATTTCATCTTATTTGCTTTGCTTTTACCTTTGGTGAAGTCATAATCGACCTTTCTTTTTAAAACTCTCTTTGTTGTTGTCATTTTGGATAACTTGCCAACCGCTTTGGTCTTCAACATTTCTCCTTCGGGCATTTTCCTCGCTCTTTTCTTTGTTGGCGTATTTTCAGATTTATCTTTTTTATCTTCTCGACTGCTGATTATTTTTTTTATGCTCTTGGATGAACTGCAATGCTTCTGCAATGATATTTTCTTATACATCTTTATTGGACAATGATGTTTGCGACGACTCTTCTGGAGGATTATCTTGGCTCAATCCAAATGACCAGGTCGGACAATCAGTGATTACAGATGCCACCTTTTACTTCAGTTCAAGTGACATTGTGCGACTACTAGTTTCAAGCATCACGAACACAAAATTTGAAAAATTGTCAAGTATGTCATCAATTTCTTGTTTTGTTATTTCAGATGTCTTTCCGGGATCTTCTCCATGCATGTGTGAGAAAAAACATATATTTTTTCATTGACAACATGGCTTCGGGATTTTAATTTTTCTGCTGCAATATGGCTTCAGCTGATATTAACAAAGGCGGATTAAAGTATTCTTCTGGATTTTCAATTGTGTTCATCGCATCCTGGTTATCATGGTGCATCTGGTCTTCTTGATCTTCATGCTTTTCATTTTTCTTTGATAAAGGAGTACTGAAAAATACAACTTTTGAAAAAAATGTAAGGGTGTACATAGTTGTGCAATGTCATAAAGATGAATTGTGTATATGCATGAGATAACACACTGGTGTATAAGTATGTACACTACTACAGAAAACTAACAAATGGAATATGCATGCCCACAACAGTCCATATATCCTTTTGAAACATCACAAAGGTGTGCATACTCCTACATAAATGTAACAAAAACAACATGCTTTCCCACAAAACAATCCGTATATCATTTTGAGATATCACAAAGGTGTATATCTATGTACACACCTACATAAGATAAAAATAAATGACTAGGACATTTAATAAAATACATGAGATCTGAAAAGGAGAGGGTACTAAATACATCATCAACTTTTTCGTTCGGCAAACTATATGGACAAAACCTAATACAAATGCAAGTAGACCAACTTAATGATCCTTGACAATATGTATATAGAGTTTATATCTTTATCTCATCACAAACAGAAAGTATAAACAATAGATTTCGTGAACATGATTGTTTAGAAGAGTACATGGAAGATATCAAAAATCAACATCCAAGATCAATCTAGTCGTATCCAAATTACTAAATCGGAATTATGCCAAGTATGAAACTTGTTATCTATCTTTCAAGATATGAATTCTACAAGAACAAGTCTCATAATCGATCACAGTTAATATGGACGCATCTCCTAGAATTGAATACGTACTACTTGTTTTATTCTTATTATAAAGATAAACAATATAATGCGGAAAGGGAAAAGCACAAAACACCATAGCTGGATACGTACTGCTTGTGATATTCTTATTATTGTTTATGTAAGATTATACAAGGTGTGTCTGTTATAGGTTGATGCGAAAATATTGTGGTGTACTCCGTACCCTCGTCATTTCAGACAGGATACTAGTTGGGTATATAATGGAAGAGATTATTCAAGCCGAGGTTTACATCTAAGACTAAGAAAGGATCTTCCTGCACACAAACATTTTAGTTTTGTTAATGTAACTTGATATGTGTAACATGAATTAAAAAAACATTGAATCAAACTAAGGATCATACTGGAAACAAAAAAATAATAATAAATAATAATAATAATAATTAATCACATTGAATTTGGAACAAAGGATTACATTACATTGAATTTAAAATTAAAGGATTACATTGAAATTCAAACTAACTGTTACTCCCAGAATTTAAAACTAATAACTAAACAAGTGTAACAACATTATTGATATCCTCATCTAAGGTGTCCTCCTCATTAGAATCAATATCAACTGATGTTGGGTGTTGTCGTGCCTTTTGTGCTTGAATTTCATCAAATTCATCTAACCCGAGAGGCAGTTGTGCATGATTTATCCTTGACATGTCCATATCCAGGATTCCTTTCATGTGCGCATTAAACAAATTATGTTCAATTGCCTTACAACCTTTCTTCATTTCTGCAATCATTTTCTTACACTCAAGTATTTTAACAATATCAATATTTTTTTGTTTTTAAATTTTTTCTTGAATGTTGAATTCAGAAGTTGATGATTGTGCAATATCTTCAGCTTCCTTTCTGTTCCTTTTTTCTCTTTAGACACCGGTCCATCATATCTTTCTCCAATCCATTGAATTACCATGTTGGGAGCCGCGATATTGGGTTGAAGGCTTGATTTAGTTTCATGTAAAGAATAAGGAGACCCAGTTTATAAAGAAATATTTGTAGTCACGTAAGGTGATTCCCTTGGTACTTGATATCCATTAAACATATCAGGTTAAATCGGTTCAGCTTTATGAAAATGTGGAAATAAGCTTTGTGCTTGGAACTCGTATTTCCCATTCTTTGCATTCCTCTCAAGTTTCTCGTTGATGCAGTTTGAACATTTAAAAAACGAGTTATAACAACAAACTTAACAAGTTTTAGAAATCAATTAAACAATTTGAAATACGACTTACCACATCTACTCCGGTATCACCACTCGCTTTGTAACGATTCATTTGCATCATCAAAGCTACCCAACTGTTCATGTCTTTGCTGATTGTATTAAAACAGCCTGACAACCCAGCAACATCATGACTTTTTATACTCCTAGTTTCCTGACAAAATTGTTTAAAAATATTCTCCCAAAGTTTATTACATTGTTGTTGAACACCGTTGACAAGATCAAACGTAAATGCTACGTAACCTCTGCAAATAACTTTATCTTCATCCAGATTATACTCTGGAACGCTAACTTTTGCTGATGAAGCATTTCTATTGAAATATCGTGCGTTTGTGACGCATTTTGTGGGGATATTTTTCTTTCTTTTGATTTAGAGATTAAGAGTTTGAGATTGAAAGTGAAATTATAAAAAAATTTACGTGTAGAAGGTGTGCTTTTAAAATTGAAGATGGTTAAATTTATACAGAATAAAATTAGAGCCGTTGGATGAACTAGCTGTTGTCGGCTCAATCTGAGACGATGACTATCTCAAGGCCGGGCCTCGGCTAACCCTTAGCCAATCAACTGATCGACTCAACTTGAGGCGTCATGAGCAAACACTCAAATTTAAGCCTCTTCCCATTTTACCACCCCCGTTGGAGTTGGTCTATTCATTAAGCTAATTTCACATGGGCCAAAGGTTCAAAGGCTTCTTGAAATAAAGTATTGATTGTACCTCTGATAATAAATCGGGGCCAAGTCTCACCATTGACCAGGCCGTGATAATCTGTTAGCTATGCGCAGTCGCAAGCAAACAACGTCTCTCTATTCAAAAAGCAAAAAGAGTTTTGTAGGCATGATTCCATATTCTCCACAAGATTGCACATCCTCCTATTCCCACTAAAAAAATGCATTGCAACACGCAATCACACATACCCCATTGCACCAGTTCCATTCTAAACATCAGATCAGCAGAAAAGTAGTCTGAAATATTTCCCAACGAGTGCCCTGATCTCCCAAGTCCCAACAACAAATCTAGCTACATCAGGCCGGAGTTGCAAAGTCTATCATAAAATCTTTCCTCCTCCCTCCTAAGTTAGGTCCATATGCACCATACTCCATAGACCGTATTTCCTCGTCTCCTGTAGAGAATTATTTCTTGGGATGGCTTATATATAGAGCGAACCTCATAAATATTCAATATTCCGCGTAAAGGTACGAGAATAGTTGAACTCGTCAACAAGGTAACAACCATGTGCGATTTCAACTCAGTCTAACCCGCCGAGTGACCAGGTCTGATTCATTCCAATAATATCCTCCCCTGTCAGCCATGTAAACTACTCTGGTTAGGTTAGATTTTAATGGGTCGGCTGTTGAGAAATGTTATTTTCTTCATTCCCCTAACGATACATGTTGCAGTTTCTCCTTGATCTTAATCTTATGCAAGTTTGCAGAGAGCCAGTGACGGATGTATATGAATTCATCAACTCCAAATAGTTATTAACTTCTATTTAATTTTTCATTTACATCAGATTGAAAGGTAATTGTAATTGGATTGAAGTTCTTATCACGACACAGGTAGGGGTTCTTGTCTTGAGTTTAATTTGTCTGTACCAAACTTTCTTCCCTAATTTGGTAATTTTTGTATTTAAATCCTTGCATGGGAACGGTTGATGATTTCGAATGATACAAATTTTCTTATAAAGATTTAAAAGCTTATGGAATCATCCAAGTGTTGATCTCCACTTTTTTTTTTTTTTAATTATTTGGTCTTGAATTAAGCTTTTGAACTTGCTTTTTACCTGTTCGTCAAAATGACCCAATGAACAATATTTTGAAACATGCAATGCAACCTGAACTTTTCATAAATTGGTCTTGGTCAGTCGTAGTTGCCGAGAGTGGAAGAAAATGATTTTTTTTCTTCCATATTTATGTTAACCCCTTTTATGAATTTGTGGATTCTTAGTATATTTTTAGCCGTGACATTATGGGTTAACCACATTGATCTTTATAAAAAACCCATTTCTTCAAATCTTACTAACTAACCCTTTTGACGGAAATCTTCTATGAATCTCTTTACGGTATCAGTACTAAGTCTATTCATACAAATGCCTCCCGGTTGTTTTTATTTGATGTTTCTATTATATATTTTCGATTTTGTTTATTTTATATCGATGAAAGAAATTCATCATTTGGTTTGATTACACAATGATTTCTGACTCCTTTGTGTCTTTGGCTTATTATCTTGAACAAATTTGTTTTCCGTATCTTAATAGTTGAGTTTACAGTAAATGAATTTATCTTTGCTTTGTGACAAAAAGGTCCGTTTTTGGTATTTAGTTTTACTGGATCACTTCATGGATTTAAGTAGCTAGTCATGCTGTACATTCTCACTCTATGGCCAGTATTTTCATATTTGTGATAAGAAAATGATCTTAACTTTCCCACCGTTTTATTTAGTGCCTCTTCCGTACTGATTGTATAATCATTGTTAAAGTGAAAATGGTAGTTAACTTGGACTTATTTGTTTGTTATTATGTTTTTATACAAACTTTAGTAAAAATGGAAGGAATGGGTACTGGAATTTCTCTTTGTTCTAATTTGAAATGCAAGTGCTTGCCATTTTGGATTTTAGTACAAGTTTCATATTTTATCAAAACAAGAAGGAATCAGTATCCAATTTGAAGTACAACCGGTCATACTAAGCATGTGCTTGTATTTTATTTCTCTAAAAACTCTCTCGGCAATTAGGACGCAATGCCAGATTTTCCCTTGTTAGTGCCAGACATAAACCAAGTGGTTTTTCTCCTTTGTATCCATTTGTTTACAGCTTTAAAGGCTTATTTTTCACTCCCGAAAATGTGTCCTGGTAAGATTTTGAGAAGGTTGACAATGATTCTTAATTACTGAAGACTTTAGTTTATGGGTTAACCAATGTTTGTTTAAGGCTTTACATTTTGTAAATTATTTTAGCTGCTGCTCTTGTCTTCGTTTTCATAATTTACGTCGACATCGCGTACCAAACTATTACATCCATCACTCCCTTTGGTTTTTTTGTTTTCCATAGAGTACAAAGCGATGTAAGGTAGTAAGCTTCGGAAGACCTATGGCACAGAGTGGTTGACCAAAGGTTGGTATTGCTTGCATCTCTCATATGCATATCACAGGGTTGCTGGTGTACTTGGGTTTGTGTCTATCTATATGTTTGTTTGTTCTTTTGTAAATACTTCCCATGTATTTGTGGTATATAGACGCTGTTTTTTATTTGCGGCAAATGATATGTTTGTCTAAGCCTATTTCCCACCCTTAACTAATATTTGAACTTGTCTGGTCCACGAGATTGAAAGGGGTATGATCCATTAATTTTGATGTTTAAGAAACAGCATGTGAAACAGCATGTATTGGCAGCTGGTTTTATATCTCATTATGGATTTCTACTAGTGTATCTGACCAAGTGTGAGTTGTTATATGAATGGCGTACATAAACGTTAGTTAAATATTTGTTTTACATGAACTGTTGCTTTATGAAATTAAATTTTGATCTCCTCAATCACGTTGCTTTGAACTACCGTGCTTAAATGTTGCATTTTTAAAGTTTGGTGTGTACTTAACAAGTTTTATACCATGATATCTTCACTTAAGGATAGTTAGTATTAATCAGTTAGAACATTTTAGATAACGCAATAGCTATCAAACATCATTTTTCAGCGAATATTCTAAATTTCATAATTGTGTTTAGGGTTCAGGGTTGAATCTAATAAGATCCCTAAACAGTTATGTATTCCTGGTTACTTGCAGGTGAAGATGGCGTTGTCAAAATACTATTATTTTTCTTATAATAATTCAAACAGGTTGAATCTAATACTGTTTGAATGATTCTCCTAAAGACAGAAGCCATTTGCACGATCAGAAAGCACATATAAGAGCCAAAATCCTATTAGGACAGGTAGAGCAGGCAGTACTATTATTTTGCTTATAAAATATTTTCTTACCATAAACTAATATGCAGCTACTACTAATTGTGTGCAGGAAAGGAAACTGGTTCGAAGCTATGACCACACCCAAAAATTCAAAGAATAGAGAGGGAAGTTGTCACCAAGGCAGATTTCAATGGTGGATGAAGCAGGGTTTGGACAACTATCTAAGCTATGTGTGTTCCAAGCTGATAGGAGTTTGATAACAACGTAGCGCCATGAAACTAACTTATCTAAGCTATGTGTGTTCCAAGATGAAAAATAAGATGCCATTGCAATTTATGCGAACTTGTTAAAGAAGTACCCAACTAATATTATGCAACTGTATTTGATAGGTACCCATTTTATATTATTTGACCATGTTAAAGAAGTACCCAATAAATAATTTGAGACCCCCCTTTAAGAGGTACCCAATTTATATTATGCTACGGTGTTAGAGAGGTACCCTATTTCGGAAGAGTTCAACTATGTATGTACCTTAAACTCCTTTTGCGTTTATATAGTACATTCTATGTTAAAAAAAAATCCATAAGTATTAGTTATGTATTGATTGTGTATTCAATTGAGCCGCTTATTTTGTTAGTTAATTGCATAACCTGTTTGCTGATAAGGTGAATTGCGCAGATGGCACAAACAAGGCTGGGGACCAGAAATTGCAAGATGACCTGGATAATTTATTGGCCTCGTATGCTACGGAGTAGCAGAAGATGGAACTGGACAAAAAAAAAGCGAATAATCAGGGAAGGAGGGGACAACACCTCTACAGGTCCTTGGAATCCTTAAGTAAATACATTACAGTAACTAGTGATTTTTTGCCATTTGATCGAAGTCTTCCTATCTCATTTTCTCTGGTCGAAACAGAATAAACAAAGATTTAAAAATAGAATAAAAGGTTTTGAGGGATAATTCTGGCATGCAGCTTATTATGATTTACTTGGTGAACTTTTGCAGGGATTAGACATAAACACAGGTTCTGGATATAGTGCACCCGAAGTTCCTGTGTCTGGCAAAATATACCCTAAAGAGTGACGTTTACAGTTTTGGAGTCGTCATGTTGGAGATTCTCACTGGTCGTAAACCCTTTGACAGGTAATTTATCCAACACTAACATCACTGTAGTTTTGTTATTATCATTCAAGGTTTCTTTCACTAGCTGATCATATTCTTACCATTATTTTTATATTGGATGCTCCTGAACAGCTCAAGATCAAGATCCGAACAATATTTGGTTCGGTGGGAAACACCTCTGCTCCATGACATTGATGCTTTAGATAAGATGGTTGACTCGTCACTCAAAGGACACTACCTTCCTAAATCCCTCTCGCGATTCGCTGACGTGGTTGCTCTCTGTGTCCAGGTAACAAGCCTATTTGTAGAGGAGTTAACAATCTTATTTATAAAGGAGTCTAATTTGCAGTTCTACTGTTAGCACGTCAAATCTTAGCTACATGAATATGGATTTCTAATGCTAGTTTCCAATTTAATTGTGCAGTCTAAGCCAGAGTTCCGACCACCAATGTCAGAGGTTGTACATGCGCTAGTACGACTAGTGCAACGAGCTAACATGAGCAAAAGAAATCTCGGAGATCGACGATCAGAAGACTCTGATGTGCAGGATGACATGCATTAGAGAATTGCCTTTTGCAATCTTCTTTTTTTAGGCTTAAAATTCTTTTTTTGTTGATACTCATTTTCATTTTTTAATTTATACAAAGAGGTACGGGAAGTGTTCATCTACTGGAGAGATATTGAAATGTTATATATTGTGTTTTATCATTTGTTTTCTGTTTTCCTTCCTTCAAATTCTCTGAACAACCGACCCATTGAATTCTAACCTAACCAGAGTAGTTTACCTGGCTGACTGGGGAAGGTATTATTGGTATGAATTGGACCTGGTCACTCGACGGGTTAGACTGAGTTGAACTTGCACATGGTTGTTACCTTGTTGACGAGTTCAACTATTCTCGTACCTTTACGAGGAATAGTGAATATTTATGAGGTTAGCTCTTATATATATATATATATCTAAATTAATTAGAGTCCCATCTTCCCACACTAGTTTGTTCTATCCAAGTGGGACAACCATGAATGATTCTCGTTCTCTCTGTAAAAGAAGAAGAAGACTGTAAATTATATATTCTCGCGAATCCAAATGGTCAAACTCTGCTCTACACTCATCTACTCTAATAAAAGGGGGATACTTTTGTATTCTATGACTGAGACTGACAATTAAATTCCCTTTTCCGTTTCTTTTATTCCTTTCGATCTTTTTAGGCCTCCTTTCTGAGTTGTACAAGTGTTGTCTTTGGTTGTTCGATCTCTTTTATCTCCAGGTATATTGCTTATTATTAATTCTGGGTTCATTTTTTTTTTATTTTTATGTTTGGTTTCAACTGTTATAGTCTCGATTCGGTATTTTTTTCTTCCTGAAATCAAATTAACTCCAGGTTAGATCAAATGCTTGTGTCAGATTATAAATTATTGTACAAATTTGCTCTGTGATTTTATGTTAATTAAATTGATGTGAATTATTTTTTGATGCGATCTTATGGCAATTATACTGCAAATTAGAATCTGGGGTTTTGATTTTAGTATTACAGAGATTTATAGGGTTTTTCATGGCCTATCAAATGAAATTGAATTTGAACTTTCTGTGTATGTGTGGTTTGCTTATTTGGTTTGGGGGAATGAACGAATGAAAATTGATGTATTTGTAAAGTTTTCATTGTCAACTGTAGTTCTAGTTGAGAAGGGGCTGACTGTAGTTCAAATTGGTGTATTTGTAAAGTTTTCATTGTCAGAAGGGGTGACTGTATAACTTATGTAAAAAAAAAACCATTGCTTGGTTTTAAAGTATTCAGCTCCACCGCTGATAGATTGTGTGTCGACGATTACATGATATTAAAGGGAATATTAGCTCTTAGAAGAAAGTTGAAATTGAGTTTTATTTGACATGTATGATTGAATAGGGAACCAAATTTCTCATGGTTGTATGCATTTGTCATTTGGCTCATAGTTGGCTGCATAGCATTTTGTATGTCGGCTAGTAATCTCTTAGTCTTCTTATTATGTACTCGCGTCAGTACACAGTGGAACACCACAGACATCTGTTTTCCGATTTAGCGTATGGTGTTTTGTTATAGGATTTGTTAACTGTTTTAGGTTCTAATATGGGATGTGTAATGAGTTACTTGCCAACTAACTTTCATGATATGCTTATTGAGCCTTGTAGCGTCTAGAGAACTGATTGATGCATAAATCATCACATTTTAACGCTGCCTTCTTTTATTTTCGAAATTCTGCTAATAGTGTGCCCCCCATCATGCTATTAAGTGATCTATTTGAGCTTCATTGGCTTAAATTTCCAGATATAAGTTGGCTGACCCTTCTTTCATATTCAGGTGGTGTCCAGTTTCATCTTACGTATTCAGGTGGCATCCAGCTTCGTCATTCGTATTCAGGTGGTGTCCAGTTTTGTCTTTCGTGATGAAGCTCATGTCTTGTGCTTGAGGAATACTTATTTTGATCTGTAATTTTCGATGTTTCAGTACTGTTATTAAGCTCTTGAGTCTTGAGAACAGTTATTTAGAAAATCATGCAGCTATATCATCATCCGTACTCTATGGACAGCCAGAAAGTCAGGCTCGCCTTGGAAGAAAAGGGTATTGATTACACATCAAACCACGCCAATCCTCTCACAGGAAAGAACATGGACGCCTCATTCTTCCGTATGAACCCAACTGCCAAACTCCCCGTTTTCCAGAATGGTGCTCACATTTTGTTTGATACCATTGAAATAATCAAGTAAGTTTATCTGTGACTTTCCCTTCTCGTTTCTTCTTTTACAGAACAGTTCTAATATATTGCATGCGACGTAGAAATTTACAGGTATATAGAGAGAGTGGTGGAAGTCTCTTCAGGTGTTGAGACTAATACCAATAATGACAGAGAAATCAATGAGTGGATGCAAAAGATTCAAAGATGGAACCCCAAGATATTCACACTCTCCCACGTCCCTGATAAGTATCGGCTCTTTGTATCCAAGTTCCTTCGCCGCGTGGTTATTGCTAGAATGGCGGAATCTCCAGATTTAGCAAGCGTCTACCACCTGAAGCTAAGAGATGCATATGAGACCGAAGACAAGTTAAAAAACATAGATATTTTGAAGGATAATGAGGAAGAATTAGCTCAACTTCTTGATGAAGCGGAGGTTCAGCTGAGTGAGACAACCTACCTGGCAGGAGAAGAATTCAGCATGGCAGATGTAATGCTCATTCCTGTTCTTGCACGGCTATCACTCTTGGATGTAGAAGATGAGTACATCGAAAGCAGGCCAAACATCTCCAAGTACTGGAAGGTGGTTAAACAAAGACCTAGTTATAAAGCTGTGATTGGGAATTATTTCTCTGGATGGAGAAAGTATAGAACGCTTCTAAAGACATGGTGTTTTGTTTGCGTGAGAAGTGTTCTGAGGAAATATTGAACAGATAAGGAGAATCATGATCTTCTCCCCATGCCTGAGAGAGCCAATGCTAAAGACGTCTACTATTCTGTGATGTACATTGTAGCTGGTGAGTCTTAGTTTCTATTAGTCCACTGGGATAGCCGATCGATCAGGTATTTGAAGAATGTTCGGTTAGTCCATATATTTTCCCTTTTCCAACAGGTTTTTCTCCGTTGGCTCGAACAAACTGGATCGAGAGAATAAGAATCATGAAATAGCAAACAAAATGCGTGGTCATTATTTCGTTCTACCACCGGTATTGTTTTCCTCGTAATTCCCACTTGTAGTTCTTGGTGCCTGTGTAGTTTAAACAAGTACTTTTCTGTATTTATCACCTGTAAAATTAACGAATTCCTTCCCCTGCATATAAAACAGTGCCTCCTATCATTATTTTTCTTCTTATAGATCATTATTCTGAATTGTATTTAGAATATCAATTTTATTTGCATATGAAATGACAACTATTTCTTGAGTCTGAAGCTGAATAGCGACTCAGCGAGGTGCTACATGTATTTTGGTTTCGAGGAAGAAGCTATCTTAACGACTTCTCTTGCGGCAAGAAAAGGCTTTGGAGATGGCCACTCAAGCAATACTTGAGGTATCTTAATACTCAGCCGCTGCCACACTCTTACTCACCACTTCGCAGATGTTTCCAGTTGTTTTCTTCTTCTCCGACACGATAGCTAAAGGGTTAAGAATGGCATAACCCGAGCAGGAAAATATAGATTCTAGTATGTATTACGTACATAACTCTGCCTCACAGCGAGTTAACCAATTCTGGCATGGTTAGTTAACCAATTGATCTTTAATCCCCTAAATTCCATTCGGACTGAATGTATTACAAGCCACATGTCCAATATTTCAGTGCAACTGAAATATGTGTCAATATGTGTCCACACCAAGTGTCTGATTTCGGAGTTACATGGGAAAGAAATGTGGTGCGTCCGCTTCATGTCAAGTGCGTGTTGTGTCCAGTGGCATGTGTATGCGGTTACAACACTATATGTCATGTCTATTAACTTTGCCGATGACTCCAAAGTTGCAAAATGACCCAAAAATTGGTTGAGTGACTTAAAATGTGCGACTATAACGCAAAACCTGTCACTCTACCTAAATTTGCCGTCGACCTAATTTTCTGCATGAGATATGCTCGTCGGTCGACCTATTATGTGTCTTAAAATTGCACATCCACTTGACCAAAAACCTGTCGCGTGACAATATCTTTGCCAAATGAAACCCAGAGTATTTTCCGTGACCCAAAATCTGCCTAGCCTATCTGATTTAAAATTTGTTTAATGAGCTGAAGATACGCCCCTACGGTAAAACCTGTCCCACGACTTAAATTTGTTTTTGGTCGTCCAAATTTTTTCTTGTAGAAAAAGTACATGACCCAAAATCTATCATATTAGTACCGTGACATGAAAAAATTGGCGTGCCGCTTAAAAATCGGCATCATGTAGCAAAATCTGCAATGTGTTACAAAGCTCGGATTCTTCAGGTCTTCAGAGTTCAGAGTAATAGTTGTATGTCTCAACATTTCTAGATTTCCTATTCTAACCTAACGAAGTTGACTCTAGTAATCGAGCAACTTTTGAGTTTTGATACTAAAATATGACAACCAACCTTGACATACCAACGCTTGGAGGGTTCAATCGAGCAATGCTCTAACAGAGTTGGCATGGTGCGAAACTAGTTTAAAAAAAAAATCACTAAATGAAGTTGATTAACCGAAAGAAAATTGAGGTAACTTCCAAAATATTTATTTTCTCTTCTTTGTATATTCAATTTGAAAAGGATATGATACCTAGTACACTACCAACTTTTTCGTTTGATAGAAGAATGAACCTTTGTAGTACTGAAATGACGAGGGTACGAGTACACTACAATCCTTTCGTATAAACCTACTACAGACACAACTTTTGTAATCTTACGGTAACAATAATCGCCAAAAAATAACTTCGACAAGATGTAACTTGGTATATAACTTACGTTTGAGGCCGAACCAATCTATGGGATCGTACCAAATTTGTTTTATGTACAAGTGTATTTACTTTAATTATAAAGATACACAATGTAATGTGGAAGTAAAGTAAATCACACAATACACAAGACTTTGTTGACGAGGAAAATTTCTTGGCAGAAAACCCCCAGACCTAGTCTAGTTTTGAATACTTTCATAATTAAGCCACTACACAAATCGACTACCTTAACTTCGTATAGTTCATACCAATAGCGCGTTTGGGTACAATTCTGCTTCTGACTTCTGCTTCTGGAGAAGCAGAAGTCAGAAGTCCAGATATTTTGCTTCACAAAAAGTCGACTTTTCCGCTTCTAGAAGTCGTTCTGAAATTCCACACCCAAACTGACTTCTTGTTTTTTGTCAAAAAGCTACTTCTAGATGTGTATCCAAACGCGCTACAAGTAAACTACTCCTAGTTACTCAGATACTTCAATGTCCCTGCGCCTACAACCAATCTGGTATATGCACGTGAATCCCAAGATAGTGTTCACCATCTCAAGTCACTTCACCTGCTATGAAGACTTCTGCTCTCAACTCATTTGGATTATAACTAGAAACAATAAATGACTAACTTTCAGCAACCACCTTACTTGTGAATCTCCCAAACCCAGCAAGTCAGAGATAAAGATGAGCATAAAATATCTTCCGTTTATTAAATATAAACTCCTTTGGTCAAAGATCAAACCAATACAAAGATTATAAAATAACTTATCTCAGTGAACAAGCTTTATCCAAGCAACTCTACTAGGAGAAACAACTAGACAGTTTGTTCGATCTTTCAACAAGTTTGATGTTTATCGAAATAAATTACTTGTTTGGATCCCATAGAATCAAGTGTGCACGAAGTATCACAAAGATCTGAAACTAAAAACAAAAAGTCTCCACGTCTTAAATCTTAAATATTTAGAGTAACTATTGCACAAACAACTTGATTCCTACCAATGATTTATACACACATAAAGGAGTCTGTTAATGTTTATTGGTCAAAGGTTCTATGTATAGATCTTGAATTACTATAGATATGTAATAGTCAATCCTCAAACAAACTTGAGTGGCCTTTATCAAAAAAGAAGGACCATCGAATAATCAAGTTTGAACAATCAAGGATAACTATACCGTTAGTCAACCAAGTCCATTATCAAAAAATAAAAATAATAATGCGATTTAGTTTCCCACCAACGATACTACTAAAAGCTTCTTAATCCCAAAGAAGACAATGAAAGAATTCAAGAGATTTCACCTAATTAGATTACTCTACTTTATCAATGAGTTGGGTTCTCACACATACGGTTAGGCATTGTACTAAGAGGTGAGTTTGTAAGAATACAAGCTTCACTATTTATAGTGTTATTACAAAGGCTTGTTTGGGAGACAAGGAATTACCAAATCCGTAATTCCTTAAGATATGAAATAAATATATATTTTATGTTTTGACAAATTCCAATAGTATTCCAAACAATATACCGAAATCACTCTTAGTTGAAACTAATACTAGATTACTGCTTAACAGTGGGGGGCCGACCAAGAAGGCCACAATTTTGCCACTCATATTTTAGTTCCTAATATATTTAACCACGAAATGTATCCTGCAACACTGTCAAAGAAGGGACTCAATTTCCAACATTTATATCTGTTACAACCCGACCAATGGAGCCTTTCTTCTTCGACCGCGTTTTAACCCGCGCGTGACCCGTCCCAAAATAAAAAAATTAAGAAATAATTTTTATTGAAATTTCAATCACGAAATTCTCTGATCATGCATGATATTTATCAAAATTGATTGGTACTCCCTCCGTCCCAAATTAGATGAGCTAGTTGTAGTTTGCACAATTCTTAAGGCAAGGAGGAAAGGGGAGTATGTTTAAGTATTTTTTACAATTATACCCTTATGAATAATAACTGGTAAAACTTAGAAATGATTTATCTCTTAAACTATACCACGGTTTTTCGTAAACTTTATACCATTGAAAAGCATTTTAAAACACCTACTTACCGAATATAAACATGGCTATCAAATTATACATATTTCTTATAGTTACAGTAATCAATTAAAATGGTAATTTCAGAAATATCCCATTGATTAATGAGATAGCTCATCTATTTGTGGGACAAAATTTAAAACCAATTAGCTCATCTAATTTGGGACGGAGGGAATATTCATGAGAGATATTATTTTTAAGAGGTCTTGGTTTCGAAAATTATTTTTTTTCTTCTTAAAACTCAATTATGAGGACCATAAAAGTGTGACGGGTAAAATCTAATAGAGTCACCATATAGTAGGCCTCCTAAAGTCGGCCAATTACTAACATACATACAAATACTTTATTAATATAGTAACTAGAGATATGCAAACCTATGGGATACGGTAAACACATAAATTCAATAATTAAAAGATATAAAATATTCTGGTTTCGAGATTTTTCCTTGAATATCAAAGAAATTAAAATACTTGAACATTAAGATATAAGAGTTTAGCACATGTTCAAATCACTATGTCGACATTATGTAAACATTCTAAGTTCAATCTGCGTAGACCTAAAACCGAAGATCACCAAACATATCAAAAATGTAAACTTAGATTAAAATTCAAACAAGATAGGTCAGGAATCATGTACTTGAGATCGGTCCTATAATTGGTCCTGGGACCCTGAATTTTATTTTGACTAAGAATAATATTTCGCAAGTCTACATCCTTATATTATGCTTATGATATACCTTCACATATAATCCCATGGGTTGAATTCATTCTGGAAGTTCAACACACTAAATAATAACAAGTTGCCAATTAGTGTTATGTCGATTCCAGAAGTCCATAGATAAACTATACTTCACAACTTTACATAATCAAGTTGTAAGAAAAAACTAGTATATATTTCTTTGATACTTTGATCATAGTATAATGACCAAGTCACCAATAAAATAGACAAGTAAAAAAAATGTAATTCGTATGTTATGTTTTAGGTGGAAACTGACTTGAAAGAACAAAGATAGAAACAGAACAAGTCAAGTATGTTGCTACTAACCTCGAACCAAAAGATGGTGTGTCCATCGATATCGACACGTCTTCAAATTCTTCATGAGTAACAAGAGCGAGTATCAAAATTTCCATGTTCCTAGTTTAACCTAACTAGGTTGATTTTAGTAATTAAATCAAGCAGCTACGAGTTTTGGAACTAAAATATGACAACCAAACTTGACATACCAACATTTGGTGAGTTCAACTGAGCAATGATCTAACAATAAGTCTTCTAAAATTTCTTGTTTCTTATATGTGATTCATTAGGTGTTTTTTATATTTATGTTAGAGCATTGCTCGGTCGAACTCACAAGTGTTGCTATATCAAGCTTGTTGTCAAAACTATATCTTGATTTCTAGTCTACAATTAGTTAAGTCTCGGTTTAGGATATTGGAGTTGAAAAACGAGCCAGTCATCATTTGCTTTCCACCATTTGAAGTCGAAGATCAACCAAAGCTTTTAGAGAACTTCATCGACAAAAGGTAAGTGAAGACTGAACCACCTATTTCTCAAGTTATATTCACCTTTCTATCCTTGAGATAATTGTAACACAACTAATTAGACTAGCTTGCATAGACAAGAATTTCGAGTCGAGAACTAATTATTTAGTTTTACGAATTTATTGAAATATAATGACTAAGCTCAATGAACATTTGTTCATACTTGATCAAATTCGGTGGAGAACAATTTATTGTTCGGAACCAAATCTTGATTCAAGTTTATCATTCAAAAATAGCCTAGAACAGTGATATGTGTCATTGTTGTTATTCAGGAATGTTTCGAATTGATTTAGAGAAATATAGAACTACTATATTCGGAATACAAGACAGTGTTACCAGTCTTACAAACTGAGAAAACTGTTATATGTCTGAAGCCGTATTACATGTATACGTACACGTAGCGGAGTAGCTATATATCGACTTTCAGATTTGTATGATATGCATATTCGTATGTACATCATGGGAATATCTGTTTGTTTCGTGATCCGGATAGGTATATATATTCGTATATAAACATTGTGGAACTGTGGTAAGGGAACCGGGTTAAAATAATCAAACCAGTATGCGAGCCAAAACAGTTCTATGTTCTAGAACCAGTTTAGTACCCAAACCGGTACTCAAACTGAATGTTCTGTGAACTCCGGAACCGGTAAAGGTATTAAGTTTGCAAACCGGTACGTGAACTAAAAAGTTATGTAGACTCCAGAACTTTGAGTTGGTTCAAAGTTTGCAAACCGGTACGCGAATTGAAAAGTTCTGTAGAGTCCGGAACTAAGTAATTGCATAAGTTTGCAAACCGGTTTATGAACTGAAAAGTTCTGTAGGCTCCAGAACTTGGTAATTGCATATAAGTTTGCAAACCGGTCCGCGTACTGAGACTCAACTGATTCACGAATGATTCAAGTAATTGTACTTTGTACATTTACAAACTATGTCGATCACGATTCAATTATTTTTATGAAGTAATTTGCATTTGATCATTTCTCTAATTAACACTAGACTCATTTGATTACATGATTGTGACTCAATATTAATGTCTTAGTGAACATTAAAATGAGTGTTAAGCTTTTAAGTTCAAATCGGCTAGTTTCGACTAACCATGTTGAACATAGTCTTTATACACGGTTCGTATACGTTTACCTAACCATAGTATATATATTGTATATGTGATTAAGATTCAAAGCTTTCATCTAGCGGTGGATATTGTTTGCTTGGTTCCAAAGCTATCTTAGCTTAAACCTAAAGCAACCTAGGCTTTGAAGTCTATATAAGGGGAACTCTTGGCAACTGGGATTTTTGAATCCTGACACTACTTTTTGGTGTGTCCTAGTTTTATCTAGAGTCGTCCTCTCCAGAAACCCTTTTAGGGTTTAGCGACTATAAATACTTCATTGGGATTCGTGAAGCCAAGTCCAGTTATCTTTTATCTTGATAACTTGAGTATCATGATCTTGATTGTTTGTAGAGCCTTGCTCCATCAATCAAGATAGATAGTAATAAACAAAGTCTCTTCGTCTCATACTTTGTTGATTCCACAAGTTTTATACTTGTAAGGTGAATAATAATCTAGGATGCACTTCGGGTTGCATAAGTACGGATTTTGAGGATATCCAGACTTTTATCTAAGTTGCTATCGATTTTCATCACCTGGATCTATCGTTTGATCTGATCATCTGTTTAGATCATAAATCAGAAAATAAAATATAGACTTAATCTGCGGGAGGCAGATTTGGTTTAAAGTCTTCAATTGAGTTGAAGAAACTCTTAGTCGTGGGTGAGATCATCTAAGGGAATCAATTGCGTATAGTCCTGCTGGGATTCAAGAGGCGTAAGGAGCACGAATGTACCTGAATCAGTGGGAGACTGATGTAATTTTAGATAGTGGTAAGAAATAGGGTTGTCGTTCACTCGGATTCGTAGAGATTAAAGTTTTTAAAAATACTAAATAAATATATACAAAGACTATTAACAATGGGCGAGAGGTACTGGGACTAAGGATTTAGCCAATCTTTATAACATAAGGTTCACTTATTTATTCTCAACAATTTTAGCTCAAGAAATATAAACATGGACTCTATTTTTGCCAAGGTAGATTCTCAAAACATTGATTGTAAATGTTAAGCATGGGACATCAAATCACCTAAGCTAAGCATGACCCATCTAATCAAATGACAACCAATTTAATCAAATCATATTTCAATTAATTTTAATGCAAAAGTCATAAAAAGAATAAAAATAAATTTACCCATGTATGAAGTTCGGCCTCCTCCGTCGTCCCAGTGTTGGGGTTTAACTCATCATGTCGAAAACACACTCAAAATATGTATTCATGGCTCAAAAAGTGTTTACAAAAAGAGAAAATAATGAAACAGGAAATCTGCAACAGCACAGGTGCGTTACAGACCAACTGTTTCAACTCTCAACTGTTATGATGAAGATAATCGTTACAAATATGAAAATAAATGTTGCAGAAGAGGATGAATAAACTGTTACAATGAAGATAAATGTTGCAAACCAGTTGAAGAAACTGTTACAACGAAGATAAATGTTGCAAACCAGTTGAAGAAACTGTTACAACCAGTTGAAGAAACTGTTACAACCAGTTGAAGAAACCGTCGCTGTTTCCCTGTTCTTCACGAGCAGCAGCAGCAGCAACAACAGAGTTCTGAAAACTCTTGATTCACGCCTCCTGAGCTCTCCTCTCGACCCCAAACTCTCTACCCCCTTCTATGTGATCCTAGGAACCTATTTATACATAATTGCGACATTGAATCTCCTCCATTAACTACAAATAATCTTCTTTTACTCGGGTATATTTTTTTCCATTTTTTTCATTGATTTTGATTTTCACGCATCTGCAGCTGTATTTATTTCCTTCTATACCTTCTTCACGCTCTATAATATCGATTAAATCTTCCAAGCACGTGCAGTACACGTTTAAATTTCTCACAACTCATGCAAGCTCATGTTTTTCCTCCAACTCCCTGTTTGGATTAAACCAAGTTATCCAGCCAAATTTGATCGATAAAATCACTCATACTATCTTTCTATAGTCATATCACGTCTACCCACTAAGTTTCAGGGATTGAATCTCAGTAAATCACGTCCAAATATCCGATTGAAATTCTGCTGTTAATGAAAATATTTTCCCGCCAAAATTCATTTTTTGAATTTGAGAAGAACATGTCCTCCCCCTAATCCTGCACGGGTGTCCCTTTAGCACTTGTCTTATGGGGTGCAAATAGTAATTTTTGGGCGTAGATAGTAATTTTTCCGGGGTTCCTCCGACACATTTCTGGGGTGCTTCCGGTGCATTTCTGGGGTGCCTTTAGTACTCTATCCTGGGGTGTAAAACACCACTTTTCAAGCCAATTTCGCCGCAAGAGCTTATTTCTCTAAAAATACCTACAAAGACATAAAATAACAAAATAAATACAAAATCGAACACTAACAATATATACAATTGAGACATATTAGACACAATAATGCGTCTATCAGAGACTGAGTTCGGGCTCAACTATATTCCAGACCGAAGTTAATTGGTAGTAGGCTAGTGTTTGTAGTGGCTTAATACAGTTTGCTGTTCAATTTGGACTAGGTCCTGGGGTTTTTATGGATTTGCAGTTTCCTCGTTAACAAAACTTATGGTGTCTGTATTATTTCTTTTTCCGCATTATATTGTTTATCTATATAATTGAAATATCACAGGTTGTGCGTTGATCAATCACAGTAGCTAGGTCCAACCTTGTTTGTTGGAAACGATTTGATTGATCCTTGGACATTGGTCTTTGGTACCATCCAAGAACTCTCTTTGTAGTTAGGTTCACGGATTCAATTCTGTAAATGTTCTAACAACAAGAGAGAGAGATATATAACTCTAAGCACTTTACTTGATTGAGTTTTTACTCTCGGAGTTGTGTTGAGTTTGTCCATACAGATTGCCTAAGAAAAAGTTTGTGGTGTATCTTGGTACCCCGCAGCACTTTCAATTTATAAGTATATAAAATTAATGATTTATGTAATTATTTTTTTTTTGCATTTCAAAGTGTAAAATACTGCGCATATCTTGTAATTGTATTTAAATAATGCTTTGATTTTCTGAAAAAGATATAGTGTGCAAGGTTCTCTTGTTACTTGGAACCACTAGAGTTTTCGGAGATTGGTTAAGATGATATTGATCACCTTGATGATTCTTTGAATTGCATAAGAATATTTTAACAACTCTTGGATTCATGACAGTTGTGCATTTTGTCATATTTTCCTTTGTACCATTAGAAGGATTTTCAACATTGGAAGATGTATCCATTTTTAAAATGGTTAAATCGCTTATGGAACAAGATGGAATTAAATTAATAATTAGTGCAATATTAGTTGTTTACTCTTCTTCAGAGTTGTATGAATCTGAAGTATCATCCTGGGTTACAACTAATGCCTTTGTTAGAGCACTGCTCGGTCGAACTCGCAAGCGTTGCTATCTCAAGCTTGTTGTCAAGTTTAGTTGCCAAAACTATAAGTATTGATTTCTAGTCTACTTATAGCTAAGTCTCGGACTAGGATAGAAAGTGTAGTTGAGCTCTAGACTCCACGGCGTTCATCATACAAAGACGAAGAAATACTCAAGGAAATGGTGGAACTTCATCGACTAAAAGGTATGTGGAGACTTGAACTTATCTATCACTCAAAAGTCTATCTACTCTATCTACTATCTTGAGACAAAAGTTGTATTGCTATATAGACTTCGATTATACACATTTGTTATTTCGAGCCGAGTTTATCTCGCTTATCTTTTTCTCGAAATATGTGTTGGTAATCTTTCGCTTTGGCCAAGTTCATCTTTACAAGTAACGAAAGTCATGTTGGTTATTTCAATATCTTGATAATTGCTTTGATGAAAAATAGCGTGTGAATAACCTCTATTTAACATCCTCTAAGAATGTTTCAATGATTGAAATGAGAGTTTAGAATATATAACCTTGAATGGATATAAACATTGTATGTGAACTCATACGTGTGTAAGTCCTAAATCCTTGAACAGAAGTATGCATACTTTGCTGCTCAGGATAACCGGAACTAAAGTCTGCGTACCCGTACGCGTACTGCCGGAAGTTCACATCACGTGAATTTCTACTGGAGTTTGTGAATTAAAAACAAACTTAAACCGGGTGCTTAAGTATGCGTACCGGTATGCATACTTGAGTGGGTTATTTTCTAAAAACGGTTTATTAGTGAACTTCAACTTATATAAACTAAGGAATGCATATTTGCAAACCGTGGCTATAAATTTCATGAATCGATTCGAGTGAATCAAAATCGTTTTTTATTCGATTGTGTCTTGTATACTTATATGAGATCTAAGCAATTGAACAACTCTCTAACTAGTTCTTTTGAGTCATTTGAACTAGTTATGGTGAAGATGAATAAGGTTGATATGAAAGTGCTCATATGGCTAACCATTTGGTTAACTACTGTTGAACCAACAAGGTGTACACGTTTAGGTACGGTTACACAAACCTAAATGGACGTTCATTTCATTTGTGTATAACAAGCTAAGTTCGATCTAACGATTGAAAGATATTAGCTTGAATCTAATCAGGTTTTCATCTAACGGTGAATATTGAATGCTTTGTTACCAAGGTAACTTAGATTGCAAACCCTGATTTGGAGACTATATAAAGGAGAACTCTAGCAACTGGGAAAGTTAATCCCCACACCTCATGTGTGATACTAGTTGTATAAGCTAGAGTCGATTCTACTTTAACCTTTGGTTTCTACCGAGACCCTGTAGGTTAATGACTTGAAGACTTCATTGGGATTGTGAAGCCAGACCCAACTATTTTCTCTGTAGTTGTGTGATATGATCTTGCTGTTTCTATCGTATTGAGTACAATTATAAAATTGGCTCGAGATTAATTTCTCCGATAGGCAAGATAGAAAAGTAGTCACAAACATCTTCGTCTCATCGTTTGTGATTCCACAATATCTTGTTTCGCTAGTCGATTAAGATTATTGTGAGGTGATTGATAATTCTAGGATGTTCTTCGGGAATATAAGTCCGGGTTATTGATTAGTTCGTGTTCACCTTGATTTATCAAAAGACGGAACAAAACTCGTAGGTATTTCTGTGGGAGACAGATTTATCTATTCATGTAGACTTTTCTGTGTGATACAGATTTGTTTATTAAAGTCTTCGACTTTGGGTCGTAGCAACTCTTAGTTGTGGGTGAGATCAGCTAAGGGAATCAAGTGCATAGTATCCTGCTGGGATCAGAGATGTAAGGAGCGCAACTGTACCTTGGATCAATGTGAGATTGATTGGGGTTTAACTACAGTCCAGACCGAAGTTAGTTTGTAGTAGGCTAGTGTCTGTAGCGGCTTAATACAGTGTGTGTTCAATCTGGACTAGGTCCTGGGGGTTTTCTGCATTTGTGGTTTCCTCGTTAACAAAACTTATGGTGTCTGTGTTATTTCTTTTCCGCATTATATTTTTTTATATAATTGAAATATCACAGGTTGTACGTTGAATCAATCAATTTGGAAATCCGACCTTTGGTTGTTGATTGAAATTGATTGATACTTGAACATTGGTCTTTTGTACCGTTCAAGTTAATTTCTCTTTTATTCAATTAGACTCGCAGATTTCTATTTGCTTGAGTAAGTATTGAATCGAGAAATTGAGATATAACTCCTTGATATACTTTTTATTAAGATTGAGTCCAACTGTCTAGTTGATTCTCTTAAAAGTATATTGGGGATAGTCCATACAGATTGCTAAGCGAATTATTGGGTGAGGTTGTTAGACCCCCGCTTTTTCAGCCTTACTACTAGTGTATTTCCTTAGATTAGGACAATCTTTAGCCAAATGACCAAAACCTTTACATTTGAAGCATTCAGGATGATATTCATTCATCCAGAAGTTCGACACACTAAATAATAATAAGTTACCATTTAGTGCCGTGTCGAGAAGACGAAGTCCAACTCCATATACATAAGTTATAGAAATAACTATTGTGATTCATTCCTTGTGATACTTTGATCTTTATGTAATGACCAAGTCACCAATACTAAAGTTATTTTAACAAACTTAACTTCGCACATATTATGTTTTCAATGGATAAAGACTTTAAAGAACAAAATATAGAAATGGATAAATTCAAAGCCGTAATTACTAACCTCGAATTGAAGGATGATGCCTTCATTGAATATGTACCTTAATATTTTACCCTTTTATAATATTAAAATACATTTGGACAACGTGTTCACAGTTTTATTTCTTTTGTATTTTAGTTTAACAAAACAAGAAGTTAGTTAATCAATTTTTTTAGGACGTTTCAGCTTTGAAATAACTTATTTTCTTTTCTTTGTTTTTGCGGTTGTTTTCCTTGCAATTGTTTTTATATGACTATATCTATATTATAAAACACAGCAAACTTTTTATATATCTATATTAGTAATAGAAAACAAGAAAATCGTTTATGAAAATCTAACTATTAAAATAGATATCTTGTTTTCAAGAGCGGACATTGGACTACTGAAAGAACACATGAGCAATTAATGTCCCAAAATAGGATTATTTGCACTGTTAGCGAAATAAACAAGAAATGCCCTAGAAAATATGAAATTGGAGAATAAGTCTAATATAGTAAAACAAAAACAATCAAATGCACAATCCCGATGAGTACATAATTACCATGTCTTGAAATTTTTGGGTTTCAATAGAAACTGAATTCCATCTAGTCATAATAACTTCTACCACTTGTTTCGGGTGCTTAATGTCGCGAACTTATTCCAGAAATCTTCTAGAAATGTAGCATACTCATTCACAATAAAAAATTTATCCACGGATTCAATCTTCATTTTAGATTCTTTTTCATAACATGAGCTCTGTCCATATATGATTCCTCTTTCTCTAACACTAACATCCATTGCACATCCAATTCTTGTGACCCGTCATGGTCTGCCAATACGAGATTAATTGAGTTCTTAGGGCCTGAGCTTATATGAAGACCATCATATCGACCCTCATACTTTAAATCCTTAGCTAACTGTAAAGCCAAACAATTAGGGATAGAGAAAAATTCTTACGAAGGATCAGCTAACCGTTTTAGAAGATCCATGGCCTCTGGGTATTCAGTAGGTTGGCCTTTAAAGATGAATTGAATGATCCTAGCAATACCTTGATAATCTATGATATAATAAAATTTTATAATTATTATAAGTACAAACCCCTAACCCGGTGCATATGCACCCAAGTATAACGTACAGTTATGTAAATATAAGAAATGTGGCTCATTTATCGAAACCTGAAATTTTCATATGCCTTTCTTGACGTCATTTTTACTTCTCCATAGTACACTTAAATCAGCAAGAAACCTTTATTTAATAAATAATCATGTTAATGTAATCTCCAAAGTACTATTTTATTTTTTATCCCATTTCTTCGTTTTCGTAAGAAGGCAGATTAGTAGTGCATATTATTTTGCATTGTTGCTAAATAATATATTTTTCAAACTTACCAAAGGTAGACCACCATAAGTCTACATAAACTTGATATTCACAGAGAATGAGAATTATTTGAGCATCTTTCAATTTTGTGTAGTATATGCAGGACGTTTTGTTCGAATACTACAATCTTTGGAATTTCAATGGCCAACCATGTCCCGTGATTCTCATCATCAGTACTAATGTTTCATTATTAAGGGTACATTAATTATATACCCCTAGTTTTTATATCGTACAAATATACCTTTATTACATAATAAATATACCCCCACCTTATCCACTTAAAGATAGATTACATTAATACCATTTATATTATATAATTTTTTTTATTTTATAACACAAACATATTTCTTTATTTAAAAAAGAAAGAAAGAAATTCTCTCATTTCTCCACCGCCGGTCTACCACCATCACCTCCAACTCCACCACCGCCATTGCCACCAGTCCACCACCACCAGCCCACCACATCCAATTCCACCGCAACCACTAGCAGCTCCACCACTGCCACCACCGCGCCGCCGTCGGTGGTGTCAACAACCAAAGTTGACCAAAAAAAATAATCAGAAATAAAATAAAAATGGTGTCAACAACAGAAGTTGATCCCAAAAACAAAAACCAAAAAATAATAAGAAAAAAAAAATGGTGTCAACAACCAAAGTTGACCTCCAAAATTTAAAAATCAGAAAAACATTCAGATTATGTATGGTGTCAACAACCAAAGTTGATCCCAAAAAAATCAGAAAATGATAAAAATAAATAAAAAGATAATATGGTGTCATAACCGAAGTTCATCCCAAAAACTAACGTCAACAACCAAAGTTGATACCAAAATTAATAATTTAGAAACTGTTCAGATTATATATGGTGTCAACAACCAAAATTGATCCCAAAAGCTGGTGTCAACAACCAAAGTTGATCCCAAAAGTGAAGTACTAAAACAACGGACATACACAAATGATGGAACCTGATGTGAATCGAACACGCATCTTCTGACTAGAGTCAGTTGTGATACCATTACACCACAGATTCATCTTGAGAGATACCAGCAACAAATGCGAACCAGAAAAGCAAAATGATCATCTCTTATATACCTGCAATAAACACTGAAAACGATTTGAACCAACCAATAACACGAGTTCACGATTCACAAAATTCAAAATAGCAAACACAAAATTATCTGCATCAACTATATATATTATTGTATTCGTAGTAATTCCAATGGAATGGTGCCAACAGTTCGTTAAACATATCAAAGCAAGCCATTTTCTCGCTTCACCACGGATACCAACAGCAAAACCGCCAATACCAGCAAAAAATAAAGAAAAGAAAAGCTCATTTTCATAAACCCTCATGCCAAACCAAGCAAAATCCCTAAGGGAAGATTCGGCACCTGGACATGGTTTCTTTGTTTTGTTGTCTCTATAAGTTTGGCATTAAGATCTATTACAACTGACCTATGTTGGACATAGAAGATAGATTTGAGTTAGGAGTTTTGCAGATTCCGTTTACACCAAAACTATTATATAATCTTCATTTATAAGCAATAACTCTTATACGGACATAATAAGTACACTAAAATTAAGTTATGCAGCTTGGTTATTAAATCCTCAAAAAACAAACTCAGTAAAATGTCCATTTCAACGAAACGACAAACATTTCACTCTAAATCCCTAATCACTCCCCCACTAGTTTACTTTGACAGTATATTATCACCATATTTCATTTACAAATGAAAATAAAACAAGGGCCAGATGATTACCTAGAACAAATAGTTAGATCCCATGGAAGCTTACTTTTAATTTCACAAAATCACTACAGATTAGTTAGTTGGAACCATTATTTCGTACATACCTCGACACCTACTGAAATGCCACTTAATTAATTCCGGCAAAAATAGGTGGCCAGCATTCTACCTTGTCAAGCTTGGCTAAGAGCCTGCACATTTTATAACAAAACAACAATTTAACAAAATCGCTACAGATTAGTTAGTTGGAACTGTCGACAGTCGGAAGCTCTAGATATAGCGCATAGAGCAAAAAATGTGTTAACGTATTAAACTGACAAGTCAATCAAAATTGCATTCATAAGTAGTATAGGATTAGCAACCTTAGCATGTCCATGACCGTCACTGGCCAACTGAAATTTCCATTTTGCATAAAAGCTGCTCCAACTCCAGTACTTGCATTTTGCATATAAGTTGCTCCTAATTTCATCTTCTTTACATCTTCAAGTTCTGGTGTTGCAAAGACTCTCAATTCAACCTGAAATCTTAATAACCGATGGCATCATTCAACACAAGTTCGGTGAAAACCTATCATTTCCAGCGCTTATTTTAACCATCGAAACAATCAAGATACTAGATAATAACACCACTGCTTGCAAGTATTTCAACGATTAGCAAACTCGATGACTTGAATCAAATTAACAACCCCTCCAAGTACTGATGTTGTTGGTCGAAATTAAGAGAAGTCTACTTCAGTCGGCACCACCGCCACCACCACCACCATCATCATCGACTAACATAACAGTAGATTGTGAATCCAGTTAGAAAAATCATTTGGATAAATTTACTAATTGAGATTTGATATCCTCCACCACCACCAGTAAGAAGTATCACCACCACCACCATCTCCCAACAACCAAAATCACACCCATCTCCACCACCACTATCACCGCAACCACAATAATTATTGATGTAAGTTGAATTTGGATATGTAGAATACAACAACAAATCATACCTCCTCCACCACCGCCAGCACCACCACCACCATCAACTCTAAAATTACCAGAAATCAAAACCTAAAGCCTAAATATCATCCAATACTCTCGAGATTAATTAAATTGAGATAAAACACAGATTCAATCTAAATCAAATCATATACAAACACGAAATCAATTTTAAAAAATCTCTGAAACCTAAAAAGAAATGCCATACCTCCTCCACCACCGCTGCCAGAACCACCATCGCTATCATCATAGTACTTCTCTCTATTCAATAATTCGAAAAAAAGTTAACTGCAATATTACCAGAAATGTAAACCTAAAATTGATCTCGATCTCGATCTCGTTGAATCTGATTTAAAAAATTAATATTTTGACGAAGAAGAAGATGAAGAGGGGGTCTCATCGGTTGTTGATAATTGTGGATTAAATCCTGAATCAGTTAGCGGCGGAGAATGTGGTGGTGGAAGATGAAGAAAAAGAAAAAGAAGGATCAACTTCTGATGATGATGCTGGAGTAGTGGTTGTGCAAAAAGCATGAAAATAAGATTGAAGCGACGGAGCTGGTGGAGTGGTGGTGTTGTTGTTGGTTGAAAGAACTGGAGAGAAAGAAGAAGTGAAAGAGAGAGTGAATCGCTCGAAAGTTAAAAGAAGAAGGGTAAATTTGGAAAGAATAAAAATATTGATGGATCCCTGATGGGCTTATAAAGGAAGAGGGGTATATTTGTTGCGTCATAAGGGTATTTATGAAGCCCGTGAAAAGGAGGGACAATTATATAATTACCACTATTTTATTAACCCCTCCAAAATACTAGTTTTCTTCATTACTGTCACTAATACTATCTCAGCACACAACACTGGTCTCATCACGAATCATGTTGATGAAGAAGACTTCTCCATAACCCATTATTAACCTCCATGGATGAATTTGAATATTAGTTTCGTTACAACCACATTGACATCTCCTTTTCTGTTGTTGCTGTTTAATCGTTTTATTCTTCAGAATTCTTTTCTACATTGCCTGTTGTACGCTGAATCGTTGATATATACGTCAAAGTAATAATAAATTCATAATGAAATCAACAACATATTGATGAACGTTTTGATGTGTTCCTACTGGTAACTCCAAACTTCCCTTGACTTAAACTTCCCTTCCGTAAACTTTTTACTGCAGGTTCTATATTAGACTTCTTGTCGCTGCTGTTAGCAACCATTTCCGCCTATACCTTTAGAAATTTGTGTTTTGAACATCAAAACGGCTCCAACCTAGTAGTCACTGTAGTCTCGACGCTCAAATACAATCATATAAGATTATCCTTCCTATCGACTTATAATGTTTTGGAGGACTATATGTCTACTGGAGGAAAAAAAAGTTAATACATTTGGCAAGGCATATGGTCTCAATAAAATGCGTTGGATCACTAAGGTTCTTTAGATCACCGAATTCATGTTATCACGCTTACCAAAAAAAGCATATGAACCATTGAAGACCAACTTACTTTCCACAACCTCTTAAAAATGAAAACACCTTCTTAAAATACAGTAGCCCTAAAAAGTCAATTTCCTTATCTTGTCCGACGATCAACAGTTAATCATTTGCTAACTCAGCGAATCAACATTCAACAAACTTTTTTCTTTCATTTACTCTGAAACGTCAAATACAAATAATTAAACAGACATCTCAATGTTTTGTTAGATATGAAACTTGGTTGATACATGAATTACAGATTTCCTTAATGAGTGTCGTATATCCCTGACGGCTGATAACCCTTTTTTTTTAATGTTTGCCACCAGCATTAATTTCGCTGAATCCAGATCAGCAATTTATCATTTTTTGATCGACAAAGAAAGATCAGTTCAGTAATTTGTATACATTATGTATGCGGTAAAGAGAAATATTTTTGAAAGGTGATTAGAACTCGGTTCCAAAAGTACCTTTTCGGATTCCTGGAGAGGAAGATTCAGTTTGGGTTGAAATCTAGAATATATATATTGGCACTTTTTTGTACAGTCATAATTTGTAGACAATCCTGAATAGATATGTTTGTCCAAACACATACTTGTCGGTCTCAACAAAAGTTGTCTGTTGAGATAACTTGAATGGACATTTTTCTCCAGACACGTACTTGTTGGTCAGCGAAGGATGGTGTCTGTTGAGAATGTGTTACCGAAAGATGGACGATGATCTGGCTATATAGTAATTTAGAATTCATGAAAGTGAATATTGTGTGGACACATCAGCGTAAGGGATTCTTTATCCAAGATAAAAAGAATTTATCAATGAGTTTCAATAAATTTCCGCATTTCCTACTTGGACGACTGGTGGAAGGGCATTTTTTATTCAAGACAAAAATGAAATTTGAAAAGGTATTTCTCGCTTTCATGACCAAAACGTTTGATCTTGTATCTTTTCACATTCATCCTAACTTAAATCGCGTCTCTTTGTACACGAGATTAATCTTTTTTGTTATTTTTGCAAGTGGAAAGGAGTTACTTGTTGGCATTGTCATTATAGTAATCTCCAAGAGCCGGATTGATCTCCGAAATTGTGAGAAATAATGGGTGCGAATTGATTTTTATATGTTGTTTAACAAAGGGAAATTTCTTCGTTCCTCTTTGTTCATCCAAAGAATATGCTATCTAGTCTATTAAGATTACCCACCTGTTCATTGCTGCCTATTAGGGTGAAAAGGTCTGAGATGACATGGCGATGATATGTATACTTATGCTGACATGGCTTCACTACATAGCAGAAAGATTGTAGTTGCGTCATGTGGCGTTTTTGAGATCCCTTATTATAAAGAAAGATTTGATGAAAATGATTACATTAAAGTTTGACTTGACACTCGTGATGGTGGACATATCTACCAATATGAGCTCTAATTACGATATAATACAATATGCGTAAACTAATAATATGTCCTTCCGGGCAAACTCTCATTACAATACCATGTACAAAAACTCTAAGACTTTGATACATCCTTACATAAGCGTCACTTTCAATCATTAATACCCTTGGTGGAGCATTTTTCCACTCTGCAAGAATTAACTCCTGACTTTTAAGAATTTTCCGATCCACTACATGCCATAAACAAGGAACTAAGAAACCATGCATCTAATAATAGGTGGTTATAGGGAGTTCTTTCTCAACGCCCCCCTCGAATGACAATGAATTTTCTTTGAATATGTCCTCCCTCATTCATATAGATAGGGGTAATCGTCGTCCATCTCTGACCCATATATTTTTCCTCGTACGTGATCCCTCTGCATACGAAAGGAAAAGAAATCAAAGATCAACTAAATGATTTTAACCTTATGGAGGCTACTTATTGGGATGCTTGTACATGGGAAATATTTCCTCCCTTTTATATGTAGATAGAGGGTAATCGTCATCCTTTTCTAGCAAAAAAGAAAAAGAAAAAATAGGGTAATCGTCATCCATATCTGACCCATATATTTTTCCTCGCATGTGATCCATGTGTATACGAAGGGAAAAGGAAACCAAAGATCAACTAAAATAATTTAATCTTATGGTGGCTACTTATGGGATGTTCGTACAAGATATAATAAAAAATATAACATAACTAACTTTCCTTTGAATTAAAAAAAGATTACCTTAGCAAATAAATCGTTCTTCCATGATTCTGCATATTTCTCGTGACCAAAAAAATATACACACCAATGTTTCATTGAACTTATGAAGAAAAGTTTTTTTCAACTAATTAGAGTAAAATTGATCTTTTTTTAGTGGTCTGATATATATATATATATATATAAACATCAACTGTAAATAAAATTTAGTGAATTACATATGCTAGGTTTATCCATTACTTGTATCCTTTCTGCTATTTTCACACTATGTTTTCTCAGTAGTCTATCACAAGCTAACAAAATATACCCGTCTAATCTCAGTGAAATAATACGTTTGCCCCTCTAGTTCCTTTCATTAGTAAGAGGAGTCTGGTGAATCAATATATTCCAAAGTAACAAACTGAAAACTAACAACAACAAAAATTCCACTGATATAATTCAAACAATGAAAAAGGAAGAGAAAACAACTTACCGGGGAGAGAAATGTATGATTTAACAACCACCATATTTATAAATTTAAATTATCGTTTTTACATTTTAGTTTGGTAAAATTTTAAGATCAACCTAGTTGATGTAGATATTTGCCACATATTCAATTTTTTGTTATTCGAACCTAAGTAATTTTGTAAAATAATGTGAAATAATTTTTAACAATGAGAGAACCCAAAGAAGATCAAGAGCAATAGGTTTATTAAAAGTTAAACGAATGGAATAGCACAATCAAACATGATGTTTAGTACGACAGATATTATTGAAAATAAAGAAAAGGGATAGTTTGTTCAAACCTCGAATTATTCCTAGGAATCACGACTATGAATAAAGACAATTATTTAGACCTCGGTTTCCCGACTATAAATAAGAATCATAATTAAACTTGAACAAGCTCAATAAAATAATTTTATTAATAAAAATCAACTGGCTAATATAATAACTCTGTAGACTCTTAAATATGCTTGGGAAAAAACTATAACTTGTACAACAAGAAAGCAAGAAAACAACCCTAATTTGCTATTTTTGGCAAATTTTAGGTTATAGAAAATATCGAAAGTACTCGCTAAATAAAACTACATGCCACAAACGGCTACCCAAAATGGACTCCTAATGAAGAAGTTATTAAGAAAACAAAAACTTTCATAAAACGGCAAAAACGGCCATTTGAGGCCCTAAACGATGAAATTTGGCTAAATTCTGAAGACCATGCAATTTTGCATGTCTTGATTATTGGGCCGTTTCTAATCAATTTAGACCCTTCTTGAGCTAAATTACGACACTCTGGTTTTTTTTGCCTCCAAATAGGCTATAGCTTGCTCATCTGCATCAATGTTCAACTCTAAGAATATTAACAAATTGAAAGTAACTTCAACAAATCCAAAATGTATATATGCGCATTAAAAAAATTCAACTCCTTTCGCAATATCTAAACCTTCGGTATTCGTCATATTTTCAAGATTATTATAGCATGTATATCTAAAATATTGTTTGCAAGTATCCTGTTTATAGGCTCATTCTATAATAGACTATTAGATCTATAATTTTATTATTGTATTAAATACAATACTATTATACTTTACCCTCCTAAGAACAAATATAATATCAAAATACTAAGAACAAATATAATATCAAAATATGTTTGGACAAGTATTCAGATTTATATTTCTTTTGTATTTTAATTTTACAAAATAAGAAGTTGATTAATTGAAATAATTGAGGAAATTTTGAAGAATCATCAACCTATTCAGAAGCGTAACCTCACAATATCTGATTACGATTCTATGATTAAAATCACAACGTTCCCTTCATCAATCTAGTTCTGATCTTTAATCAATGATCTGATCAAATGGAACTAGTGTTACTTGATTTTTCTTTCTAATTCGGTTAAGGATTAACAAATTTGTAGAAAATCAGAAGAAAGAAAAACAAAGTTGAAAGTGAAATTTCTATTAATCAATGATCTTGTTTCCAACATGAGCCTTTTTAGCTATATATACATTATGCAAAGGGGTAAATCTTTTCAGGTAACCAACTCACTTATCACTCACCCAAATCAGCGTTTGATCAGTGATAAAGGAGAGTAAAGGATCTTTCATTCATATCAATAAACTCTTTTAGTCAAAAGATCAAACCAATACAATGATTTTCAGAATAATCAATCTTTATGAACAAGATTTATCCAATAAAATGAAAGCTAGAAAAGTCTTCATGTTTTCAATTTGCAAAATAACCGTTGTAAACAACTTGATTCCACTACTGATCAATCACACAAAACACCGTTTGTTAACGTTGATGTGATTAACAGTTATATCCCTTACACATATCCATAATCACTTAGATATGTGATAGTAAAACCTTCAAACAAACTTGAGTGTCCTTATATCAGAAAACTAGGATCATGGAATTAAAAAGTTTATCTATCGAAGTTAACTATATCGTTAATTCTTAAACAAGACAATAAACAAAGAAAACTAAACAATGTGATTCTTAGTTTCCTTCTGATGGAAGAAGCCATGTTTTAGATCGAGGTTCACGTACTTTGACAATAACAAGTTGCAGAAAGTGGTAGTAAAAGTTCGTTCAACTCGGACGTGTAAAGATTGATTTTAGATCTAATTCTTGATTTAACAAGAAAATATGTAGAAGATGATATCAATAATTCGAGAGACTGGGACTCAGGATTCCACCATTAATCACATTCAATTGGTTCATATAATGATTCTAGACAATTCAAGCTCTTTTGTTGACTCTATTTCTTTGCCAAAAGTAGATTTTGTAAAACATTAATTGTAGATCATAAGCATGACGCATCAAAAGCTCTATGTCTAAGCATACATCATCAAACGAAGTCACAACTAATTAATAAAAATCATAAATCAATTAAAACAAGTTGATGTAGTTTACAAGTGTGGTAAGAAAGGGATTCGATACTCGGACTTTTTAAAGGTTTGGTTCAAGACAAATAAAAGAAAGCTAATAAACTTTGATTTTTGGTTATCAATGAGAGAAGATTCTAGGGTTTTGGATTCCACTACTTCCAATATTTGTATACTCAATAATAGTTTCTTTGACAAATTACTCCTATTTTACTCAAAACAGTTTCGAACCTAATCTCATGCTTTGGAGATATAACGTTACACGCTCTTTTTATGACTCTCGTCGTTATTCTTAAGCCTAATTTTCCTTCGCTTATAAAAGATCGGTAGAAATTACCCAAAACAATTATTGTGAAGCATGTAAAGAAGAGAAAAATTTTAATAAATTAAAAGCACAAATACGGAGTATATATGTCAAAGAAATTAAATATTACCCATCAAAAATAGTTTCTTCCTCCACCCTAGCGGAGAAATTACTCCATTATTACAAAAGAGAAATTAAAGAATGAAATAAGAACTCTACTCTTTTTCTCAGACTCTGGACCCCCTTTTCCTTGTATCCACAGCGTATTTATAGCTTTTAAAGGAACCCACTTTCCTTTTCTATTCACCACTACCACATCATCGCCGAATGAGGATGCACCACATGTCAGGACAATGAAAAATCCTCCAATAAGAATGTGCTACGCGTCAAATAATATAATTCTCATGCAGTTATAATTTTATTTATATGTAAATTATTTATTCTTTATTAACTCCAACCATAAACAATAATATTCTTTCCATACTCTTCATATATTTGATTCCCACTTTTATTTTCTTTATTATAATTAAAGTATCTCCAAATATCTTTTAAATGATGTCGACATAATGGGCTCCACACTTTCCACACTCCCATATCCAAATAATTGGACCAAATGAAATAATTCTTTATCTTCTTCCTTTTGGGCCTAGCCCATTAAACTATAAATCACTTCATTTCCTCCATTTTATAAGTGGAATTCCACATTTTAGTCCATCGAGCTTTATTTCCCAAAACACCTACAAATACACAAAATAGAAAAATAAGTACAAAATAGGTACTAACAATATAGACAATTGAGATCAAAGTAGACACATAAATGTGTCCATCACAAGTGCAAATAGTAAAAAGAATCAATTATAGTTACCAATCAATTGTGAAACATGGCTTCCTCAATTGTCCCAGTGTTGGGGTTTAGCTCCTCATGCTCAAAACGCACCCAAAAGATTGAAACATGACTCAAAAGGTGTTTTTCTTGAAAAATAATATGATACAACGAGTTTGTAACAGATATAATTGTTACAAATCCACTGTTACAGAAAAACCCTAACATAAATATTTGTTGTAAACTGTTACAAATTCGAAAGGAAATGTGACGGTTTTTATGGTCTTCTTCTTCCTCTCGACTGTGTTTTCTCTGAAGCTTTAGCTTCTTCTCTGTGAGTCTTCTATTCACCTCCAACAACTTATATATACCCACAAGACCCAAATCTCTTGGGTTTAAAGCAAAATATCCTCTTTTTGATACTTTATTCTCTATTGTCATTACACGGGAATAATTTCCATTTTTCTTACCTTCACGCGTTAAATCTCTGCTAACACACTGCCTACATGTTGCTTACACAATATAGATTGAGTTAAACTCTCTGTAGCACACGCAACTTCCAAAAATAACGCGGAAAATCCCGAGAATATTTCACCTACTTATGCTTGCCCTGTTTTCTTTAACTCGAATTATCCAGCCAATTCTAATCCATTCTAGGGGACTTATCATCCCTGTTTAGCCCATTCAAGTAATCCCAATCAAAATCAGCAATTTAATCTCACGAAAACTCTTCCAAATTCGATTCAGAAAAATTCAGTTGACTGCAAACTTTTTCCCGCCAAAAATCTGTTTGAATTTTGGGAAGAAATAAAATGATGGTATAGTGAGTAAAATAGAATGGTTCAGCCTTCAAATACCTGATACAAAAGTTCTCCAAATGTCTTCATCGATCTTCAGTCTTCAAGGGTGATCCCTGATACTCAACTATAATTCTAACCTAGTCCGAGACTTGACTTAGTAGACTAGAAATCAAGATATAGTTTTGATCATCTAACATTGACAACAAGCTTGAGATAGCAACACTTGTGGGTTCAACCGAGCAATGCTCTAACAACAACTATTATGACTTTCTACCATAAAAAATGTTAAAAAAATATTTTAATATCTTTAATAGTTGGTATTTCAATCAAGATTAAGAGTTTCAATCAAACACAAATTCTTCATAAAATGATGAAATAATGTTCGATGGACCATCAGAAAATACCAAAATTGTCACGATTGGCCCGTGGAAAACATAGTAGCATGAGAATGCCACCATGGTCGGCCCCTTGGTTTGCAGAAGCCGGTCCCACCTCTTTTAATGATTAATGACCTAATTAATCATCCGCAATTCATATCTGGTTCAAACTCTCTTCAACAACTTAGAAGATGATCCAAGAACCACCGGATGGTCCCACAGACACCAAGAGCCGGTTGTACACCTCTTGGACGATCCTCCTCTCTCTCCATAATTAGGTTGTACTACATGATGCTCAGTAAAGCATTATTTTTATTTAATATAGTTAAAACACTGATTAATCATCTTTTCACCAACTGCTCTGCAAATGACTTTGGTGAATGCTCAGTCAAGCATCTGGACGCCACATGGTCGGATCATCACCACCATGATCGGTCCCTCTCATTCATGGATGATCCTCACTCCATCATTGGTAGATCATCCGTCGACCAAAATCAGAGTTTTGAACCTAATGCTCTGCAGAGCATAATTCTGAACATGTTTAAACACCAATAATTTTTATGTTGATCCAACAATCAACATTTTAATTAATAATTTAATATCCGGTCAGCTATCAATACTTTTTTAAATATTGTACTCCCTCCGTCCCCAATATATAGGTGGAAAAGAGGATTTCTCTTAGAATAAGAAGTTTAATTGATTTTATACATATCTCTTCTCTTTCCTGTTTTACCCTTTGTACAATTTCCAATACTAGAAACATTAGCTTAATTGTGGTGATTCCTAGAAATAATAAATAAGGGTAATATATGGAAAAACCCATCTTGGAAATAGATCTCCACCTATCTATTGGGACATCAAAAATTCAAATCTCCGCCTATATATTTGGATGGGGGGTGTTAGAGCATTGCTCGGTTGAACCCACCAAGCATTGGTATGTAAAGTTTGGTTGTCATATTTTAGTGAATCAAAACTCATTTAAAGAGTCGCTTGATTATGTACTAGAGTCAACTTCGTATAGGTTAAACTAGAAAGACTAGGATATGAGACATACAAGTATTACTCGAAGACTTGAAGAATGTGAAGAAGTAAAGAGCTACATCGACGACATCATCCTTCCTCTTGAGGTTAGTAATATTTTGACTTGAACTGTTTCATTCCTAACGTATCTTTCAAGTTGTGCTATATTGAAAACATAACTGCGAAGCTGTGAATGATTATACTCTAGTTAGACGTAGTATTAAGGAATTATAATACGAAGTATAACGCTTATCTTTTGAACTTCGTATATAAGACATCGACATAATCGTATGAATGCTATTGTGATTATGTGTATGGGTAAAGGTGAAGATTTCATCCTAGGAAACAATGTTTGCATTTGTTTAAAGGAAGTACATTCATAAACTTGTTTTGTGAATCGAAAGGGAATCGCTAGGCTTATTGGTATTGTTATTCATTGCATATCTTTGGATTACCAATATGTGTGAATTAGTAGAACCGATCATAATCTGTTATGTATCTTGGTAAAACTATTCACAGTGCTTGACTTATGTATTGGTATGACTTTTATTAGTGCAACCGATCCTAAGTAATCACCTAAGATGGTATGATCGATATTTGTAATTGGTGTGACCGATCCTAGTAATTGGTGTAACCGATCCTAGTAATTGGTGTGACCGATCACAAAATAGTTGTGTAATCGATCCTTGTAATTGGTGTAACCGGTCCTAGTAATTGGTGTAACCGATCCTAGTAATTGGTGTAACCGATCCTAGTAATTGGTGTGACCGATCACAAGTAATACCATGAGTATATGGTAACCGGTCTTGGTAATTGATGTAACCGATCCTGGTAACTGATGTAACCGGTCCCAGTAACCATATGGAGGTAAAACCAATCCTTGTGTTTGGTAGAACCGTAAACCCATGATTGTTGATTTGATATTTGATCAATCACATAGTTCTTGGAAATCAGATGAACCAATTCTAAACTCGTTTGGAAGTGTGGTAAATCGGTTCCAAGATTGTAAATATGAAAAAGGATTTACAAAGAAATAAATGTCGACATACTTTGAACATGTTCAGTAATTCTTATCTTTTATTGTTCAAAGATATTCCTTAATAACTCAAGGAGATCCCGGACTGAAATAAATTGAGAATCTTTTAATTAAGGTTTTTAGTTTTATATGCTTTTAACTACCAGCAATTAAATGCATATCTCTGGAAAATAAAAATTGGTAATGTGCATTTACTAATTGGAGATTTTCTAGTGAAATTTCGGAAGATATTTGACAAAGCATTTCAAGGAATTATGAAAACCGATTTGGGAATTTATTACATATCTTGAGAATATTCGGTTTTGGAAATTCCTTGGTGTCCAAACATCCTTGGTCTATAAATACATAAGTTTGCATTTCGATCAAACTAATCCCAAGAGCCAGCAAAACTACCTTGTTGTGTTGTTACTGGTGGAGCCGTCTATTCAGAGAGCAAAGTAACCTAATTAGGCGAAATCTCTTACAATCGCTCATTTAAAAACCTCTTTGGGATCAAGAAGCTCTACGAGTACCGTTGGTGGGAAACTAGATAATTGCAGTGTTATTAGTTTTCGATTGATTTGATTGACTAACGGTTGTTGAACTTTGATTGCACCTAGTTTGTTTATTCTTGAGAATCTTCTCTTCTGATATAAGATTCACTCAAACTAGATCGAAGTGTCGACGGGATCTTTAGAACTGTTTGTAGATCTAAAGACGTCTTGTGATAATCCATTGTTAACAGACTCCGTTCTGTGCGTGATTTATCACAAGAGATTCAAGTTTTGGTGTGCATGTGTTTATTGAAGATCTAAGAAGATTTGAAGACAAAGAAGATTTCTTATTGGTTTCATAATCTTTGGTGTGCACAAAACTTGATCGGCTGGGATCCAACTATAATCAGTTTACCTTTGATAGATTTGATTGATTAGTTGCGTAGATCGGCATCACTATATAGTATCTTGGTAGATTCTATATTGGTTGATTGCATAGTCTAAACACGGATACTTTGGTAGTTGTTGAATAAATAGATCTAGAACCCGACAAAGGAGTTTATTGGAGTAAACAGAAGAGCCTTTGTCTAACCCATATCACTGAGATTGAATAGAGTTGTTACCGAACAAATTTGTTGTTCCTTTACTGTTTCGAATACGAACCAAAGTAATTGTTCAAGTGCGTGCACTTATCGAATGTCGGAAGCGCAGGGATACTTAAGAAACTAAGTGAACTATAGGTTTAGTTTCTTGGTATCAACTATACGAAGTTGGTTTAGATTTTATATAGCAGCTTAATTCGTAGAGTATTCAATTATGGACTAGGTCCGGGGTTTTTCTGCATTTGCGGTTTCCTCGTTCAAAAAATCTTGCTGTGTCTTTTACTTTTCTACTTCCGCAATTATAATTGTTTTTATTATAATTAGAAGTAAAATACACAAACGTTAATTCTGTATTACTTGATAGTGATCCTATAGAGTTTGGTTAAGTCCGAACCTATTATCAAGTAATCACACTTTGATTGTCGTATTGTCTCGATCTAGTATCCATAGACGATCACACAAAGTGTGAATACCGATTCGTTGTATTGTCTTGACTCTGTCCATAGACAATCACTTTTAGTAAGAGGACTTATAGGTGGAAAAGTTGTAGATTGAGGTATATTTGGGTACCCTCGTCTTTTCAATTGGTATTAGAGCAGGCAAACACGAAAAGATCTATCAATCTGTGTGTGGTGCGATCCAACCTATAAGAAATGAACTCAAGTTCTCATGAATCGATTTCAATTAACGTACCGCCAAGATTTAACGGAACAAACTATCTATGGTGGAAATCTGCTATGAAATCTTTTCTTCAATCACGAGACTTTAATACATGGCTATTAGTCATCTATGGTTATAATCGCCCGAAAGTAGAAAATTCGGGAACTGAGTTTAAACGCTTAGTGGATTATTCAAACGAAGAGAAGGCTTTTGCTAAGCAGAATTCAGATGGTTTGAATGCTATAATACATGCTGTAAGCCATGATCTACAACATCATGTATCCACATGTCAAATTTCGAAAGAAGCTTGGGATAATCTTCAGATCGTATTCGAAGGAAATACATCAGAGAAAGAAGCTAGACTTCAAACTCTTACATCCGATTGGAAAAACCTTCGAATGGATGACAACGACACTTTTGAAGAGTTCCATGTTAAACTCTCTAAGATAGTTAATGCTTTTTTATCACTTGGAAAGACTATTTTTGAAAAAGATATAGTGTGCAAAATTCTCAGATCGTTGCCATCTAGATACGAATCTAAGAAACATGCAATCATCGAAGCTAATGATCTTTCCTCTTTATCAATAAGTTCTCTTGTAGTAAAACTAAAGATATTTGATCAGGAGTACTTTTGTAAACAAAAATACAATATGGCATATAAAGCCATAAAAAATCCACCGACTCAATCTCCGGAAGACTCCCAACATCAGGAAGGTCTAGATGCTGAAGATGAGGCTGAACTAAATCATCATTTGTCTTTTATTACTCAACGATTCAAGAAATTATTGAGACACCGAAAAACAGAACCCCATGAGTCAAAAAGAAATCATATTTCTTCACATAAAAGTAAAAATACATGGGATGATGATGACATTATTCCTCAATACTACAAATGCAGAGGGTTTGGTCATATTTCTCCGGATTGTCCAACCGAGGACACTCAGTAGAAGAAAAACGCATATACTGCCACACTTGACTATTGCCCTGATGAGGATAATCAAGAGTGTATGATAGACCATGTTGTAACCATTGCAGAAGTCTATGACTCTGAAATACTTTCAACAATAGATACTAAAGAAGAGTTCACTCCTAAGCTTTCTCAACAAGAGGTTCCATTTAAAGATAAAAGAAATTTGTTTCTTGAATTTGAAATCAATGTAATAAAATCATCGCTTGATCAAATCAGAGTAAGTTATCTGAATGATAAGGTAAAACTTAACAAGCGTCTTGTGAAAATTGAACTCTCTCAATATTCTGGGAAAGAACTAGTATCTAAACTCATTCATGACATCAATTGTTGTCAAAATGAAATCAGAAAGTTAAAAGTAGAGAATTTGAAATTGAGAGATAAACTTGTCTGCTCGAATAAATCAACAGTTGATATGAATAATCAAAGGATAAGGAAGCAGGGTTGAATAAACCTATAAAACCTAAGGGTTGTAACCGGAATAATTCTGGGATATGTTTCTGATGCAGACAATGGGGGCACTATAAAAAACAATACCCCGATGTCACTCAAAGATCAAACAATTCAAGATCTAAGACTAGATCAAAAATCACTTCAAGTCGACGTAAAAAATCGAATAATGTGATTGTTAGACATCAAGATCTTGTCTCAAATTTGAGAAACGAACCTAAGAGTTCAAATATAAAAGATTCTCAAATCTATAAGAAAGTTGAATTCACTAAGGGAAGAAAATTCAACAACCGAAAACTGATAACCTAACCAGTTATCATGAATCCTTACTTGTTGCTCTCAAAAAGTAAAATATTAAGGATATGTATGTAAATATTTTATTAAAAATATTTCTAAAATAAATTTTCGGTTAAGGAATTAAATAAGATAATTTTCTCAAAGATTGTGAGAAAATTTTCTCTTATTTATAAGAGGAAAGACCTCTTATTACATTTTATAGAAATCTGATAGGATGTCTACCTCTAGCTGTAATTCTCGCAAAACTGAAAAAGTCTGGACCATTTTGTTTCCTAACAAAAAACTTCATCTCGAATCTTCAGATGGTGATTCAGACTCATCTCCAGAGCTTCATCAAGATGTTCCTAATAAAGAGATCACATCTCTTAATGATAAACTTCTCAAGAATCTGTCACTAAAATTAGACTTGATCTTACGTGAAGTAAGGAACATGGAAAAGGATTTGCGAAAAGAAGTTAAGGAAGTCAATGACAATTTTATTAGTCTTGAATCAAGATTAGTAATTATAGAGGATGATTGGAACCCTGTGAAATCTTCTGATCCAGATTCAAAATCTTCGGAGGAAACTCTAAAAGAATAAAATTAGAGTCTTATATCCAAGAAAAATAGACATCAATATTTGATTTATTTCAATCATTGTATAAGGTCTATTTCTGAATAAAACTATCTATTATATTATGAATAAAATTATTATTTTATAATTTTTCTTGTGATAGTTTTTCGATTACATAGCATGTGCTTGAATGCTTTATATTATTGCTATGTGTTTATGGGATGTTTGATTTTGGTTTTCATAACCTTAATATTCGATCTCATATGATGTGTGAACCCTTATTGTTTTTTGTGGCTTTTTGATTTAGCGGGATTGAGTTCTAGCCCATGTTGGTAGGCTTTATCAAAGGATCATAAGGTGTTCCGATTGAAACTCATATGTGAAAAAGTCACAATATGTTAAGTAAATTTGTGTGTTTCATAAGTTGTGTTTAGCATAAAAGCATATGTGTTTCGGGTTTTCAACTTTTGCTATTGGCACGCATTAGTTAAAACCGACTCAACCTTTCTCTGGTAAAGGTTGCTTTTGTTGTTGTTTTTTTGTTCTTGCGAGAGGATGACAACACAATATGGGAGAGTTCTAACTTGAACTTGCGCTTAATGATATATCTTTCTAGGGAGAAGAGGATGCGGAATCTGAGGTAACGAATTTGTTAGTTAATCGTTTTCCTGTTTAAGAAAAACCTGATTTTATTTCATATATTTTGCTTTTGCTTAACAAAATTTCGGTACAATTGATGTTTATTCCATTATGTGTGTATGGATGTGTGTGTGTGAGTCAATTGTTTTTGGTTGAGAAAAACTATTGTTATCTTTCTTTATTGTTTGGTATAAATTGTTTAGGTTTAACGAAATTTCGGTGCAATTGCGGTGCTATAATGTTTATGTTTGTTTCAATTGCTTCCGGTTAAGAAAAATAATTGTGCAAGTTGATTTATTTGGTTTGTATGAATTATTTATGGCTTAAAAAAATACGGGATCATTTGTTTAGTCCAATTCGATTCCGGATAAGAGAGACTAAGTTAATTCTGATCTTAATTAGACTTATCAAAGTGTAGGATTCGGTTATTCAAGTCTAATTGAATACCTTAACAAGAAATACTAGTTAACTAACCTAGTACTTGTCTTGTTTAAAATGTAAGGTCTAAGTTATTGATTGAATAATTAGATCCTAATGAGTGGTCTTATCGAAATAAGCGATTGTATTTGTGCAATCGGTTTAGCAAAAGAACTAAGTTGCTTAGTCAAGTTGATAAACTTTTAGGGAAAATTTCTTTGGGAAATTGTTTCCTTGATAACATATTAAAACCAAATTACTTGTAGTTTCGGTTTTGATATTGGTTATCTAAAATGGTATGTGAAACCTCCGTGCTTAACTCTTATAGGTTGTACAAGTCTTTTAGATTTGTAAGATCCTTTCGGTTTGACCTTTATTTGCTCGTACCTTTGTCATTTTGTGACTGTTGAAGGGTGATTTTAGTTTTTTGGTTCTACCCGCCCTAGCTATACCAAGTGACCTCAGCTTTCTAGGAATAGTAAGAGAGAGAGTTGGATTTCCATTGTACCTTGTCCTTCCTTATATAGACTTTCCCAAAAGTCCCTTCTTTTTTGACATCTTGACACATGTCCCAAACCTCCTTAATTACTCCTAATGCCATTCATTAATATAACCTCTTCCTTACTTATTAATCCCTTCCTTGTCTTTCTTTCTTCATGGATATTTTGTCGTTGGACTTGGGCCTAGTCCCCAAGTCCCCATGCTTTATACTAGGCTTATCACCACTTTTGGGGAACCCCAGACCCGTTAAGGGGCATTATTTTTCATGTATCAACATACTCCCCTGACTATTGGGTTAACTATAAGGTAAACCCGATAGTCATCCCATACTTTAATACGAACCAGTACATATCACGACATGTGTGAGAAAGTGTAAGCGGTTGTCACATCGTAAATGGTGCCACCCTTTCCTATATATATAGTTCGCATTTCCTAACCTGGTCTCCGATTTCACTTTCAATTTTACTTTCCCGCTCCCTTTTGGTTAACATATCGCCAGCAGGGCTAATTCTCTTCATGGATACATGTTGTCCTTAGCGCCTGTTCCGGCGTTAGTCTCTACGATGTTCAAACATTGTGAATTGAAACGGTTGTTGCTCATGAAAGCTGAGATTGAGGCGCTTCGGGAGCATAGGATAGCAAACAGAGACGCTATGCGCGCCCGGTTTAACGAACGATATGAGGCACATAAGGCTGCTCAAACGGCTGGATCATTTAGTCTTTCGTCGTTGGAGCTTCAGCGCGCTTTGGATGATGCCGTCACTGCTCGCCGTGCAGCTAATCAATTGTTTATGGATTCGTCAATAATGGTGGCTACCATAAATCGCGCCATTTACGATTATCGTCTTCAGATTTCTAACCAAGCGGCTCCGCCACTCCTTGGATACACTCTGACTTTGGCAACTGTATCATCGCTTGTGTCTCATCCTCACCTCGAGGATGAGTTGGCGCGTTTGTTGGTCTTGAGGGAGGAGGTGGGCCTGCTATGGACCCTTAGGTTAATTCGTCAGGATAAGGTGCGCAAGGAATACGATGAGCACGAGGATACTCTCTCGTTTGCTCGTGGAGCGAACGCTAAGGAAAAAATTATTCAGGATATTCAGAAGCCGGTGAATGAAGCTGATCAGGACTTACGCCTGGCCAACGCGCAGTGTGATAATGGGCGTCTGGTGGTGGAAACCTTGGACGGTCGCTCGTTGTCAGGCCTTAATGTCTGGTTAAGTTGCACGCCTTTCTGCGGGATCTTTTTTTTTTTTTTTTTTTGTTCCTGCTGAAGTCTCTTCCCTTCGGTGGGTCTTTTGAATATTTATTGCTTTTCCTTGTATGTGAATAAAATTTTGCTTTAGGTGGGGTATTATTCTCTTTTCTTTCATATTGTGCGACCTTTGCCATTGATTCCGGTGGGTTGGTAATCTGTCTATCCCCCCTCCATTTTTTTAGAGAAGAGGCGGGCATACCGCACCTACCCCCCTTTTTTAGGAGGGTGGGGTGGGATGGGTAAGCGTTGATAGAGCGCGCCTACTCCTCCCTTCTTTCCAGAGTGGAAGGGGTAAGGCTGGATGAGCGCTGATAGAACGCGCCCACCCCCCCCCCCCCCCCTTTTTTTATCGGGGGGTGGGGGGGGGTGGGGGGGGCGTTTTGAACGCGCCTACTCCCCCTCTCTTTTTGTTAGGAGGATGGGGTGGATTGGGCGGGCGTATGATAGAACGCGCCTACTCCCCCTCTCTTTTTATCAGGAGGATAGGGTGGTTTTGGGCGGGCGTTTGATAGAACGCACCTACTCCCCCCCTCTTTTTATCAGGAGGATGGGGTGGGGTGGGTGGGCGTTTGATAGAACGCGCCTACTCCCCCCTCTTTTTATCAGGAGGATGGGGTGGGTTCGGCGGGCGTTTTAAATGCGCCTACTCCCCCCTTCTTTTTATCAAGAGGATGGGGTGGGTTGGGCGGGTGTTTTGAACGCGCCTACTCCCCCTCTTTTTGTGTCTTCTCTGTTTTTTCTTTGTTTTTTGTTTTTAGGAAGATGAGGTGGTTTTGCGGGCATTTTAAACGCGCCTACTCCCCCTCTTTTTGTCAGGAGGATGGGGTGGGTTGGGCGGTTGGTTGATAGAACGCGCCTACTCCCCCTTTCTTTTGTAAGTTTGCCAGCTGGTCGGGCGCCTTTGGCATTCCTATGGCCTTTTGTAGATTTGTCAACCGATTAGGTGCCTTTGGCATCCCCCTGACCTGTCATAAATTCGTCAGCCGATCGGGTTCCTTTGGCATTCCCATGGACTTTTGTAAATTTATTAGCCAACCGGACGCCTTTGGCTTTCCCGTGGCCTTTTGTGGATTTTTCAGCCGACCAGGCGCCTTTGGCATTCCCGTAGACTTTTGTAGATTTTTCAGCCGATTGGGTGCCTTTGAGGCCTTTTGTAAATTTGTCAGCCGATCGGGCGCCTTTGACATTCCCTCGGCCTTTTGTAGATTTGTCAGCCGACCGGGCGCCTTTGGCATTCCCGTAGCCTTTTGTAGATTTGTCAGCCGACTGGGTGCCTTTGTCATTCCCATGGCATTTTGTAGATTAGTCAGCCGACTGGGTGCCTTTGGCATTCCCATGGACTTTTGTAGATTTGTCAGCAGACCGGGCGCCTTTGGCATTCCCGTAGCCTTTTGTAGATTATTCAGCCGACTGGGTGCCTTTGGCATTCCCATGGCCTTTTGTAGATTTTTTAGCCGACCGGGCGCCTTTGGCATTCCCGTGGCATTTTGTAGATTTGTCAGCCGACCGGTCGCCTTTGGCATTCCCGTAGCCTTTTGTATTTTTACACACCATGATTGATAACTTACTCTTTATTATTCAAGGCGGGTGCTTATACATTGAGCGATTTATGCATATAACTTTTTCAACCATTCTTTGGGATCAAGAAGCTCTACGAGTACCGCTGGTGGGAAACTAGATAATTGCAGTGTTATTAGTTTTCGATTGATTTGATTGACTAACGGTTGTTGAACTTTGATTGCACCTAGTTTGTTTATTCTTGAGAATCTTCTCTTCTGATATAAGATTCACTCAAACTAGATCGAAGTGTCGACGGGATATTTAAAACTGTTTGTAGATCTAAAGACGTCTTGTGATAATCCATTGTTAACAGACTCCGTTCTGTGCGTGATTTATCACAAGAGATTCAAGTTGTGGTGTGCAGGTGTTTATTGAAGATCTAATAAGATTTGAAGACAAAGAAGATTTCTTATTGGTTTCATAATCTTTGGTGTGCACAAAACTTGATCGGCTGGGATCCAACTATAATCGGTTTATCTTTGATAGATTTGATTGATTAGTTGCGTAGATCGGCATCACTATATAATATCTTAGTAGATTCTATATTGGTTGATTGCATAGTCTAAACACGACTACTTTGGTAGTTGTTGAATAGATAGATCTAGAACCCGACAAAGGAGTTTATTGGAGTAAACAGAAGATCCGTTGTCTAACTCATATCACTGAGATTGAATAGAGTTGTTACCGAACAGATTTGTTGTTCCTTTACTGTTTGGAATACGAACCAAAGTAATTGTTCCAGTGAGTGCACTTATCGAATGTCGGAAGCGCAGGGATACTTAAGAAACTAAGTGAACTATAGGTTTAGTTGCTTGGTATCAACTATACGAAGTTGGTTTAGATTTTGTATAATGGCTTAATTCTGAGAGTATTCAATTCTGGACTAGATCCGGGGTTTTTCTGCATTTGCGGTTTCCTCGTTAACAAAATCTTGTTGTGTCTTTTACTTTTATATTTCCGCAATTATAATTGTTTTTATTATAATTAGAAGTAAAATACACAAACGTTAATTCTGTATTACTTGATAGTGATCCTATAGAGTTTGGTTAAGTTCGAACCTATTATCAAGTAATCACACTTTGATTGTTGTATTATCTCGATCTAGTATCCATAGACGATCACACAAAGTGTGAATACCGATTCGTTGTATTGTCTCGACTCTGTCCATAGATAATTACTTTCGGTAAGAGGACTTATAGGTGGAAAAGTTGTAGATTGAGGTATATTTAGGTACCCTCGTCTTTACAGAGGGAGTATTAATATTTTATTGATTCAACTGTCAATTGCTCTGAAAGCAATGTTGATTCAGCTATCAATATTTCATATTGATCCAGCTATCTATATTCAGTTGGTCCATCAACCAACATTTTGTTCATCACTCGACCACTATTTTAATATTATAATCTCTCATTGTCATTCGACTGACTCATGACAAATGGATTGAGATGAACCTTCTATGATCATTCAGCAATGATTATTTTCATATGACTTCCTGTCAAGTGCTTGACGCATTAACATAGTCGTTTATGATCGGTCCAGCAATCTCATTAACCTATGCTTATCAATCCAAGTCATTCAACTATCATTACTGCTGCAGCTAGCATAATGATGATATGTCACGGTCATCAATAACCTAATTCAATATTCATGGTCTAAAAAGCATATTATTGTTCCGGCAAACACTTCATGCTTCTTCCATCATGACCTTGAACTACGAATTGTTCAATTCATCAGTTAACACTCATAGTCTAACTAGGTCATCAGTTGACCACAAAAAATACGTCTTTAAACCAGACTTTCACATGAGACATCAATTCATGTCACAAACGGGGATATCACTAGGGTTTTGGTATGGCGGCCTAGATCACATGCGATGTGAAATACATCCACGATTAGAAATATGAGTAAGTCGTGCTGACAGTTGAATGAGTAAATGAGATAATGGATGGTCAATTAACCAAGTCTTCCATGCAAAGTGGAAGTGGTTTATGCACATTATCCCACTCCCTTCAACCTTCATCACTTACAGGAGATTGATGTGCTGCAATAAATAGGTTTCTTAATATGATTTGATAACAGAAGACAACCAAATCGAGTAAGACTCATCAAACACTTACAAAGAATTCTCTCGCCTGCACAGAGAAATCATCTTCAAAGCAGTTCAACACATTACATCATCAACTGTTCAATCTCCATTTATCTCCACACATTCTTAGTTTCCCTCCTTACAGACAGACCCTTCTTATTCCTTGTAACCGAATTGAATATGGAACGATCATTGTATTTGTTTAGGCCAGAGTTCTACAGATTAGTCTCTCAAACTCAAAGTACTCCCGTGGATCAGTACATTTTTTTAAAGGTTCAGATGATTTTCTTCATCGAGCGCTTGCCTCATCCACCACTTTTCATCAGAAAACCAATGAGTCATTTTTGCCCACAAACAATGGGTCACGTGCTACTCTATAAGGGCTCATCAGATCTTTAAGGGATTTGTTTACCGGGGCCTCATTCTCATTAACCATTTCGGAAAACCTATATTCATGTAACGGGTTGGACTCAAATTTCTTTGTAATATAATTATTAAAGTAAGGATTCACCCGGAAGTTCAACATACTAAAAAATAAGAAGTTACCAATTAGCGCAATGTCGAAAACATGAAGTTCATAGATAAACTATACTTTGTAAATCCATGTACTTATGTTGTCGAAATAACTATTGTATATCTTTCCTTTTAATACTTTGATCATAGTATAATGACGAAGTCAACAATACTAAAGGCATCGTGAAAAACTTTGCATGTTATGTTTTTAATAAATAAAGACTTGTAAGAACAAGACAAGTCTGTGGTTACTAACCTCAAACTGAAATATCTTGTCTTTGTTGTCTTCGATACTCCTTCAAATCTTCATGAGTAATTAGAGCAAGTTTCAAAATTTCTATGTTCCTAGTCTAGTCTAACGAAGTTGATCTTAGTAGACTAATCAAGCGACTCGAGTTTTGGAACTAAACTTGTCATGTCAACCGAGCAGTGCTATTACACCAGGTTTTTGTTATGAATTATTCTTGCTGATTGTTTATGGTGTTCCTCATTTGTGAAGGATACAGTTACAAATGACGGGGTCTTTAATTTTTCGACCTAGCCAATTGTAGAGAGTCGGCTGAGTTACGTAATCGTAAAAATTTGGCAATGAAAGAAAAATTGTGCAAACAAACAATAATTTTGTGATTTTGATAGGGTCCATGTCCAAAAAATTCTCTTCTCCCCCTAGATATGATCATTGTTATAGGGTTAGCTAACATCAGTCAAGAAAAATAGGATTAGAGTTGTTAAAAGGGTGAAATGAAAATATTTAATATTGGGATTGGCCATCACTTTTATTTTCTCTTTTCACCAAAAACAATGTTGACATTAGCGTCTTTATATTCTACTCATGAAAAATAATATAATGTTATTCACCCAAATTTACTAATATGATTTTAAGTTTTCCGGTATATGACTCAGCGTTAGATCGTTATGATCACAGGTTCCGTCTATCAAGAATGAGTGAAGACTATAAAAAGAATTCCAAAAGCCTCCACAAATTAGTCCTGAAATTTGATTATTTATTTATCCATGCCGTAAATTTAATCGTACGTTCTAACTTTGTATGTGGTGATTACCACCTACGACTCGTATCCAAGTTTTGAAGGTAAATTCTACAAAGATTAGCCACTTAGAGCATCTCCAATGCTAGGGGTGAAGGTCATCTTATTTGGAGGTATTAATAATACTTTTTTGTTGGGGGTCATTCTTATGTGGCTAAAACAAATAAAAGTTAGACCTTCTACCTAAACTTTCGTCTCCAATGCTAAAGTCTTATTACCCTAAAATTTGGATATTAATGTTTCATAATTAAGAGAAAAGAAAAATTTGGAATAAAAAATGATGATGTGTCTTTAGACATGGGGTCATAGAGAAGGTGAAGATATGACTTTTTAATTTACCATTTCCTATGAGATGGCAACCATGTCATCATCTTTAATTAACCTCCACCCTAACATTGGAGATAAATTTTTGATATACAAAGTGTTAAATCCTATGTGTCATGTCTTTTTATGACCTCTACCCCTAGCATCTTAGATGCTTTAAAACTCAATTCAAATTTACTGCTTTTATTGCATATCCTCGAGGCAAATCAAGCATCTCATCCTCATGAGTTTACTTCACAAGGCCAATAATTTATCCTCATCATTTGTCACTTCTCTTCTTCCTTCACATGGAGTCATTTCATCTCGACAGTAACTTGCAACTTAGAGTAAGTAGTCAGTCAAAGCTGAGTCGTAGAAACATTACCAAAAGCAGTGATAGACAAACAAAACATGGTGGTAAATACATAGCCATACACCACTCTGACAGATCTTGAAAAAGTTTTCCATAATTGCATTGATGTATTTCAAAGAACTCTTCTCCTCTCTTGTCAAAGTTTTCCCAATCCACCACTCACATGCAACACAAGGATTGCCGGTGGTGGTAGGCCATTTTGTTCCCTTTTATTGGTAAAGAGATGGTTGGGTTGGAAAGTGAGATATTTTTCCCTGTTTTTGGACCTTTAATTAGCTGGACCCACAATATATTATGCTGCAGTGCACACTGCCACCACTAACGACTTCTATGCAACGTGAACGCAATAAGAATAATATGATGTACTATTACATGGTTTCTCTCTTCTTGTCTTGGTCTGGTATAAGATCCAAATCTAGATTCATGCTTTATCCCCCACAAATCTAGCTGTTGTCCTCCTCCTCCTTGCCTTGCATAATTGCATCTTCCTTCCGTAAGATTGGCACAAGGTTCTTTGCCGAGATCTGGGGTCTATTATTGTTCAAGATAGCTCAAATAAAATAAAGGAGAATGGAATGGATATGGTGGATGTTTTTCTCCACCTACGGACTAACATCCATATGGCTTGATGCCGAAATTGGTCAACCAATATTTACTGGTTGGTTGGAAAAACTGAATCTCCGTGGAAATGAAGTCATATTGTAATTTATGTTTTTCTCATTTCCTCCTCTTTCCATTCCTGGTTGGCATGATTTGGTGAGAGATCCATAAGCCGTCACTTAGACAAAAAAAAATTAGTAATATTACCAGCTAATGCGTGTATTATGGCCATATTACGTGCAGCAGCCACGCCCACGTCTGCTTAAGCAGACAGTTAAGCCTTGATACACGCAAGGGATGATTTGGTTGAGGCAGACATAAGAAATCTTCAATTATAACGACATTCCTTGTCAAGATAATATACTTGTTTAACACAGTACATTATAATAAGGAAATTATTGTTTTGTTTATAACAACACTCATTCTCATGATACTATTTTACTCCACTTGCTAAAGACACTGCACAGAATAACAGCAACAACAAACTTTGTTGTTTATTTACAGAAGAAAAGAAGGAAATTTTCAAGCAGCCATAAGACCAGTTTTTATGTAAATGTAACCCTTTCTATCAATACAGAAAATGTTTATAGAAAAAAAAAATACAATTGCAAATCAACTCTTAATCTGACCCTTAGGGAGAGCTGGGAATAATACCAGACTGGAACTCTTTATTTTTTTAAAATTTTGCTTCAATTTCCCACCCTAAAGAATAACACTAAAGGGACGACGGACACACAAGTCTTTTTTTTCCAAGGCGAGGAGGAGGGAGGGTAAACCTTCTACAAACGACCTCTCATCCAAGACCAACCGGACAAACAATTAGCACTGAAATTTTCAATAAATAAGAAAAGAGCCACAATGGCACTTGACATATACATGAACTGCTGTAAGTTGAAGAGTGTATTTTCTTTTTGGTACCTAATCATCAGTTGGGAGCTTCAGTATTAGTCGAAACTTGATGAATGACTCCATCTTCCCTGCAAATATTCTTCAAATGAGAGACCTTGTTCAATGCTGTTAAAAGATGTATCGTCTTCCACATCGAGTAGTGCCAAGTTAAGATGGGATTGGATGTCAGGTGGCGGAAGTGATTCTCCATCTACTGAGGACTCGTCAGAAGCACAGAGTTGCAGCTTTGACCACTTAATTACATCGGCATCACCATTTAATAGCTTCAAGACCTAGACTCATCAGATAGAAGCTCAAGTTATTTTTTTTTAAAGATAGGTTTTTATTGATTATTTGCTTAAACAATGACAAACACATGATTGAAACATTAAAGAAAAATAATGTTGGACAAAGCTTCCTAGTTTCACCCTGTCCAACTTTAAGGAAAATAATATTTTAGCTTCTATTCTGTTCACTATAATTAGGCAACTATAGTTGCATTCTTAATGCTATGGGAATAACAAGCATATCACATCTGCTAATGTTGAATTACTATATCTTTAATCTTTTACTCTCGATAAGTTTAAATATTAATAAAAAAAAATCTCGTATCAGAACTAAGTAAGAAAACACATACATGGCAGAACTGGTGCAGAGTTGTAAAAGAACGTCAAGTGCAGCTAAAATGTAATAAAAGAAATCACTTACAAGATCCATTCGAGGACGAGTTCTAGGTTCATGTCTCATACAAAGAGTTGCAGCAAGAACCATCCACTCCATTTGATCTCGGTCATAGTTATCTCCCAACTTTGGATCCAACAATTGTAAAACCTTTCCACCATTTAGAATCGGTTTAGCCTAGCCATTACCATAATAAATTTCCAGTGTCAGTTCATGTCAAGATACACACAAAATCAGAAGGAAATGCCAGAATACTTACCCACATGACTAAGCTCTCTTGGCCCTTTGGATTGTCGCTGTCAATTGGTTTCCTCCCTGAAATAAGCTCGAGAAGTACGACCCCAAATGCATAAACATCAATCTTATCATTGACCTTACCATACATAAAGTATTCAGGGGCTAAGTATCTGCAAGAGGAGATAGAAGCAATTTAAGATGCATGATTATTAAGATAGTTTAGTCACCATATTACTAGAAAAAAATTTACTAACCCGAAAGTTCCTGCAACATCAGTACAGGTTACACCAGATGCAGTAGTTGAAGCCCATTTAGCAAGTCCGAAGTCTGACAGCTGAGGACACCAACGTAAAGCAAAAACTGAGCATTCGGATATATACTTCATTTATTAGTCACTCATTAAAAGTAGAAAGTACCTGTGGCTCAAAATCATCTGAGAGAAGGATATTGGATGATTTCACATCTCTGTGAATCACGGCCTGTTCATTGCTGTGCAGATAATTTAGTGCCTCGGCTACACCAATGGCCACCTTGAATCTATCCATCCAATTCAACAGTGGATTGTCCTTACTTCCTGATATATTGAATAGGGAACGACAAAGGAAAATCTCCATGAGATGAAAACAGAATAATAAACATAAAAAATTATCACTACACCAGAGAAAAGTTGAAGTGTTAATGTACCATGAAGGTTTTCTTCTAGACTTCCCTTTGATAAGAAATCATAAACCATGAGAAGATTATTGTCCTCAAAACAAAACCCAGAGAGGGACATAATGTTCTTGTGATGTAAGGTATTGATGATCTCAATTTCCAAAACAAACTCCTTGAGAACATCTGCAGATTGTTTCAAGATTTTCACTGCCAGTTCGTGACCATCAGAAAGGCAGCCTTTATAAACTCGACTACTCCCTCCCTTGCCGATCAAATTCTCTATAATATTGACAGGATAATTATTAGAACCAAGTCGACAACTTACTCAAACAAAAGTTGCAGGTAAAACAAAATTCGAGAAGTAGAAGAAGAAACAAACCTGGAATGAAGTTTGAAGTTGCAGTCTGAAGTTCCCCATAAGTGAACAATCGGCAAGTTGAAGAGAATTTCTCATGAAGAGACTCCAATTCTTTGGGTAGTTTCTTTGTGAACTCATGGTAAGGAGAGGAAGGAGAACAAACAGGATTTTCTCCCACTAGCACAATCGCGCCACTCTCACCATCTAAACCAATAGATTTGCTAATATTACCATTGGAATCCCGAGTATCTGAATGACCAAGATATAATGACGAAAGGCGACATGGCAATTGCATTGCCCATTGAACTACAGATATCTCCTTGAACTTAGATCTCAGTGGTTTTTGCTCGTTCGACAGAAATTCTCGACGAAGGAGAGGCCAACCAGGTCTTGACCCGGAGCTTTGACGCACTGAGGGAGAGACTGAACTAGAGGCTACCTCTTGAGTCTGTACAGGGACCAATGCCATGGAATTATCAACTGAACCATCATCCGACAATGAATCTTCTTCTGCATTATTACATTTACTGGTGTCTTCTGGCAAAACAGATACCGGTGAACATATAGAGCACTTCTTTTTCAGGGATTTCCCTTGATTAGAATTTCCATTTGTTTTACTATTTAGCTCTTTACATTTCTTCCTCAAAGTTCTATGGAAAACCCTCAACAAATTCTGATGCAGACGATGATTTTCAGCATCTGTATCACTTACCAGAACCCTAATTAGAAAAAGCTATCCTCAACCAGAAAAATTAATATAGAAAAGACAAATTACTTGAACCTAACCTGTTGTCAAACAAGTGTCGGTGGTAGTAGTAGCAGCAGTAGAGGATTGTCTCTGAAAGACAATTTTGCCATTATTAACCGCAAGTACAGTGAAATCCTTGGAGAGTTTTCTAGCACAATATTTAGCAACAGAAGAAGCAGAAGTAATTTTCATTCCATGGTGATGGTGATTCTTAGTTGCAGTCCCAAGAATTAATTCACTCGCACCATATGATTTCGCTTCTCTCACCAGAATTTTCCTAATTGAAGATGACCCTCTACAGATCTTAAGCTTCAGATCAACCTAATCACCACAAAAAATCATAAATCAAACCCAAAACTGATACTAGAGAGTAAAATTTGTGTTTTTAGAGAGAATGAAAACAAACCTGTTTCAAATTACAAAATCCTTCATAAACAGAGAGTACAGAATCAAATGCTTTAACCAGCGCAAGTAGTGAAGAATTCCCATTTGGATCAAGAATCTCTACACAACAAACAAACCCAACAAAATTCAGATAACCGCTATAATTGGAGACTTTAAGCAAATGATTTGCAGACAATACATACCAGTAGAATTATTGTGGTTGAGGACGTGAAGAGCAATGACATGATCACCAGGTTGAGCAACTTTAACAAGAGCCCATGTTAGTAATTCTCTACTCTGTTGATCCATCTTCACTCCCACCACAACTGTCTTTCCTCCTTCTTCTTCTTGTTTCATGTCTGTACAATTTTTAATCAACATCATTTTCTTCCCCTTCATTTTCTTCTTTCCAAATCGCTCTTTATACTGAGATTTTTTGACTGGATATGTATTAAATTTTAAGACTTTACATATATGACTTGTGATGATGGTTGCCTTGCCGGTGTGTGTTTTGTACCTGCAACTCTAACTCCATCCATTTGTGCAGTCGTCATTCGCTCGGATTCTCACATATCAAGTTACTTGCGTTCTCCTATTTGTTTTTTGTTTTGTTCCCCACCTTGGCTTTTCATTTTCATTTTCTGTATCAAAGTCTACAGCCGACGCTTAGACTTGTAGGTCAGATAATGGCCCAGCGTTAAAGGAACTGTACCAATAATGTTTTTTTAATACGGACGGGGCACAGACATTGACTGGAAAAAGGCAAATGGTTTCGGACAATTCAGTTCTAGCAGCAGCATATCGTTACGAGATTATTAAAAAACAAAACAAAAAAACACATGTTGTCAGGAATTAGTATCATTTTATTATTGGTCTTTCAATCCCACCTCGAGGCCTAGTGTGTTACTATGACATGGCCCTAGTGTGTTACTATGACATGGCCCAACAGTTGCGCTATACTGATATTGTAACCTGCCAGATGGAGCTGCATAGTCCGACGATGTAGCGCCAACATGGCTGAGACAAGAAAGGCTACTTAGCAAATGCGATACGACGCGATAGTGTTGCATATCCTTATTCAGAGTTAGCCCAGCTCAAGGAAAGAGTAAAGGATGAAATGCAAAGTCATGAGATGACTTTGGCATCGTTCCAAGCACTGTCCAAGGCTTGGACAATGCACAACAGTGGCGTTGCCAAATGCGCCATTGGTAATTATTGCTCGCCAAAAAGGATGCAAGTGATGCATATGAAGCATGAAGTTGAACTAAGAAAGTCAAGACCCAGTTGGCATGATATTTGGGTGTTGGCATCCAAATAAGCTAAGTGCATGATCGGGATGAATAAAGCGCAACCATTGCCAGGTACTTGGCAGAAGTGCAAGTGAATGAAGCGCAACCATTGCCGAAGACTTGGTAGAGGCCAAAGTTGTGTAAAGCACAATCATTGTCGAACATTTGCACGAGCCAAAGTTCAGTGATGCATAATGATTGTCGGATTTGAGTTCAAGCTGTCAATTGCGAGTGTGTGTGCATCACACGCATGCCAAAGTGAAAGAGAAAGTTAGAGACGGTTATAAAGTGGCTTTATAACCGAGTTTGGCATAGCCTAACCGTCTGGGACAAGTGTGGCGCCATTGTGCAAGCAGGCACTAAAGTTAGCAGTTAAAAAGTGAACTGTGGCGGTTAGGAAACTGCCTATGGACAGATGGTGTTCATAGGGCGTGCAACAGAGTTGCATACGGATTGGCCCTGGTTCTTGGCATTATAAATAGCCAGAGAACCCTTGTAGATGGGAGTTGTTCAATAGTTCAAGTGTTGAGGAACCACATTGCAGTAGAGAGTGAATCCTTTGTTAGGCTTAGAGAATAAGATTGTAAGTCCATTGGTTGGACGAGTTTTGTATCTTCCTCTTAAGCTAATAAAAGAGAGTTTGTTCGCTTACATGTTGGTATTGGTATTCTGTTGATTTGATAATACTCCCTAATTCTGTGAAGCATAATCATGGAACTAACCCCTTTGTAGTATGGGCTACATTGTTGGTGAAGAGAAAATCTAAGTAAGTCTTCTGTTGCATACTCAAGGTAGAGTTGGCTGTTTGCATAGGTGCAAACTTAAAAGGTTGAAATACGGGTGGGTGATAAGAGATCACTGAACCACTGTATTGTCGGGTTACAGTTGGGCAAAAATTTGTCAGGGACATTTGTAGGTGTGACACTTCGAGTATCAGAGCACGGATTGCTCTGTTTTGGCTTTGTTTTGGAAGATTTTCTCTATTTTTGCTCGAGTTTAGTTGCTGATAATTGTTAGATCGTAATGGCTGGTAAGAAGAGTTCGATGGATGCCTTAACTGATAGGGTGGCGGACTTGGAAGACAGGATTGGTGATGAGGTGCTCCATCCTAATGATGCTAATTATGATGCTACGATAATGGCTCGCATTCAAGCATTAGACAGATATGTTGCTGATATGCTTGTGGCAAGCCAGAATGCAACTAAGAAGCATGCTGATTTGGAAGGCCAAATCGCTGCTGATAAGACCATGTACATGGGTGCCTTGAAAGAGATAACTGATGAGTTAAGCGTCTTAAGGAGAATGTTGAGTACGATTGGTTCGGATCAAGCTACTGCGGGTGGTAGTGGCAGTGACTTTACGAAGATTAAAGTCCCAGAACCTAAGGCATTTTCTGGCGCAAGAGATGCGAAGGCATTGGATAATTTAATGTGGGACATGGACCAATACTTCAAGGCCGATAGAACCCCGGAAGAGCAAAAGGTTACTCTCGTTAGCATGTACCTGGAAGGTGATGCGAAATTGTGGTGGAGAACTAGAACTGATGATGACCTTACTGCTGGTCGTCCAAGCATCATGACATGGGATGTCATGAAATAATAATTGAAAGGTCAATTCTTACCAAGCAATGCGGCTTGGCTAGCCAGAGAGAACTTGCGTAAGCTGTGGCATACCGGTACACCACGGGAATACGTCAAAGAGTTTTCGTCTCTGATGCTAGATATTCGCAACATGTCCTAGGAAGATAAGTTGTTTAATTTCACATCTGGTTTGCAACCATGGGCTCAGGCCGAAGTAAGAAGAAAGGGTTCCAAAGACCCATCTTTGGTCATTGCAATCGTGGACAACCTTGCTGATTTTAGGTCAGTCAATACCTCAACTGATGCTAATAGGAAGGGAAAGGATAAAAAAGTCCAAAAGAAGAAGGATGATGGAATTAGGAAAAGTTCTGAGGCTAAGGAAAAGAACTATCAAAGGGATGATAGTCAGGCCGTGAAGAACAAAGCTGGTGGATGTTTCCTATGCAAGGGTCCTCACCTTGCACGTGATTGTCCTAAGAGAGAAAAATTGTCCGCAATAGTCACTGAGGGCAGTGGCGAGAAAGAAGAAACTGATGGAGTTGAGCATGTTAATCCTATTCAACTATGCAACATAATAGCACAAAAGGCAGCAACACAGCATGGGCTGAGTGGCGATGGCCTGGTTTGTTTGAAAGTTGGCATTCACAATCATCGACTATGGGGCATGGCCGATACAGGTGTTTCGCACACTGTTATGAGCTTGTCGATGGCAGAGTACTTGGGTTTGGAAGTATATCAGGCTGATCACTGCATGAAGACAGTGAATGATATAGCTAAGCCAATCAAGGGGATGGTTGTGGCAAATGTTGAAGTGGGAGAATGGCGTGGCCAAGTCAGTGTAATGGTGATGCATCTCAATGACTTTGAGATGATCCTTGGTAAAAACTTTTTCAAGCAAGCAGAGGCAACAGTGATGCCTCACCTTGGCGGGATTTTCATACAAAGTCCAAGTGCACCTTGTTTCGTGAAAGGTGTCAGGAAAGTTAGTCCGGTTGACATGAAGTGTGACAAAGGAAAGGCAAGTGAGTTTTCTCCTGTCCGCTCGTTCGAAGAAAGCTTAGCTGAGATTCATGCGGAATTTGGATATCCTATGGATCTTAGCATCCCTTGTTCACCGTGATTGGCGCATGTATGAGGCAGGGGCATTGCATTGCTGTTTGCAAGTGCCTGAACCTACAAGGTTGCTGAAGTATGTAGACTTTGGCATGTTATGTTAGATGTTTTTGTTTGAAGTTTAAGTTGGGTGTTACTGATCTTATGGTCTTAGAAGATAGCACACTTTTGGTGGTGTATTTGCTTTGGTTTTTAGTTTGCTTTCAGTAAGGCCGAGTGTTGGCCATTCATGTAAATGGGAAGGAGTCCCTATGTTTCTTATGTAAGGCTAGTGTAATGAATGAAGGTGGTGTTAAAGCAAAAACCTTGTCTCTTTTTGCTTAATGTAAAGCTAGTTCATTGGGGAAGCACTACAAGTATACTTAGCCAAAGTATGCAATAATAAACACTGAAAGCAAGGCCAAGTAAGAGAAATTGAAGTTGGTGGCATAGGCGAGTTTGTTGTTGGGAAAGTTACGTATAAGTGCGACAGTATTTGTCAGCGATAGCATGGAGTAATGACGCAAGAATGAAGATGTAAGTCCATCAAGCGTATGAGTTAAGAGTAACTCATAGTTAGGAAGAACATGATGTTGTTTTTCCGCTACATTAAAGCGTAGCAGTTTGAAAGAACAAGTAAGGCTTTGTTAGTTTCAAAGGCGCGTGAAGAGGAACCTGGTCTAAAGAGACGGTGGGATGTCCCGGGTATCCTAAGTCATGGCTAATGTCATGAATTTCAGTCGAATTTGCACAAAAGAGGTGCAAAGTGATTGAAGAACACTTAGTCTACAGTAAGGCCTGTTGAATTGCAAGAGTGCAATGTCAGTCGGAACTGAGGGCAGTAAGCTAAGTTATGCATATCAGGGTTATATGTTGGTTGTTTGGCATGTACACTTAGGCACGGAATGGCTGGAGAAAAGATTTGTGATGCGGATGTACTCAGATGTGGAACGTTGGCTTAAGGCGTAGCTAGCAAATACTGCTGAATTTCAGAGTAGTTCTGAAAGTGCATAGCAACAGATTGCAAGAGCATTTTGGGTGTTAAGATATGAATGAAGTAGAATTGAAGCATAGTCGACGATGCGACAGTAAAGCTAGAATTCATAGGATTAATGGCAAGGCAAACAAACTAAGTGGCGGTATAAAGTACTAAGCAGAGAAGTCTTGGCAAGGTTAAGGGCCAAGCAAAGTTGCTGATTTCTGAGAGTGGTTCAGATGCGTACAAGGCCAAGGGAAGTTCAGTAGAGGTTGAACTTATATTGCATTCAACGAGGACGTTGAATGGATTGGGTGGGGGAGGTCTATGACATGGCACAACAGTTAAGCACAACAGTTGTGCTATACTGATATTGTAGCCTGGCAAATGGAGCTGCATAGTCCGACGATGTAGCGCCAACATGGCTGAGAGAAGAAAGGCTACTTAGCAAATACAATACGACGCGATAGTGTTGCATATCCTTATTCAGAGTTAGCCCAGCTCAAGGAAAGAGTAAAGAATGAAATGCAAAGTCATGAGATGACTTTGGCATCATTCCAAGCACTGGCCAAGGCTTGGACAACGCATATGCAACAGTGGAATTGCCAAATGAGCCATTGGTAATTATTGATCACCAAAAAGGATGCAAGTGATGCATATGAAGCATGAGGTTGAACTAAGTAAGTCAAGACTCAGTTGGCATGATATTTGGGTGTTGGCATCCAAATAAGCTAAGTGCATGATCGGGATGAATAAAGCGCAACCATTGCCAGGTACTTGGCAGAAGTGCAAGTGAATGAAGCGCAACCATTGCCGAAGACTTGGTAGAGGCCAAAGTTGAGTAAAGTACAATCATTGTCGAACATTTGCACGGGCCAAAGTTCAGTGATGCATAATGATTGTCGGATTTGAGTTAAAGCAGTCAGTTGCGAGTGTGTGTGCATCACACGCATGCCAAAGTGAAAGAGCGAGTTAGAGACGATTATAAAGCCATAGCCTAACCGTCTGGGACAAGTGTGGCGCCATTGTGCAAGCCAGCACTAAAGTTAGCAGTTAAAAAGTGAACTGTGGCGGTTAGGAAACTGCCTATGGACAGATGGCTGTTCATAGGGTGTGCAACAGATTTGCATACAGATTGGCCCTGGTTCTTGGCATTATAAATAGCCAGAGAACCCTTGTAGATGGGAGTTGTTCAATAGTTCAAGTGTTGAGGAACCACATTGCAGTAGAGAGTGAATCCTTTGTTAGGCTTAGATAATAAGCTTGTAAGTCCATTGGTTGGACGAGTTTTGTATCTTCCCCTTAAGCTAATAAATGAGAGTTTGTTGGCTTACATGTTGGTCTTGGTATTCTGTTGATTTGATAATACTCCCTAATTTTGTGAAGCATAATCATGGCACTAACCCCTTTGTAGTATGGGCTACATTGCTGGTGAAGAGAAAATCTAAGTAAGTCTTCCGTTGCATACTCAAGGTAGAGTTGGATGTTTGCATAGGTGCAAACTTAAAAGGTTGAAATACGGGTGGGTGATAAGAGATCACTGAACCACTGTATTGCCGGGTTACAGTTGCGCAAAAATTTGTCAGGGACATTTGCAGGTGTGACACTTACCCATGTAATTTCTAAAATACAATTTTTTTGTATTGTGGTGTATAAATAAACCGGTTAAATGTCTAGCTGATAAATAGTACTATTATCCATTTTCTTTAGAAACATTTTTCTCACTGATACTTTTAACTCGCCCATATCATAATTTATTTTTCTTTTTTTCTTTTTTTTCTTTTACTGTTTTTTCTTCTTTTCCTTTTTCCTTTAATAAAAAATTCATATTAAAATAAAATTCCCACACTTAGACTTACCGTAATGGAGCTCCAAGATTCAAGATTCTAAGGGTAGATACGTCACCAAAATTCAACGTTCAAGCCTTTTGGGGATCTAACATACAAGAAAAAAACGCCAAATGATGTACTATCAGACGCCTAACCAGTTGGCGTCTCGCATAAACGCTAAACCATTTGGCATTTGACCGAATCAATACGGTCAAAACGCCTAATGGTTTGGCATCTCGTTTTCGCCTAAAACTTTCAGAGAACAGCTTTCTCCCATTTCTCTTCTCTTGCTCTTCTTCTAATGAAAAACCTGGATTTTGCATGGGCCGGTGAATTTATAGGAGTTTTTCATCCAAATTTCTAAAGGGATTTATACTTGCTCAGATTACGATTCTTGTGGTAGTATTTTCAAAGCTTCTCATCAACAAACAAGCTAAAGGTAAGATGAAGAATTTTTTTTTTTTTTTTAAATGTTCTCTAATTCTGCTTTAGGTTTTCAAAGAAACTTGTGTTGAATATGATCTTGTGTAGCTGTTGAATGTTTCAATTCGGATTGTTGATTGAAAATTGAATTAATGATGAAGTTGGGGGTTTAATTATGGCACAAATTTGTTATGGAACTTGATTGATAGCTATGCTATGTTACTTGATCTGGAAATTGATATGACGCATACATTATTTGATGTGATTAATATAGTTGTAATTTGATATATATGTGAACATGATTCATTTGGTTTAGAAATTTTCATATGTTGGTTGCGCATCCCTTAATGTTTGCTTGAATAGAAAATGGAGGAAATTGATTTGAGTATATTTGAGAAGTTATCTAAAGAAACGGGACAATCAAGCATATTAGTGATAGTTTGGGTCCACGAATGTTTGAATTAAGGAGCATTAATTGGTCGAGTGTGAATGAGTTATACAACATAGTGGTTACAAAAAACCCTTAAGCAAGGATGTTCCTTCAGACTTGTGGTTTTTCTTCAGTATTTTAATTTAATTTTAAGAATGCGGATCAAGGATTAACTGAAGTCATTTGTGAGAGGTGGTGGAAGAAGACATATTTTTTTTCGTGAGTTTGAGATAGGTTTGACCCCTTTGGATTTCTTTCGATTGACGGGTATCCCAATTGGAGGAGATAATAGAATTCCAGAACTTCCCAATGACATATTCACGACTAAAGACTATGAAGTTATGGATTATTATAGCATAGATCGGTTGAACCCACCAAGCGTTGGTATGTCAAGTTTGGTTGTCATATTTTAGTGAATCAAAACTCAATTAAAGAGTCGCATGATTATGTACTATAGACAACTTCGTTTAGGTTAGGCTAGAAAGATTAGGATTATGAGACATACAAGTATTACTCGAAGACTTGAAGAATGTGCAGAAGTAACAAGCTACATTGACTACATCACCCTTCCTCTTGAGGTTAGTAATATTGTGACTTGAACTGTTTCATTCCTAACGTACCTTTCAAGTCGTGCTATATTGAAAACATAACTGCGAAGCTGTGAATGATTATACTCTAGTAGACATGGTGTTAAGGAATTATAATACGAAGTATAACGCTTATCTTTTGAACTTCGTATATAAGACATCGACATAATCGTATGAACGCTATTGTGATTATGGGTATGGGTGAAGATTTCGTCCTAGGAAACAATGTTTACATTTGTTTAAAGGAAGTATATTCATGAACTTGTTTTATGAATCGAAAGGGAAATCGCTAGGCTTATTGGTATTGTTATTCATTGCATATCTTTGGATTACCAATATGTGCGAGTTAGTAGAACCGATCATAACTTGTTATATATCTTGGTAAAACTAGTCACAATGCCTGACTTATGTATTGGTATGACTTTTATTAGTGCAACCGATCCTAAGTAATCACCTAAGATGGTATGATCTATATTTGTAATTGGTGTGACCGATCCTAGTAATTGGTGTAACCGATCCTAGTAATCAGTGTGACCGATCACAAAAGAGTGTGTAATTGATCATTGTAATTGGTGTAACCGGTCCTGGTAATTTGTGTAACCGATCCTGGTAACTGGTGTGACCGATTACAAGTAATACCATGAGAATATGGTAACCGGTCCTGGTAATTGATGTTACTGATCCTGGTAACTGATGTAACCGGTCCCAGTAACCATATTAAGGTAGAACCGATCCTTGTGTTTGGTAGAACCGTAAACCCATGATTAGTGTTTGATATTTGATCAATCACATAGTTCTTGGAAATCAGATGAACCAGTTCTAAACTTGTTTGGAAGTGTGGTATAATCAGTTCCAAGATTGTAAATATGAAAAAGGATTTACAAAGAAATAAGATGTCAACATACTTTGAACATGTTCAGTAACTCTTATCTTTTATTGTTCAAAGATATTCCTTATTAATAACTCAAGGAGATCCCGGACCGAAATAAGTTGAGAATCTTTTAATTAAGGTTGTTAATTTTATATGCTTTTAATTACCAGCAATTAAAAGGCATATCTATGGAAAATAAAAATTGTTAATGTGCATTTACTAATTGGAGATTTTTTAGTAGGATTTCAGTTAATTTTGGACAGAGCATTTCCAGGAATTATGAAAACCGATTTTTGAAATATTGCATATCTTAAGAATATTTCGGTTTTGGAAATTTCTTGGTGTTCAAACTTCCTTGGTCTATAAATACCCAATGAAAAAGCGTGGGTCTAACAACCTCACCCAATATTTCGCTTAGCAATCTGTATGAACTAACTCCAATATACTTTCAAGAGAATCAACTAGACAGTTAGACTCAATCTTATAAAAAGTATATCAAAGAGTTATATCTCAATCTCCAAATTCAATCCGTAATCAAACAAATAATAATTATGAAGCCCGATTGAATATAAGAGAGATATCTTGAACAGTACCAAAGACCAATGTTCAAGGATCAATCAATTTCAATAGACAACCAAAGGTTGGATTTACCAATTGATCCATTCAACGCACAACCTGTGATATTTCAATTATATAACAAAATATAATGCGGAAAAGAAATAACACAGACACCAGAAGTTTTGTTAACGAGGAAACCGCAAATGCAGAAAACCCCCGGGACCTAATCCAGATTGAACACCACATTGTATTAAGCCGCTATAGACACTAGCCTACTACAAACTAACTTCGGTCTGGATTGTAGTTGAACCCCAATCAATCTCACACTGATTCAAGGTACAATTACGCTCCTTATGTCTCTGATCCCAGCAGGATACTACGCACTTTATTCCCTTAGCTGATCTCACCCACAACTAAGAGTTGTTACGACCCAAAGTCGAAGACTTGATAAACAAATCTGTATCACACAGAAAAGTCTATAGGAATAGATAAATCTGTCTTCCACAGAAATACCTACGGGTTTTGTTCCATCTTTTGATAAATCAAGGTGAACAGGAACCAATTGATATACCAGACTTATATTTCCGAAGAACAGCCTAGAAATAACAATCACCTCACAATAATCCTAATCAACTAGCGAAACAAGATATTGTGGAATCACAAACAATGAGACGAAGGTGTTTGTGACTACTTTTCTGTCTTGCCTATCATAGATATAAATCTCAAGCCAATCTTATGATTGTACTCAATCACGATAGAAACATCAAGATCAGATCACGCAACTACAGAGAAAGTAGTTGGGTCTGGCTTCACAATCCCAATGAAGTATTTAAGTCGTTAACCTACAGGGTTTCGTGAAAAACCTAAGGTTAAAGGAGAATCGACTCTAGCTTATACAACTAGTATCACACAGGAGGTGTGGGGATTAGGTTTCCCAGTTGTTAGAGTTCTCCTTTATATAGTATCCAAATCAGGGTTTGCAATCTAAGTTACCTTGGTAACAAAGCATTTAATATTCACCGTTAGATGAAAACCTGATTAGATTCAAGCTAATATCTTTCAACCGTTGTATCGAACTTAGCTTGTTATACACAAATGAAATGTAACTTCATTTAGGTTTGAGTAACCATACCTAAACGTGTACCGAATAAGTTGGGACGAAGAAGTTACGTCCAAAACAAGTTTACCGAATATCGACGTCTACGGTCAAGTATGCATACCGGTTTGCAAATGAATTTTCAAGACCTGGAGCAGTATGCAAACGGGTATGCATACTAAAATCCCTGGATTTTGATTTTAAATGATGGTATGCATACCTGGTATATGTACCATGAAGTCCAAATATTCTGAACTACTATTTTCAAACCTAAACATTTAAGAACCTTAAACACAGATCAAGTTAAGAAATGAACTATAAGCAAGGTACATGGATCATTATAAGTACTCTAAGCAAATAGAAACACAAATCTTTCTCAAGTTTATAGACATACCTTTTTAGAAGAATCCAATCGAATTCTACAGCCTTACCGAACATAATCTGTGCGCCCCAATTCTCGTGCTTCCCTCACCGTATACATAGCAGGGCATTCCTTGGTGAGGATGCACTAACAACACACTTAAGTTGTGTTGAGGTGAGCAATGTCTTGCTCACCACAAGTGACTTTTGGATTATCATGAAAGAGATCGCTTTTAGAACCTTTCACATCCAAATCCATCTTTCCAAAGAACTTTTTAAGTTCCAACATCATGGATACTGCCTTCTCCATAGTCATGGAATTTTCTGGGAGATCATTCCTTTTCACACTCAAAACATCATTTACTTTCTTTGGTATCCACTTCTGAGTGCGTTTAGGAACAATCGGAACCTTCTTCCCATTACTCTCTTCTAGAATTCTCGGAAGAGAATCGGATTGACTATTCTTTTGCAAGTTAGTCTTTCTCCAACTGGGAGCATCGGATCTTGTCTTCGCCTTTACGAAGTTATCATTTTGATAACCATTACGATTGTGAAAAGGATTCGTATGACGTTTATAGGCAAATCTAGGTTTATAACAGCATTGATTCTTTTGCCTAATGGTTGGACAGTTACAACCTATAACGTTAAGGGGATTAGTCTTAACATATGATCTTGGTTTCACAACTTCTTGTGATGCCCAAACAAGAACATCATGAAGTTTCACATTCCTTATACGGAAACGATATCTCCTTTCCAGGTGACCTTTATTTCCGCAATAGTGGCAAACATAAGGAATGTTCTTACCTTGAACCGTGTGTGCTGACTTTGGAGGTTGATTTACTTTGCTCTTTTGAACCTTAACTGCCGATGAAGATACTTCACTTTTGCCATCAGTGGAAACCTTTCGTTTAGAAGAATCACTAGCCTTGACAAATTTTACCTCTTTGCTAGTACTTGGAGCATCTATTCCCTTATAGCCCAATCCTCGTGTATCATGATGATTTTTACTTGTTCCTAGCATAGTGGTTAATTTGCTTGAACTAGTATTGAACTTTTTCAAGTCATCTTCCAACATCTGGATTTTATCAAGAGCAGCAGCTAAATCAGCCTCAAGGCGTTTTTCTCGAGCGAGATACGCGCCTTCTCTGTCATCAAAACTTGCTTGCTGGGAGTTAATCCTTGCTTCAATTTCTGCAAGTTTCTCTTCTAACAAGAAGTATTTTTGATAAACACGATCACATTCAACTGACTTTCTACTCAGGTTTTCCTCGGTATATTTGAGGATCAATTCGGAAGAGCAATTCCAACCATAAAAACCTCCGTAAATCCTTTTCAATTTCTTGTTTTCTCGACAGGGAGGAGTCAGAAGAGGTGTGATATGAGAAGTTGTAATCTTCTTCATTTTCAATGAATCCAAAAACTTAACATAGTCTGAGACTTCCACATCTCTATCAATATCTAAATCACCTTCATCAGAAAGTTCATCCAACTGTTCTTCTAGGCGTGTTTCCCAATCAACAGTTTCTACATTCAGAGAATGTTTAGATATTGACTTAGATGTGACAGTTCTCTAAGGTGAATTCAAACTTTGAATATCATCTGGTAATTTATGACTTGGTACGTTATTAGAGATAAACTCGTCCATAATAATCAGATTTCCACAAACACATACTTAAGAGGCCTTTAACGTGTTTGCCTGCTCTGATACCAATTGAAAAAACGGGGGTCTAACAACCTCACCCAATATTTGTCTTAGCAATCTGTATGAACTAACTCCAATATACTTTCAAGAGAATCAACTAGACAGTTAGACTCAATCTTATAAAAAGTATATCAAAGAGTTATATCTCAATCTCTCAATTCAATCCGCAATCAAACAAATAATAATTTGCGAGCCCGATTGAATATAAGAGAGATAACTTGAATGGTACCAAAGACCAATACTCAAGGATCAATCAATTTCAATCACCAACCAAAGGTTGGATTTACCAATTGATCGATTCAACGCACAACCTGTGATATTTCAATTATATAACAAAATATAATGCGGAAAAGAAATAACACAGACACCAGAAGTTTTGTTAACGAGGAAACCGCAAACGCAGAAAAACCCAGGAACCTAGTCCAGATTGAACACCACACTGTATTAAGCCGCTACAGATACTAGCCTACTACAAACTAACTTCGGGACGGACTGTAGTTGAACCCCAATCAATCTCACACTGATTCAAGGTACAGTTGTGCTCCTTATGTCTCTGATCCCAGCAGGGTACTACGCACTTGATTCCCTTAGCTGATCTCACCCACAACTAAGAGTTGCTACGACCCAAAGTCGAAGACTTGATAAACAAATCTGTATCACATAAAAAAGTCTATAGGAATAGAAAATCTGTCTCCCACGGAAATACCTACGGGTTTTGTTCCGTATTTTGATAAATCAAGGTGAACAGGAACCAATTGATATACCAGACTTATATTCCCGAAGAACAACCTAGAAATATCAACCACCTCACAATAATCTTAATCGACTAGCGAAACAAGATATTGTGGAATCACAAACGATGAGACGAAGGTGTTTGTGACTATTTTTCTATCTTGCCTATCGGAGATATAAATATCAAGCCAATCTTACGATTGTACTCAATCACGATAGTAACAGCAAGATCAGATCACGCAACTACAGAGAAAATAGTTGGGTCTGGCTTCACAATCCCAATGAAGTTTTTAAGTCGTTAACCTACAGGGTTTCTTGAAAAACCTAAGGTTAAAGGAGAATCGACTCTAGCTTATATAACTAGTATCACACAGGAGGTGTGGGGATTAGGTTTCCCAGTTGCTAGAGTTTTCCTTTATATAGTATCCAAATCAGGGTTTGCAATCTAAGTTACCTTGGTAACAAAGCATTCAATATTCACCGTTAGATGAAATCCTGATTAGATTCAAGCTAATATATTTCAACCGTTAGATCGAACTTAGCTTGTTATATACAAATGAAATGTAACTTCATTTAGGTTTTAGTAACCGTACCTAAACGTGTACACTTTGTTGGTTCAACAATAGTTAACCAATGGTTAGCCATATGAGCACTTTCATATCAACCTTATACATCTTCACAATAACTAGTTCAAATGACTCAAATGAACTAGTTAGAGAGTTGTTCAATTTCTTATATCTTATAGAAGTATACAAGAAATAATCGAAGCAAAATCGGTTTTGATTCACTCGAATTGATTCATGAACATTATAGCCATGGTTTGCAAAGATTGCATTCCTTAATATATAAATGTTTTAGTTCATGAACAAACCGATTTTAGAAAGTAACCTACTAAAGTATGCATACGGGTACGCGTACTTAGGAAACCGGATTGAGTTTGTTTTTCACTTTCAAACTCCAGTAGAAATTCACGGACGTGAACTTTCCGCCAGTATGCGTACGGGTACGCATACTTACCCGGATTTCCAACAACCACCAGTACGCGTACGGGTACGCATACTTTGGGTTCTCGGTTTTGGGCTTTTACACAAATGTGAGAACACACCATGTTTATATCCAAAGATAGTTACATGTTCTAAACTCTTATTTCAATCATTGAAACTTTCTTAGAGGATGTTATATAGTTTTTATTCACAAACTATTTTTCATCAGTGAAAGCTTACTAATACATATTTCGAGAAATAGATAAGCCAGATAAACTCGGCTCAAAATATCAAATGTGTATAATCGAAGTCTATATAGCAATACGACTTTTGTCTCAAGACAGGAGATAAAATAGATAGACTTTTGAGTGATAGATAAGTTCAAGTCTCCACATACCTTTTTGTCGATGAAGTTCCACAAGTTCCTTGAGTAGTTCTTCATCTTTGCATGATGAACATCATGGAGTCTAGAGCTCAACTACACTTACTATCCTAGACCAAGACTTAGCTATAAGTAGACTATAAATCAAGACTTGTAGTTTTGGCAACTAAACTTGACAAACAAGCTTGAGATAACAACGCTTGCGAGTTCAACCGAGCAGTGCTCTAACACCCAAGTTTGCATTTCGAGCAAACTATCCTAAGAGCTAGCAAAACTACCTTGTTGTGTTGTTACTGGTGGAGCCGTCTATTCGGAGAGGAAAGTACCTTAATTAGGCAAAATCTCTTACGACCTCTCGTTTAAAGACTTCTGTGGGATCAAGAAGTTCTACGAGTACCGTTGGTGGGAAACTAGATAATTACGGTATTATTAGTTTTCGATTTGATTTGATTGACTAACGGTTGTTGAACTTTGATTGCACCTAGTTTGTTTATTCTTGAGAATCTTCTCTTCTGATATAAGATTCACTCAAACTAGATCGAAGTATCGACGGGATCTTTAGAACTGTTTGTAGATCTAAAGATGTCTTGTGATAATCCATTCTTAACAGACTTCATTCTATGCGTGATTGATCACAAGAGATTCAAGTTGTGGTGTGCAGGTGTTTATTTAAGATTTAAGAAGATTTGAAGACAAAGAAGATTTCTTATTGGTTTCATAATCTTTGGTGTGCACAAAACTTGATCGGCTTGGATCCAACTATAATCAGTTTATCTTGATAGACTTGATTGATTAGTTGCGTAGATGGGCATCAGTATTTAGTATCTTGGTAGATCCTATTATTGATTGCAAAATCTAAACTCTGCTACTTTGGTAGTTGTTTGATAGATAGATCTAAACTCGACAAAGAAGTTTATTGGATTAAACAGAAGAGCCTTTGTCTAACTCATATCACTGAGATTGAATAGAGTTGTTACCGAACATATTTGTTGTTCCTTTACTGTTTGTAATACGAACCAAAGGAATTGTTCCAGTGCGTGCACTTATTGAATGTCAGAAGCGCAGGGATACTGAAGAAACAAGGTGAACTATAGGTTTAGTTGCTTGGTCTCAACTATACGAAGTTGGTGTGATATTGTATAGCGGCTTAATTTTGAGAGTATTTAATTCTGGACTAGGTCCCGGGGTTTTTATGCATTTGCGGTTTCCTCGTTAACAAAATCTTGTTGTGTCATTTACTTTTGTTTTTCGCAATTATAATTGTTGTTATTATAATTTAAAGTAAATTACACAAACGTTAACTCCGTATTACTTGATAGTGATCCTATAGAGCTTTGTTAATTCCGAACCTATTATCAAGTAATCATACTTTGATTGTTGTATTGTTTCGATCTCGTATCTATAGACGATCACACAAAGTGTGAATACCGATTCATTGTATTGTCTCGACTCAGTCCATAGACAATCACTTTTGGTAAGAGGACTTATAGGTGGAAAATTTTAAGATTGTGGTATATTTGGGTACCCTCGTCTTTTCATTTGGTATCAGAGAAGGCAAACACGAAAAGATCAAACAATCTGTGTTTGGTGCGATCCAACCTATAAGAATTGAATCTATGTCTGATTCAGTTAACGCTATGCAAGAGTATGAATACTCAAAAGTTGAAGATGTTACCATTTTGTTGACTCATGATCCAAGAGTTACAAAAATCAAGAGTACATCTGAGTCTTTCTCTGATGGAAAAGAAGATGCTGATAAAGAGTTGGTAAAACTCCTAAAGCCTATAAAATCTCTGTCTACAAGAATGCTAATATTAAAGATAGAGTCAAATCTTCTTAAACACGAGATAAGAGATAAAGACATTCAACTAAATATTCTAACCAAAGAGAATATGGATCTCACTGTCAAATTATAAGCTCTTGGTAAATATCTTACTCAAGGTCAAGAGACTCATCCTATGACCCTGACTAATGATTCTGTTATAATCTCTTCTGCTGAAGAAATCAAAAGTCCTTACTCGACTTTGAGAGATTGTGATAAAAATTGTCTTGTCATAACTGAAACAGATCATGATGATGGTAGTTTGCCTAACTACATCAAGTCATAAGAGGATGAGAAACCATCTTCTACATCTACTGATGATCAGATGAAATCTTATCCAAAGGAAACTTTGAACCGATTCCGTGAACGTGATCTTAAGGAATACAACTTTCAGTCATTTTACAGGAAACTTATACTTCTTCAGAATACGGTGGTAAAAGTATTGAAAGAAGTTTCTTGTCTTAAAAAACTGAAAGATCATTCCTCAGTAGAAAGACAGAATATACCTCAATCCAACAAAGTCATCTCAAAAAAATCAGTAGTAAGAGTTGATAATCGCTTCTGGAAAAAGGTTCCTCCCCACTCATGTCAAAACAGTCCTTGTTTACATGAAGAACGATTCCATAAGAAAGGGAAAGAGAGAATTTATGCCGAAGGAAACCATCAGGAATTTCCAATAATTGTTTCTAGTAATCATGCTGATGTGCATCATAAGGAAATCCTTAGAATGAGAAAATCTTATAAAAATCTCATTGACAGGATTAAGAGAGATTTATCTATCTCTGAAATTCTCACATCAGTGCTTTTTCTCCAGATGATCATATCTTTGGATCAAGGAAGGATTATCTTCTTAGGAGAAAATACTTTGGGAAGAAACTTCCAAAGAGAAACATGAACTATGTTTCTGATACTCACTGTAAGCTAGAAAAAGCTTACTCCGATGCAACCTAGTTGTATGGAGATAGTGCACTCTCATCCTATTCGTGCTCATAATTTTGGATGGGAAAAGCACATAAAAAATGAGGACACTTGTTAGAAGAGTTCATGGAAATTTCAACTTTCGTTAATAAGAGATATTTAAAGAATATCTCCCTTTCAATAAAAAGAGAAGTTCGGAAAAATAACTTGTATATTTTCGGAAACTCTGTATTTCTGAACCGAATATATATATTCTTATCAATATAAGAAAAAATCTTCTCTTAGGCACAGTGCTTTTCCTTTGGTAAGACTTTTTGTTAAGTATGCCTCCTATAACTCGCAGTGTTACAAGGTGTAATAAAAGGGAAGCTCGAAAGGTTAGAAACTGTCAAGGATTCGTCTCAAAAAGAAGAATCAGAAAGATTGTCTCAAGAATCGTGTCTGATCATAACTCTGATAGATCTCAAGTAGAGTCGTGTCTTCTTGCATTTGATGATTCAGACCTTACCAAGTAGTTTCCCACAGATGGTATGTGTGAAGTTATGAATGGGTTTGAAGAACTCATAGGAAATCCGTCTACCTTGGTTCAAGATCGAGATGAACTAAAAGATAAAATAAAAGAGACTAAAGCTGATCTTGCAGACATGAAGCTTTAAGTTGAAAAACGGAAAGTGGTTGCAGACAAGTTTTTCAAGACATGCTTCAAGAGTTTGAACACTGAAGAAACTTCAGTGAACAATAAGAGCACCACTAGAGATTAAGTTATACTTAATCCAAGAAAAATAGACATTAGTTTTTGATTTGTTTCAATTATTGTGTAAGGTCTATTAATGAATAAAACTATCTATTATTTATGAATAAAATTATTTTTTTATAATTTTTCTTGTGATAGTTTTTCGATTACATAGCCTGTGCTTGAATGCTTTATATTATTGCTATGTGTATGGGATGTTTGATTTCGGTTTTCTTAACCTTAATATTCGATCTCATATGATGTGAGTACCCTTATGGTTTGTGTGGGTTTTTGATTTAGCGGGATTAAGTTCTAGCCCATGTTGGTAGGCTTTATCAAAGGATCATAAGGTGTTCCGATTGAAACTCATATGTGAAAAAGTCACAATATGTTTAATCGTTGTGTTTAACATAAAAGCATATGTGTTTCGGGGTTTTCAACTTTTGCTATTGGCACGCATTAGTTAAAACCGTTTCAACCTTTCTCTGGTAAAGGTTGCTTTTGTTGTTGTTCTTTTGTTCTTGGAGAGGATGACAACACAATGGGGGAGAGTTATAACTTGAACTTACGCTTAATGATATATCTTTCTGGGGAGAAGAGGATGCGGAATTTTAGGTAACGAATTTGTTAGTTAATCATTTTCCTGTTTAAGAAAAACCTGATTTTATTTCATATATTTTGCTTTTGCTTAACAAAATTTCGGTACAATTGATGTTTATTCCATTATGTGTGTATGGAAGTGTGTGTGTGATTCAATTGTTTCCGGTTGATAAAAACTATTGTTATCTTTCTTTATTGTTTGGTATCAATTGTTTAGGCTTAACGAAATTTCGGTGCAATTGCGGTGCTATAGTGTCTATATTTGTTTCAATTGCTTCCGGTTAAGAAAAATAATTGTGCAAGTTGATTTATTTGGTTTGTATGAATTATTTATGGCTTAACAAAAATACGGGATCATTTGTTTAGTCCAATTCGATCCCGGATAAGAGAAACTAAGTTAATTCTGATCTTAGTTAGACTTATCAAAAGTAAAGGATTCAGTTATTCAAGTCTAATCAAATGCCTTGACAAGAAATATTAGTTAACTAACCTAGTATTTGTCTTGTCTAAAGTGTAAGGTCTAAGTTATTATCTGAATAATTAGAGAGAAAAATAAAGTTAATTCTGATCTTTATTTTGGTCTTATCGAAATAAGCGATTGTACTTGTGCAATCGGTTTAGCAAGGGAACTAAGTTTCTTAGTCAATTTGTTAAACTATTAGGGAAAATTGCTTCGGGCAATTGTTTCCTTGATAACATATTAAAACCAAATTACTTGTAGTTTCGGTTTTGATATTGGTTGTCTAAAATGGTATGTGAAACCTTCGTGCTTAACTCTTATAGGTTGTACAATTCTTTTAGATTGTAAGATCCTTTCGGTTTTGGTATTTTCTCGGACCTTTGTCATTTTGTGACAAAAAGGGGGAGAAATATATGGAGTAAACAAGTGATTTGTAATCACTAAGGAAAGGACAATTGTGCTTAAACGTTATATCTAACGAAAGAGTAAAGCATTGACCAAGGGGGAGAAACATATCATATGTTGATTGTAGTTTTTTGGATTACAAAAGGGAAATAACAAAAATGTGCGGATTGAAAATCTACCTATCTTTCCTTTAGGGAGAGTATTAGCTTTGTTATTTAAATGTCAACAACGACATTTATGGATTGAATATATGCAGGTTTTTGTGCTGTTAAAACTTGGAATCAAGCGTATGTATAATGAATTTTTGTAATTTGTTTATCCATATGATTGTAAGAGTATTGTCACTAAAATTGACAAAAGGGGAGATTGTTAGAGCATAGCTCGGTTGAACCCACCAAGCGTTGGTATGTCAAGTTTGGTTGTCATATTTTAGTGAATCAAAACTCAATTAAAGAGTCGCTTGATTATGTACTAGAGACAACTTCGTATAGGTTAGGCTAGAAAGATTAGGATTATGAGACATACAAGTATTACTCGAAGACTTGAAGAATGTGAAGAAGTAACAAGCTACATCGACGACATCATCCTTCCTCTTTAGGTTAGTAATATTGTGACTTGAACTGTTTCATTCCTAACGTATCTTTCAAGTCGTGCTATATTAAAAACATAACTGCGAAGCTGTGAATGATTATACTCTAGTAGACATATTGTTAAGGAATTATAATACGAAGTATAACGCTTATCTTTTGAACTTCGTATATAAGACATCGACATAATCGTATGAACGCTATTGTGATTATGTGTATGGGTATAGGTGAATATTTCGTCCTAGGAAACAATGTTTACATTTGTTTAAAGGAAGTACATTCATGAACTTGTTTTATGAATCGAAAGGGAAATCGCTAGGCTTATTGGTATTGTTATTCATTGCATATCTTTGGATTACCAATATGTGTGAGTTAGTTGAACCGATCATAACTTGTTATGTATCTTGGTAAAACTAGTCACAATGCTTGAATTATGTATTGGTATGACTTTTATTAGTGCAACCGATCCTAAGTAATCACCTAAGATGGTATGATTGATATTTGTAATTGGTGTGACCGATCCTAGTAATTGGTGTAACCGATCCTAGTAATTGGTGTGGCCGATCACTGAAGAGTTTGTAATCGATCCTTGTAATTGGTGTAACCGGTCTTGGTAATTGGTGTAACCGATCCTGGTAACTGGTGTGACCGATCACAAGTAATACCATGAGAATATGGTAACCGATCCTGGTAATTGATGTAACCGATCCTGGTAAGTGATGTAACCGGTCCCAGTAACCATATTAAGGTAGAACCGATCCTTGTGTTTGGTAGAACCGTAAACCCATGATTAGTGTTTGATATTTGATCAATCACATAGTTCTTGGAAATCAGATGAACCAGTTCTAAACTTGTTTGGAAGTGTGGTATAATCGGTTCCAAGATTGTAAATATGAAAAAGGATTTACAAAGAAATAAGATGTCGACATACTTTGAACATGTTCAGTAACTCTTATCTTTTATTGTTCAAAGATATATTCCTTAATAACTCAAGGAGATCCCGGACCGAAATAAGTTGAGAATCTTTTAATTAAGGTTGTTAATTTTATATACTTTTAATTACCAGCAATTAAAATGCATATCTCTGGAAAATAAAAATTGGTAATGTGCATTTACTAATTGGAGATTTCTAGTAGGATTTCGGTTAATTTTGGACAGAGCATTTCCAGGAAATATGAAAATCGATTTTAGAAATATTGCATATTTTAAGAATATTTCGGTTTTGGAAATTCCTTGGTGTCCAAACTTCCTTGGTCTATAAATACCCAAGTTTGCATTTCGAGCAAACTATCCTAAGAGCTAGCAAAACTACCTTGTTGTGTTGTTACTGGTGGAGCCGTCTATTCGGAGAGGAAAGTACCCTAAATAGGCGAAATTTCTTATGACCGCTCATTTAAAGACTTCTGTGGGATCAAGAAGTTCTACGAGTACCGTTGGTGGGAAACTAGATAATTGCAGTATTATTAGTTTTCGATTTAATTTTATTGACTAACGGTTGTTGAACTTTGATTGCACCTAGTTTGTTTATTCTTGAGAATCTTCTCTTCTGATATAAGATTCACTCAAACTAGATCAAAGTATCGACGAGATATTTAGAACTGTTTGTAGATCTAAAGACATCTTGTGATAATCCATTGTTAACAGACTCCTTTCTGTGCGTGATTGATCACAAGAGATTCAAGTTGTGGTGTGCAGGTGTTTATTGAAGATTTAAGAAGATTTGAAGACAAAGAAGATTTCTTATTGGTTTCATAATCTTTGGTGTGCACAAAACTTGATTGGATGGGATCCAACTATAATCGGTTTATCTTGATAGACTTGATTGATTAGTTGCGTAGATCGGCATCAGTATTTAGTATCTTGGTAGATCCTATTATTGATTGCAAAATCTAAACTCTGCTACTTTGGTAGTTGTTGGATAGATATATCTAAACCCGACAAAGGAATTTATTGGATTAAACAGAAGAGCCTTTGTCTAACTCATATCACTTAGATTGAATAGAGTTGTTACCGAACAGATTTGTTGTTCCTTTAATGTTTGGAATACGAACCAAAGGAATTGTTCCAGTGCGTGCACTTATTGAATGTCGGAAGCGCAAGGATACTTAAGAAACTAGGTGAACTATAGGTTTAGTTGCTTGGTCTCAACTATACGAAGTTGGTGTGATTTTGTATAGCGGCTTAATTCTGAGAGTATTTAATTCTGGACTAGGTCCCGGGGTTTTTATGCATTTGCGGTTTCCTAGTTAACAAAATCTTGTTGTGTCATTTACTTTTGTTTTCCGCAATTATAATTGTTGTTATTATAATTTAAAGTAAATTACACAAACGTTAACTCCGTATTACTTGATAGTGATCCTATAGAGTTTGGTTAAGTCCGAACCTATTATCAAGTAATCACACTTTGATTGTTGTATTGTCTCGATCTCATATCCATTGACGATCACACAAAGTGTGAATACCAATTCGTTGTATTGTCTCGACTCAGTCCATAGACAATCACTTTCGGTAAGAGGACTTATAGGTCGAAAAGTTTAAGATTGTGGTATATTTGGGTACCCTCATCTTTTCATGGATGATAAGTATTTCCTGGGTGTGTTAAATCATTTGGAACATAGAAATACAAATGACTTGAAACATGGAATTTATGTATCAAAGTCAAGTACCATATGTATCTCCCACTTGGTTAATTACATAAAAAGTAGGCAACCGACAAGGAACAACCCAATTGACAACACACTGATTGCCGAGAAATTAACTAGAATGTTCTTGCTTTGGTGTACCGGTTCTTTTTTGTATGCAGACCTAAGTGAAAAAGTTGATAAACGTTGGTGTTTATTGTTGGATAATTTGTATTAGGTTGGGACTTATGATTGGGGTACTCCAACTTTGGGGTAATTTTTATAAATGTATGGATGTTTGGGGTTTGTGCGGGCATAAAGATATGGGTGGGATGTGGATGATTTTAGAATTCTGGTATTAATCTGTTTCGCCCTGCTATTAACTTTCAGCCAGTATTTAAGGAGATCTTAAGAAATGAGGGCCTAGATTGTCACCCTGCTATTAATCTGTTTCATGAGACGAATCTTCATGAAAGGGGCAAAGAGATCTTCACAAACATTCAGTCAATGATGCTCGAAGTCATATTGACATGAGAATGTGTAGTATGGTAATTTTGGACCCATGGTTTAAGGATAGTGTCGGAAGATTTTGAAACTGCACTTAAGTTGTCTAAAAGGAGAATTGTTTTCAAGGATGTAGTTAAGGGAACCAGAGTTTCTGCTTACCTGGCCAAAGAGATGTATGAGGCAAGTAGTTTGGGGAAATAATAATCCCATGCAACCCTCAAGGATTGGATTCGGTATTTAATAATGGTGATGTGCTTCAGCTGCATAATCACTATTATGTTTTCTCCGAAGAGTTATATACCCGATTCTGATAAAGTAAGAGTGTCGGAGCTTTGAAAACAAAAGCAATGCATGAAAATACCCTTGACGAGCTCGGTGTGGGAAATACTGGTGTTGCTAGAAGTTTGGTGTGGGCAATACTGGTGTTGCTATAAGTTTGGTGCCTTAATACCCACCTCCTAGCATAGCATCACAATCATACACATATGGGCCAGTCAGAGAGCCCATGACATAACTACCTTAGATACAATGGGACCTATCTTTTTGCAAGAATTCCTTTGAAGATCTAGTAGAAGCGCTAAGGCCATCAACGAATCCATATGAATTTTGTCAAATCAATGCCACGGTGGTTAATGATTTACTATTTCGTAATGGTTTATCATTTGAATATTGTGTCTTCTAAAATGTCGATAACATACAACATTTTCTTTTCTTTTTTGTTATTTACAGGATGATTTGAGAAACTATGTCTCCGACGCTTACTGGTACATCCAAGCAAGCAGACAAAAGGTGTTTGATGAGTCAAGAATTCATGAGCTATACAGTACTTCTCTATCACCCTCTTCTTTTTAACCATCTGTTGGTGTCTTCACTTCGAGTCAAAAAGAACATACTTTGGCGAGTACTTATAATCAGGATGATTGCTGGCAGGAAACTCAACATCATCGTAAACGTCAGGTAGTAGTATCATCAACCCCGCAACAATATTATGTACCATCTTGAGTGGATAGTAATGCACAGGAGAAGCCTCATCTGGCAGTGACACAAACCTCATGACACGTTAGTGATTTCTTAGGACTTAGTGTTGGTAGAGGTTATGGTAGTGATCATAGTGATGGTCATAGATGTGGAGATAATGATGATGTAGACTATGTGCAAGACAGTTAGTTTAATTTTTTTGTGAATGAAAAATGTGTTCTTGTTTTATTTAAATGGAGTCTTCATTAGTTGTATGTTATAAATTTATCTTATTTTGATCTGTGCATGTTGTTAATGTCTTCATTTCATCCTTCTTATCTATATTATGTTTGTGTGTTTTATAAATTCATTTTTTGATATGTTTGTTTGGAGTTAGCTCTTTTATGGTGCATACGCGTGACTAATAAATTTTTTAATGTTTATCTTTTTATAGATAAACAATGGAAGCTATTATTTGTAAAACATATGCGACGATGAAGATATGTGGTACATCCTCACTCGACCATGATGATAGGGATCGAAATACCGTAATCTTATATCTTGTCATGGCGCAAGAGGCGAATGATTCAGATGATGTGTTGCCGCCGATTCTAAGATGATGCAAACGCGGTTGTAGATATGGACCTGACACTTTCAAGGGACGTTTGGTTTGACTCGATTCTTTTTTCTTAGAGTTTTGGAAAAAAATTACGACCATGATCCTGATTTTGTTCAACGAAGAGATGCTTGTAACATCCTAGGTCACACTCCACTCATGAAAATGGTTGACGTCATGAAACACCTGGCAAATGGGATTCCTGCAAATAGCCTAGACGATTACACGCAAATGGATGCGTCCACTATCTACCACTATGCTAAGAAGTTTATGGATGCAGTTGAAAAAGTGGGGGTCTAAAAACCTCACCCAATATTTCGCTTAGCAATATGTATGGACTAACTCCAATATACTTTTAAGAGAATCAACTAGACAGTCAGACTCAATCTTAATAAAAAGTATATCAAAGAGTTATATCTCAATTTCTCGATTCAATCCCAACTCAAACAAATAGAAATCTACGAGTCTGATTGAATACAAGAGAAATAAACTTGAACGGTACCAAAGACCAATGTTCAAGGATAAATAAATTTCAATCAACAACCAAAGGTCGGATTTCCCAATTGATTGATTCAACGCACAACCTATGATATTTCAATTATATAACAAAATATAATGCGGAAAAGAAATAACACAGACACCAGAATTTTTGTTAACGAGGAAACCGCAAATGCATAAAACCTCCGGGACTTAGTCCAGATTGACACACACTGTATTAAGCCGCTACAGACACTAGCCTTCTACAAACTAACTTTGGTCTGGACTGTAGTTGAACCCCAATCAATCTCAGATTGATCCAAGGTACAGTTACGCTCCTTACGTCTCTGATCCCAGCAGGATACTACGCACTTGATTCCCTTAGCTGATCTCACCCACAACTAAGAGTTTCTACGACCCAAAGTCGAAGACTTTAATAAACAAATCTGTCTCACACAGAAAAGTCTACAGGAATAGATAAATCTGTCTCCCACAGAAATACCTAAAAAAATTGTTCTATCTTTTAATAAATCAAGGTGAACAGGAACCAATCGATAACCCGGACTTATATTCCCGAAGATTAGCCTAGAATTATCAATCACCTCATAATAATCTTAATCGACTAGCGAAAAAAGATATTGTGGAATCACAAATGATGAGACGAAGATGTTTGTGACTACTTTTCTATCTTGCTTATCGGAGAAATTAATCTCGAGCCAAATTTACAATTATACTCAATACGATAGAAACAACAAGATCAGATCACGCAACTACATAGAAAATAGTTGGGTCTGGCTTCACAATCCCAATGAAGTATTCAAGTCGTTAACCTACAGGGTCTCGGTAGAAACCTAAGGTTAAAGGAGAATCGACTCTAGCTTATACAACTAGTATCACACAGGAGGTGTGGGGATTAACTGTCCCAGTTGCTAGAGTTCTCTTTTATATAGTCTTCAAATCAGGGTTTGCAATCTAATTTACCTTGGTAACAAAGCATTCAATATTCACCGTTAGATGAAAACCTGATTAGATTCAAGCTAATATCTTTCAACCGTTAGATCAAACTTAGCTTGTTATACATAAATGAAATGCACGTCCATTTAGGTTTGTGTAACAGTACCTAAACGTGTACACCTAGTTGGTTCAACAGTAGTTAACCAAATGGTTAGCCATATGAGCACTTTCATATCAACCTTATTCATCTTCACCATAACTAGTTCAAATGACTCAAAAGAACTAGTTAGAGAGTTGTTCAATTGTTTAGATCTCATAGAAGTATGCAAGACACAATCGAAGCAAAATCGGTTTTGATTCACTCGGATCGATTCATGAACTTGATAGCCACGGTTTGCAAATATGCATTCCTTAGTTTATATATATTTAAATTCACGAATAAACCAATTTTAGATTGTAACACACTTAAGTATGCGTACTTAAGTAACCGGATTTGAGTTTGTTTTGGTTTCTAAACTCAGCAGAAATTCACGGACGTGAACTTTCCACCAGTATGCGTACGGGTACGCATACTTAGGTAACCGGATTGAGTTGGTTTTGATTTCCAAACTCAGCAGAAATTCACGGACGTGAACTTCCGCCAGTATGCGTACGGGTACGCATACTTACCCAGTCTTCATCAACCATTTAGTACACACACAAGTATGCATACATTTGGTTCCCGGTTTTGGACTTACTAATGCGCAAACACATTATATGCTTATATCCAAGGATGGTTACATGTTCAAAACTCTTTATTTCAATCATTGAAACATTCTTAGAGGATGTTAAATAGAGGTTATTCACACACTATTTTTCATCAAACCAATTTTCAAGATATTGAAATAATCAACATGACTTCCGTCACTTGTAAAGATGAACTTGGCCAAAGCGAAAGCTTACCAACAAATATTTCGAGAAAAAGATAAGCGAGATAAACTCGGCTCGAAATAGAAAATGTGTATAAACGAAGTCTATATAGCAATACGACTTTTGTCTCAAGATAGGAGATAGAATAGATAGACTTTTTGAGTGATAGATAAGTTCAAGTATCCACATACCTTTTAGTCGATGAAGTTCCACCAGTTCCTTAAGTAGTTCTACGTCTTTGTATGATAAACGTCGTGGAGTATAGAGCTAAACTACACTTTCTATCCTAGTCCGAGACTTAGCTATAAGTGGACTAGAAATCAAGACTTATAGTTATGGCAACTAAACTTGACAACAAGCTTGAGATAGCAACCCTTGCGAGTTCGACCAAGCAATGCTCTAACAATATCCCCTTTGTCAATTTTAGTGACAAAACTATCAATACATATGGAATACAAAATAAATAAACTTTGCAGCTTCTCTTCCACATGCATGATCTCCTTGGTTCTTCAACATTACTCGAAATCTTCGTCACTTCCAAGTACTCCAATGATTCCAAAGGTTGTAAGTTCAGCATCATCGTTGTTGAAAATCCGCAGCCATAACAATGAGAAAACAAAAGCTCTCAATCATTGTTACACAGTGTCATAGTATTATTACACAACATCAAAGTTCAATTGTATCACAACTTCGACAACAATACTATGGTGATATGTATCACTCCCTCTTAGTCAATACTCCATCTCACATGGAAACCACTCCCCCTTACATAATGATCCGAAAACCATATGTATTTGTAGTGTGAACTACACATTAATTCTCCCCCTTTTTTTCAATAAAATTGGCAAAGGTACGAAAATAGTGGGATCCTAATGAAATTTCCATAGAGACAATTCATGACCAAAAGAAAGCACATATAAACTTTTTAGATGCAATCATATAGTCGAAACTAAATGCATTCATCAAGGAGTTTATAAAGATACAAGATAACCCCTACAATATTCCACAACCGCACTCCCCACAAAGATTTGGCAATTAAGCACAAGTTCAATTAAGAACTCTCCCCCATATAATGTCATTCCCGAAAGAACAACAAGAGCGACCTTACTTTCACAAGAAAAGAAGGATTTCTTTGGGCAACAACAAATCATATAAGAATATGAATTTGCATCCAAAATACTCAATTGAATTAACCACAAGTGAACCCATGATTAATTCAACCGGAATACTCAACTAAATTAACCACAAGAGAACCCATGATTAATCTAATTGGAAAATGCTCAACATAAGAAAACTTACGGAGCCGCACAGTATATACATAAAAATATGGATCAAGGAAGATCGATATTGCGGAATAGACAAAGATTCATTCTATCTTCCATCACTATTTGCACAATGACATATAATAGACTTAATCTTTGTAAACAAAAGTTCATCCTTTCTTCCATCAATATTTGCATAATGACATAAAAGGCTTAACTTTTGTTTTTGTCAAAAGTTCATTCATTCTTTTATCAATACTTGCATATCGACGTACGAAAGACTTAACTTTTGACAACGGATGGGACAATCATAGTTCACGGACACAAACACACATATCCCATAACAAATTGCAATATATAAAACCATAAAGATTAATACTGCAAAAATCATCTTCCAAACCAACTTTAGAATTTAAATAAATAAATCTAAAAACATTGAAGATGAAAACGTTGGACATAGCCATGTGTAATCACAATAATGGCTATTCCAAACTCTAGTTATTCTTCTTAAAAACACAAGAATAAAATTCTCATAAGAAGCTTTCCTAGACATTGAGACCTCTAAAAAATTCTTTATCGTCCCCGAACTCCTTGTCGTCAACAACCATTGGAACATACGGTTCGTGAAGATAGGAGTCACTTCCAACAAACCTTCTAGGTTGATTATGTCGAAGCAGGGCCTTCTGAATTTCAAGAGTTCTCATAACATAAGCCTTTATTTGTTGAATCTCCTTCCTTGTTTCCTTCAACTCTTCAAGAACATCAGAAAACTTCTGAGAATTTGAAAAAACATCTCTTGGCTTCCTCACATTCCTTCTTTTTCTTTTCAAAGTTGGAGGTAACGGAGATCTTTGTTTTTCCTTCATGATTGATGGCTTAACAATCATATTAACATCTTTTCCATCAGAAAACATGATGCTTGAGTATCCATGTGCGTATGGGTTTGTGAGAGGAAGTCACAAAATAAGCTCAACAAGCAGTCTTTGGTTAAAAAGAGTTTCAGGGAAGGAAAAAGATATGTAGGGTTACGAAACCTTTAAACATACAGGTTCGTGTACACACAACTCACAACCCTATAAAAGGCAAAATTATCTATTTTAACCCTCTTTTATTGATTAACCATGGAAGTCTTTTCCAATATCAAATAGATATGAAAAGCGACATGAATTCTAGACTTTACAATGCTCTTAGAGCAAAAACAAAGAAAGACAAAAACAACTTAAGAGTTTTCTTTTCTTAAAGCCTGAGGTGTGCAAAATATTGTCTCTTTTAATCAGGCACATGAGACAAGATGCACTACACAACACAATCAAGTTGTGCTACGGTGAACAACAATCTGTCCACCATGACCTCTTTGAACGGTATTCATTGAACCCTGTCTATCAAAATGTTTAGACTATACTCTTTTCTCTAGTGGTCTTGACAAATCCTTGGAAACTAAATTCTTTGACAAAGATAAAATCTTACATACCTCTACGGTTTTTTGAACAAGTTTGAGCTTGTTTGCTAATCGATTTGCTCTTCGTTGAAGTTTGTTGGCATGCCTCAGTTTGTGTTTATACTTGAAACACTTTGACAGTTCATGGCCCTTGAGCGAACAATATGAGCATGTCAACTTGGAATATGATTCAGGTACCCGAGATGTGCAACCTGTTAGGCACATAGTAGAGCATGAAATATTAGACAGAGAGTTTCCAACGGAAAGGTCAGTTTCTTCTTCCAGATTGGTTGAGTTCTCTTCTGAAAGAATATCAAGATTGATGTATGTATTGCTACAATTATCAAAATCAATATTTTCACAAAGAAGTGCAACACTTGACTTTTCGTCTTCATTAAAATCATAGTTGTCAGACATTTCATCAAGAGTTGCAGCAAGACCTTTGTTTCCAGTGTATTTCTTTCGATTTGGACACTCATTTGCAAAATGACCAAAACCTTTACACTTAAAGCACTGTGGCATATCCTCATCATCAGCCTCGTCAGCATCCCTGTTTTTAGGAGGAATGCGATTGTGAGGTTTAACTGACGATCTGGGTTTGTCTCTGGAGAACCGCTTACTTCTCTTAAATAGAAGATCTATAAACTGTCTTGTGATAAACTAGACTGACTTGTCAAGATATTCATCTGATGAATCAGTCTCAGAAAGATCATCTTCAGAGATGCAAACACTTTTACTTTTCTCAAGTAATTTAGTGTTCTTCTGTGCTTTAAAAGTAACATCCTTCCCAGATTTGGATGTATGCTCATGATCAAAGATCTTTAACTTCTCAACCAGAGTTTTCTGGAAAGAGCATCAAGGTTATTTCCCTCAACGATGGCATGCTTCTTAGAATCGTATCTAGATGGCAGCGATCTGAGAATTCACAATGTCCTTTTCAGGAATAGTCTTACCCAATGCAAATGATGCATTAACAATTTCAGACACTTTGTGATTAAACTCATCAAATGAATCTTCATCTGCCATACGAAGGTTTTCCCAATCGGAATTTAGGTTTTGAAGCCTGGCTTGCTTTTCACTGGTATTCCCTTCAAATACAGTTTCTAAGATATCCCAAGCATTTTTAGAATGAGTGCACGTAGTCACAAGGTGCTGAAGATCTAGGGTAGTGGCATGTATGATGGCATTCAAACCGTCAGAATTTTTTTTTGCAGCAAGTATCTCAGCAGCGTCATATGCACCAATATCTTTAGGTACGGTTGCACTCCTACTGCCATAACGGGAGCATCATAACCATTAACTACATAAACCCATGATTGAAAATCACGCACTTGAAGAAAGGAACGCAAAGCAATTTTCCACCACAAGTAATTTGAGCAATCGAAGACTGGTGGTATGTTTATAGAGATAGCACTTCTGTCCATAGAGTTAGATCGCTACAAATACAGACTTATAAGGTCTTAAACGTGTTTGCCAGCTTTGATACCAATTGAAAAAGTGGGGGTCTAACAACCTCACCCAATATTTCGCTTAGCAATCTGTATGGACTAACTCCAATATACTTTTAAGAGAATCAACTAGACAGTCAGACTCAATCTTAATAAAAAGTATATCAAAGAGTTATATCTTAATTTCTCGATTAATTCCCAACTCAAAAATATAGAAATCTACGAGTCTGATTGAATACAAGAGAAATAAACTTGAACGGTATACCAATGTTCAAGGATCAATCAATTTCAATCAACAACCAAAGGTCGGATTTCCAAATTGATTGATTCAATGCACAATCTGTGATATTTCAATTATATAACAAAATATAATGCGGAAAAGAAATAACACAGACACCATAAGTTTTTTTAACGAGGAAACCGCAAATACAGAAAAACCCCGGGACCTAGTCCAGATTGAACACATATTGTATTAAGCCGCTACAGACACTAGCCTACTACAAACTAACTTCGGTCTGGACTGTAGTTGAACCCCAATCAATCTCACACTGATCCAAGGTACAGTTGCGCTCCTTACGTCTCTGATCCCAGCATGATACTACACACTTGATTCCCTTAGCTGATCTCACCCAAAACTAAGAGTTGCTACGACCCAAAGTCGAAGACTTTAATAAACAAATCTGTCTCATACAGAAAAGTTTACAGGAATAGATAAATCTGTCTCCCATAGAAATACCTACAAGTTTTGTTCCGTCTTTTGATAAATCAAGGTGAACAGGAACCAATCGATAACCCGGACTTATATTCCCGAAAAACAGCCTAGAATTATCAATCACCTCACAATAATCTTAATCGACTAGCGAAACAAGATATTGTGGAATCACAAACGATGAGACGAAGATGTTTGTGACTACTTTTATATCTTACCTATCGAAGAAATTAATCTCGAGCCAATTTTACAATTATACTCAATACGATAGAAACAACAAGATCAGATCACGCAACTACATAGAAAATAGTTGGGTCTGGCTTCACAATCCCAATGAAGTCTTCAAGTCGTTAACCTACAGGGTCTCGGTAGAAACCTAAGGTTAAAGGAGAATCGACTCTAGCTTATACAACTAGTATCACACAGGAGGTGTGGGGATTAACTTTCCCAGTTGCTAGAGTTCTCCTTTATATAGTCTTCAAATCAGGGTTTGCAATCTAAGTTACCTTGGTAACAAAGCATTCAATATTCACTGTTAGATGAAAACCTGATTAGATTCAAGCTAATATCTTTCAACCGTTAGATCGAACTTAGCTTGTTATACACAAATGAAATGCACGTCCATTTAGGTTTGTGTAACCGTACCTAAACGTGTACACCTAGTTGGTTCAACAGTAGTTAACCAAATGGTTAGCCATATGAGCACTTTCATATCAACCTTATTCATCTTCACCATAACTAGTTCAAATGACTCAAAAGAACTAGTTAGAGAGTTGTTCAATTGTTTAGACCTCATAGAAGTATACAAGACACAATCGAAGCAAAATCGGTTTTGATTCACTCGAATCGATTTATGAACTTTATAGCCACCGTTTGTAAATATGCATTCCTTAGTTTATATATATTTAAATTCACGAATAAACCAATTTTAGAAAGTAACACACTTAAGTATGTGTACGGGTATGCGTACTTAAGTAACCGGATTTGAGTTTGTTTTGGTTTCTAAACTCAGCAAAAATTCACGGACGTGAACTTTCCACCAGTATGCGTACGGGTACGCATACTTACCCAGTCTCCATCAACCATTTAGTACACACACAAGTATGCATACATTTGGTTCCCGGTTTTGGACTTATACACTAATGCGCGAACACATTATATGCTTATATCCAAGGATGGTTACATGCTCTAAACTCTTTATTTCAATCATTGAAACATTCTTAGAGGATGTAAAATAGAGGTTATTCACACACTATTTTTCATCAAACCAATTTTCAAGATATTGAAATAATCAACATGACTTTTGTCACTTGTAAAGATGAACTTGGCCAAAGCGAAAGCTTACCAACACATATTTCTAGAAAAGGGTAAGCGAGATAAACTCGACTCGAAATAACAAATGTGTATAAACGAAGTCTATATAGCAATACGACTTTTGTCTCAAGATAGGAGATAGAGTAGATAGAATTTTTGAGTGATAGATAAGTTCAAGTCTCCACATACCTTTTAGTTGATGAAGTTCCACCAGTTCCTTGAGTAGTTCTTCGTCTTTGTATGATGAACGCCATGGAGTTTAGATCTCAACTACACTTTCTATCCTAGTCCGAGACTTAGCTATAAGTAGACTAGAAATCAAGACTTATAGTTTTGGCAACTAAACTTGACAACAAGCTTGAGATAGCAACGCTTGCGAGTTTTACCAAGCAATGCTCTAACAACAGTCATTGGGTATTTAACGATAGATTCATGAGGCTTACTACACCTGAAGATACTAAAAGGATATTAGCTCAGAACGAAGCTCGTGGATTTCCTGGAATACCTGGTAGTCTCGATTGCACTCACTGGGAGTGGAGGTGTTGTCCAACTGATAAAGCAAGACACCACGTGGGACATGAAAATAAACCAACTCTTGTTCTACAGGCGGTGACTTCGTATGATAGATGGCTCTGTCACTGTTATTTTGGAAATGCCGGCTTGAACAAAAATGTTTTGTGGAAGTCAAGATTATTTGATAGAGAGCTGAATGGTGTAACACCTCTTTGTAATTTTTGCATCAACGGCCACCACTACGAGCGTGGGTACTATTTAGTGGATGGGATTTATCCTGAGTGGCCAGTGATGGTGCAAGGATATAAGAAACGATTGACTATGCCACCAACTGTTAACATCTTCTATAGTTTTTACAGCTATCTTTTATTATTAGTTTTACCATATGGTTTCCAAATTCACCACAGAGGAAGATACATCAGTCGTAGCCGCATGAGTTAGAGTTATGTCTGCTCCAGTTATAGAAGGAGTTTTAATACCCGGACAGAACTTTTAGGATCTGGTCTATAACCATTTTGTATAAAGCATTCTGAATCCTCACCAAAGGTCTGAGCAAGCTATACAAAATAGGGTTGGAACTATAAAAAAGAGGTCAAACAATATGTTATAACCCAAGCTACGATATTCAGATACCTTCCATCTAGATATAATACGAATGATGTCGTAAGTAATTTTACATTTAAGTACTTCTTTTTAAAACACTCTTTTGATGAAATAATAAATTGGTTTTTGTTCACTTAATGTAAGAAACATAGGCGAAACATAATTTCTATGAAAAATAAGGACATGATTTCAGGTTTTATGAATGCTACCTCATTTTGAAGGATGTCTTGGATGTGTACAATCCAATAGCATTATTAAGGCATCAGTCTCAAGATGGAGACGAAAATTAACATAACTGCACCGATATTACTGGTTTTGTGGGTATACCTTTTGTTAACTCTCTCGAGACACCATTCGGCCATTAGGGACACCTTGCGGTTTAAAGGCATGGTGCACGTGCTCAGTACATCTGTGGTTCATGCGAAAGTGATCTATGCTTAAATTTTGGTGATTAAATAGGATCAATCAACTATCTTGTGTCGTAATTTGACATTAATTAAACCTTATTAAATTCAATTAATGAAAAAGCGGTGGTCTAACAACCACAACCAATATTTCGTTTAGGCAATCTGTATGGACAAACTTCAATATAATTCCAAGAGAATCAACCAGACAGTAAGACTCAATCAATGAAAATATATACAAGAGTTGTATCTATGTTTCTCAATGTAATCAGCAAATCAAACCGATAGAATCCGTGAGCCTGATTATTATGAGAAACAACTTGAACAGTACCAAAGACCAATGTTCAAGTGTCAATAAATTTATATCAAAAACCAAAGGTTGGATTATCTAATTGATTGAACTTACGCACAACCTGTGATATTCCAATTATATAAACAAATATAATGCGGAAAAGAAATAACACAGTGTTTTGGGGTAAAAACTATTTCTGCTGGTTTTGGTAAATTTGGGTGTGTTGATGAGAAACGAATTTAGACCTTAAACAAATGCACTGCACGGGAGTACTTTAGATTCGAGAGATCAATCTGTACAATCCTGGCCTAAACCAAGAAATGGTCGTTCCAGTCTTGCTTCGGTCACAAAGTGAAGGAGAAGGGTTGATCTTAGGGAGGGAAGCAAAGAAGGTGTTGAGATTAGAATGGTTAACCCTGAAGGTGTGGCTATTTTATGACTTGTATCAGAATATGGAACTGGCTTGCGGAATGTAAGCTATCAGTTCTTTTGTGTATTTATGGATACTTATATTGTTGTTAACCAAAACTGTTGTGTCTGGTCGAAATAGGTAGAAACCTATTTATACAAGTCATAATTGAATGCACCTGATCTCGTAGGAAGTGGGAGTGGTTGAGTGATGGAGAAGTGGGGTAATGTGTAAATGCTAGAAACCACGTCCACACTATGAAGGAAACGGGTTAGTTTACACCCACTACTTCTTGCTGCCACTAACTTCCCGCTTTCCTGACACTTTCTTATAATGGGCATGCTGCACGCCGCACGCTGTAAACCGCCAGACCAATACCCTGATGAGCATCCCCCAGTTTGTGACATGTTTAATGTCTCGAGTATTTTCGTGGATGTAGACGGGGAAAAACGATTTGCTGGTTTTTAAGGGATTGTGAACCCATGGCCTGAAGTGTGTTGTATCTCATTTGTAGAGGCGATGAGAACATCTTATAGAAGATTTTGGCTCGTGCCCGCCCATCGTGCAAGATTTGGGAAGACTTTCATGTGAACATGTTTTCATGTCTACAAAACTTGATATAAATTATTAGTGCTTGGAGAAGTATGGTCCATCGAGTAACACTTCAGAGAATGGATAGTTGGTGAAGACGGTCATGATGATGTCGCTCCTGTGACCGTTGTTGATGCTGAGATCACGATTGAATTTTCTCTAGACATTCTTGTTGATGCTGATACTATGGTCATAGGTGCTCCAAAGACTGAAAATGCTAGAACCATGATTATCAACATAGTCTTTGCTTGTCCATCCAGTGAGCCTTTACACTCACGAACTAGTTGGTAGGTTGAGCATCTCTAAGATGAAGGTGTTCTGGGAGTTCAACAAGAATTCTCCTGAACACTATCATTTTACTGTGAACTAGATTCGTCAGTGAGTCGACATTGTTGCGGCAGATTGCATCAGCAGTCTCCATTCTGGGTGTGATCGGTGAAGAGAAGAAGTTCCTTAGTCGTGCAAGGTTTTTGATGTAGAGAGATTCCGTTGATAAAGTTTTCATGGAATCGCATCAGGTTGCAATGACTTGCTATGACTTGAATCTTGTCCAATAAGATCAAATCCGCAGTGCATGTTGAAAGAATTCATGCCATCGATGGATAAACAATGTTGTATCTGCTTCAGAAGTCTTATCATAGTGAAAAATTATCGATTGATCGTGTTGGTGTTGAATCAGCGTGTCATCATCAAGATATTTGTGTTGAAGCTGGATGCGGCATTATCGAAGGTGTACTCTTTGATTGGGAGTACAATCTGAAGGTTTCTGAAGAATTTAGCACTCAAAGATGAGAGGTTTTTGAATTTCGGTTGGCCTTGGATGCTTGAGCGTTGACGCGTCATATCCCTTAAGCGTATAATGTCTTAAGCTTGATCGTCTCGGCCCTGAGTATCTTCTGTTAATTCGGCATTTCTTTCGTTGTGGTAGTGGTATTCAACACTTGTGCATACATCAGAGCTTTCTGATTTTGTGGCGCTCATGGACACTCCTGCAAGGCTACGGAGAAACGCCCAAAGTGTTCTTTGCCATGCTTGAACATCATCTCAGTATTGAATGTCTCGGTGCTCGATTCGGAGAAATGTCAGATTCAACCACTTGGTAAAATACTAATGCGGTGAAGTTACCATTCATAACGTCTTGCAGAGTTACTATCAGAATTGAGTCCCCCTGCTAGGATAGCATGTGAGAAAATAAATGACATAGACATGGGAGGAGTGAGACTTGCCTGAGTGCGGAACCTCTTGATGAATGTCTATGCATCTTTTGCAGGTTCTTGCTTCAATCTCGTCAAAGTTCGATATTCCTCCAAGTGCTCTGATGATGGAACGTCCGCCAAATCTTCTGGATCAGAACCTTCTTCGTTGGAGAGATGTGCAACCAAAGACGCTTTGTCAGTAGTCATTTTCTCGGCATGAATCCACGTCCGTCCGAGAATCATGTCGTATCCGGGATCTTCCCTGATTATGTGAAACTTGGTTTCCGTCCAGGTTGAGCCAACTTTCATTTTGAGAGTGATGAAACCGTATGCATCTCTGAGCGTTCCTTCATGTTCTCTGATTGAGATGGGAGCATGAGTAGCTTCTTGTCGAGTGATGCCTGCGACTCTGGGGGATTTCAGTGGAATAATGTTGATGGCGGTTTCATCATCGATCGACGTCTTCCGAATTCATTTCCTCTGAGATGGACTATGGTAAGCAGTCCCCAGTCGTGCATCTCATTGTCTGTGGATGAAGGTTCGAGGAGTATTTCCAGGATGAGCAGACGTCTGACACAATATAATTCGGTGCTGTGAACATGTATTTCCTTTGTGCCTTAGACAGATAGAGCAATTTCACAGATATGCTCGATCAACGATTGAACTACTTCTTTGACTGGTTGTTCAGAGAGAGTGAAGGTTTCGATTGGGAGAGCGTTATGTGAACTCATTCAGTCCCCAGTTGAAGCTCTCCTTTCTAAACCTTCTCTTTGAAGATGCGCTTAAAAACATTGCAGTCACTCGTTGGATGATTGATGAACCTATGAAGGAGACCGTTCCTGGGGTTTTTTCTTCAGGTGGCTCTCCCCTGATGAATGATCATTTGATTGCACCATCTTGAATCCATACTTCCAGTAACTCGATCATTCCTTCAATGAGAAGAGGGAAGTTTGATTCTGTCTGATCATTTCCCCATTTGTTGATGCTGGGTTGAGGTTTGTGCATTTCAGTACTGGTTATCCTTTCCTTGCACCTTTGGAGGAGCCTTGGATGTCACACATTTGAGCAGAAGCTTTCCTTTTGCTTCCTTGAGCAACAACGTTCATGGAAGGTTGGACATTGTACTGTTTGTTGATCAGGCGCTTTTCACTACCTCGAGCTTCTCGCGGTTCCTCGATTTTTGTAGTTCTTGTTCTTTCCATTAGATCCGGAGCAGTAGTTGCTGATCGCTTGGCTGCTTCATGGAGTTCTGAGAGAATTTGGAACCGGAGATTTTCCAGCAAGGCTCTGTAGAATGGGATCATCCTGTTGATGCACGAGTCCACCAATTGTTGTTCAGTGACATTAGGGTCATGACAATCCAAAGCTTGGACTCTTAACCTCTTCACATAGTCGTTCGGATGTTCATTGTTCTTCTGAGACGTTCTTCCTAAGTCCGAGAAAGTAATTTGATCTGAGACAAAGAAGTATTTTCAGTAGAAAGCGTTAACCATCTCTCCCCAACTAGCGATGCTCCCTGGTGAAATGTTATTATACCATGTGTATGCTCGGCCTGTCAGAGATTTTGAGAATTCTTTAAGACGGACAACATGGTTGTGTTCATGCTCGCCTAATGCTTCCAAGAATCGAGAAACATGTTCTCGAGCGTTCCCCGTTCCATTGTACAATGTGAACGTTAGAGAAGTATAGCCTTTTGGGAGAGGGATTCACTGCGTAACAGCAGGATATGGAGGTTGATGATGGTGGACGGATGGTGCATTGCCTTTCCCTCGATCTTCCATGAAGTTCCAGGTTCTCACGAGTGATGAAGCCTGCAGGTTCTTTCATTGGTGGGTTGTCTGCAGCCTTGTGGACTTCATCATCATCCACTACATGGATCAGAGTGACTTCAGGATCACCTGAAGACGTTTCTTTGGCCTTTCCCTTCTCCTGAGTTTTCTCTGACATCTTGTCAGTGAGAGTCTTGAGATAATCTCATATCTCCTTCTGAGTGGTAGCCATATCAGTCTTATTTTTGGCGAGAGTCTCTTGCACCTTCATGAGATCAGCTATGGTAGGCGGGTTTTCTATGATTTCCTCGGGAGACCGGTCGAAGAGAGGATGATTTCCGATATTGGTTTGAGGAGGAGTGGTATCACCAGCACCATTGTTGGAAGCAGGAATACTTTCTGGAGTACCACCATTATTGCTAGTGCTGGCGTTGTTTGGGTTATGATTTGTAACTGAACATGATCTAAGATCAACCATTTTGTGAAAATGTGAGATTGCAACCGAGAGATTAATCTCCCACTGTGGTCGCCAATCTGTAGATAGGGAAAAACGATTTTTTGGTTTTTAAGGGAATGAGGAGATGATGATTCGGAAGAGACTCCTCGAACCGAGCAAACTTCTTATCCTCAAACATATGCACTGCACGGGAGTGCTTTGAGTTCGAGAGATCAATCTGTAGGACTCCGTCCTAAACCAAGTCAATGGTCATTCCAGGGTCAATTCGGTCACAAAGAGGGAGATGGGTTGATCTGTAGGAGGGAAGCTGAGAATTGTGGGATCAATGATGATCAAGGATTGTGGATGTGTTGCGGGTTTCTGCAAGTTTGTGTAAATAAGTTTCGAATGATTGAGAGAGTGTTGCTCACACGATGATTCTTGGTTAGACAACGGATTGTCTGTTCAATATCTCGTGGATTTTCTGTGTCTCGTTCAATCATGGATTCAGAGACTTATTTATATTGTCAGAATAGTGAACACCTTGATCCCAGTAAGTGTGACGGTTGAGTGAAAGAGTGGGAAAGTGAGAGATCGTGGTAAAGTCAGTTCCATGTCGTGTGGAGACTTGACTGATCGTGCACCCACTACTTTGCTAAATCCTTCAACCGTTTGCACGACTTACTCACATTTCTCGTCGTGGATGAACACACGTGTCGTAGGCCGCTAGACCAAAACCCTAATTGATATCCCCCCATGTGACGTGATTGATGTCTCATTAACATGGAGTCTGCAAAGCAGACGTGTATTTGATCAGTCAGTCGTGGACTTGATTAGACAGTGAATCTAAGTTTTGTTAAATTGAGCATGAGTGACGAATGCTCAGTGATTCATGGATTGAACATGTCTGAGACGTATAGTTCTTGAATAAATGTTGATAATTGGATCAACCTGATGAATATTGATGAACTGAGCAAATGTTGCTCGTGTGATGAATTGATAGTTGAACCAATATTGACGAACTGAGCAAATATTGCTCATTTGTTGAATTATTGGTAGCATGACCAAATAAAATATTAATTAAAATATGGGTAGCTGTACCGAATATTATATAATTAATTAAGATGTTGATTGCTGGATCAACATAAAATTATTAGTGTTTGAACTTTCTCAGAATTATGATTTGTGGAGCGTTTGTTCGAAACCCTAATTTTTGATCAATTGTTCGTCAATTGATGAATTGCTGAAAATAAGTCATGAGTGAGGAAGGGACCTACCACATGGGATAATGGATGACCATGTGGTTCCCAAGTGCTCGAGTGAGCGTGCACCAGGTTCCTTAGTTGAACGGTTGGTGCAAGAATGATGATTAAATGCCGGTTTCATCATTTATTAAAATAGTGCTTGTATGAGCATTAGGTAATAAAACCTAATTTATGGAGAAGTGAGGGACCGACCAAGAGGGAATGAAACTGGCCCTTGGTGGTCATGGGACCAGATGATGGTCGTTTGAGCAAATTCCAAGTAGGTTGGAAAGAGTTTGGACCCAATATGAGCAATTGAGCAAATTAGGTCAAAATTATAAGAGTGAGTGGGACCGGCTCCTTGCAAGCCTTAGGGACGGCCTTCGTCGGTCAAGGAAGCATGCATGTGTCACCATAATGTTCGTGTCTCAGTCCTGAGAGTTTCGGTATTTTCTGATGCGCGTTTGAGCAATATTTTGGATTTTCAAAATAGTTTGATCTTTGACTGAAATTCTTGATTTTGCTCGAATGAGCAAGTAGAACTTTGCTCGCTTGATCAATATTTTGAGAAAATTAAAATAGTAATATTCTAATATTTTTCGTGAGTAGCCTAGTCGGTCATGTGACCATTTGACTTTTTGGCTTTTTCATGATTTGAGCGATATTTGAGAAAATATGAAGAAACCATGATTTTTGCTCAAACAGGGAGTTTGATGAGATGAGGGAAATAATAATTATGGAAACAAGGGATTGCAAGGTGTGGGACCGGACACGGCTAGGGCATGGCCGGCCGGCTAGGTAGCCTGGTCCCGTGACACTTTCCCTATTTTATTATTTTTTCATCCGTGAAAATATGGAGAAACCGTGAGTTTTGCTCAAACAAGGAAAGTTGCTTGAATGAAGGAGTTCTCATGAGTTCATGAAAATAAATAAAATAAGAAAAATAAAGGAAGAGGGCGCGGGGGACCGGCAACGGCGGCATGGCCGGCCGGCCGGTGGGCTCGGTCCCTAGGCGCCTCTTTTCTATATTTTTTTATTATTATTTTCTCTCTCCTGTTTTGTGTAGGATTTCTCGTTTGTCCATATTTTCGAATGCTCTTTCGTGCATTTGGGTGCTCGTTCGTGCATCATTGTTGAGTACACTTGCACCATTTTATTGGGGCTTACTCGGTGATAGTCCAGATGCCCGATTGTTGGATATTTATTACTAATTCATGAAATTCAGCGGAGAATGATTCATGAAACGGAGTAATAAATGAATTGTGTATCTATTACTAATCCATGAATCCAGCCGAGGAATTCAAGGAACAGAGTAATAAGATAAGATGGTTATCTATTACTAATCCATGGAATCATCCGGGGATAGCCATGGAACGGAGTAATGAGATATAATAGATTATTTTCTAGGAATTCAGTGGCGAATGTCACGGTAGAATTAATCTATTGTAGAATCGAGATATGAGATAGTTGAAGCATCATACTCATTCTGAAAGGTGTATAGTCAGGGAACAACGTGCAGCGTTGGTGTCCTGAAGGCGTTTAGCCCCCTCAACAAATAATTATGTAGGAGAGCCGCCTGAATCTATATACGTTCTCTCTACATAGTCAGGGAACATCGAATGTCACCGACGTCCTGAAGGCATTATGCCCTCTCAACAAACAATTATGTAGGAGGACCGCCTAATCATTCTTCTATGCAGAGGTCACGATGAAATGCATAGCATCGACCGCTCAGCTAGTGGGAGGCCTTTCGAGAAAAATATTCATCATGGCTCTGAGAGGAACTCGATCAGAGATTGTGAAACGGTTCACGGATCGTAAAATATGAATCGTCACATGCGTTCCTGAAGCCGGGTCAGAAACATGCAGTATCATGATTTTACGATTTTGACCTTTGTCGAAAATCCACCATCAACAGTGGAAAATGTGCAGCAGATTGCTGAGTGGGTCTTGTTTGCAAGACCTAATTATTCTGATTAATTGTTTGCCAACTAGGTGGCGGATAACCATGTGTGGCAAGTCAAGTCAGGAGATTTGCCACAAGAGAATGGCGTGTGATGCTATTAGGTTAGTCTTGGTTGGTCACCTAAGACTTACCATAGGCCGGTCAATTCCGTGGCGAACTTGGATGGCTGAGATTGTAATTCATGAGAGAAGGTGGCCGTTGATTATGGCCACATTCCGTTGGCACCTGTTAATGGCATATTGGTGCAATTGACACATGCCAGTGGCATAGTGGCGCGAATAACGCCTGGCATAGCCGCGGTCGTTATATCTTGGCATATTGGTGTTAGATCCAAATATGGCTCAACAATATCGGCTCCAGTTGCCATATCAAACTTAATGCCCTAGGTGGCATTATTTGGCATGATTGGCGTAGCGGCCCTATCTAAATTAGGGTTTGGCATGCCAAAAACCTAATTAGCGCGTGTGGCATGTGGCCGCGGCACGGTTACGTTTTTTGTGCAGATGGTACCATGGCCGTGTCAAAGGAATTATGGCAGGGCCATAATGTAGGAACGACCACAGGCGCAAGGATAGCCATGGGTGGCCATAGCATGGCGCCTTTTTTAGGGTTTTATGGGTCCCGCATGGATCGTGGCATGTTGTGGGGCCAAAGTGGCGTAATTTGGGCCACGACCAAAAATTAGGGTTTCGACCAATGCCACTAAAGCAAAAATCGTGTTATGATTGGAATACCCTGACTGGAATCTGTTATGGCATTGGCCACGAACAAAAAGTGGGTTAGCACGTAGCTGTGCTGTTTGTGGAACATTTGCATGTTGTTGCGGCGGAGTGGCGTGCTGGCATGTTGCTGCCACAGCATGGCATGTTGGCATGCCGATTAACATGCTGGCGCGGTTTGGGGAATCGATTAACCAATTAGCATGGTAGCCGTTTGGCATGGTTTGGCCTTTTAACACGTGTGGCGAGTTTAGGGCGACCTGATTGGTCGATAGAAAAGGGGCCGACCAAACATAGGGCGTGGCCACATCTCTAGTGCGCGTGGCGCATTTAAAGCGACCTGATTGGCTGATAGGAAAGAGGGCCGGTAAGTATGGGTCCGACCACATTCGATGTGCATGTGGCGGATTTAGAGCGATCTGATTGGTCGATGGGAAAGAGGAAGGTCGGCAAGCAGCATGGGGGCGTGGCCATCTGCAGGTGGCTCCGGCTGGCCTATGGCACGGCCACACCTCCTTTTGTTGTTGCTCCTATTTTCCGCGGCTCCTCTTTTATTTTTTGTTTTCTGATTTTGGGTAGGACTTTGCACCTACTAATCCATGGCGGATCAATTGCCTAGTTTGCCTAGGTTTAGTTTCGACCAGCAGGGTCTGATATACTGCGCAGGGCGAAAAAAACCTAATTTTTGCAAATTAATTAGGTTGATATTGGAATGTTGTGAATTATCACAAAATTGATTGAATTCTGCATGTTGACACAGAGTTCTTTAAATTTATTGCCAGAGAGCAGCATGCCTTCCGACTGAGTACTTTTATGCAAACCTTAACCTCGATACTTCGGGAAATTCATGCTACTCAGCTGCGAGTGAACACTAATTGTCATGTCATATCAATATTAAGGGTTCAGCCGGGGAACACAGCACAGAAAGTATTCATTAAGTCCTATATTAATGAATAATACAGGCAGAGTGTCGAAATTTACAGAATATCTGGGATTGTTGCAACATGCACCATTCTGGATAAATTTTTGGTAAACATACTGAATTGCTCAATAAATGCGCAAGTGAAGAGGTTGGGTATTCATCACTTTCGAATGGCTCCGTCTCTTTGCAGAATGACGGCACATTAAATGCAGGGTTTTACAATTTTTAACCCTGAACTAAAAACCACCATCAACACACAAACACCATAAATTTTGTTAACGAGGAAACCGCAAATGCAGAAAAACCTCGGGACCTTGTCCAGATTTGAACACCACATTGTATTAAGCCGCTACAGACACTAGCCTACTCCAAGTTAACTTCGGACTTGAATGTAGTTGATCCCTAACCAATCTCATACTGATTAAGGTACAGTCGCGTTCCTTACGCATCTGAATCCCAGCAGGACTCAACGCACTTGATTCCCTTAGCTAATCTCACCCACAACTAAGAGTTGCTACGACCCAAAGTCGAAGACTTGATAAACTAATTTGCCTCACACAGAAAAGTCTATTGAATAGATAAATCTGTCTCCCACAGAAATACCTATGAGTTTTGTTTTGTCTTTTGATAAATCAAGGTGAACAGGAACTAATTGATACACCGGACTTATATTCCCGAAGAACAGCCTAGTAATATCAATCATCTCACAATAATCTTAATCGTATGGTAGCGAAACAAGATATTGTGGAATCACAAACGATGAGAGGAAGATGTTTGTGACTACTTTTTATCTTGCCTATCGGATATTAAATCTCGAGCAAATCTTAGAGAAGATAGTACTTAATACGATAAAATATAGCAAGATCAGAACACACAACTACAAAGAAAATTGTTGGGTATGGATTCACAATCCCAATGAAGTCTTTAAGTAGTTAACCTATAATGGTTTTAGAAAAACATAGGTTAAAAGAGAATCGAATCTAGTCGCAACTAGTATCACACAGGAGGTGTGGGGATTAGGTTTCCCAGTTGCTAGAGTTCTCCCTTATATAGTCTTCAAATCAGGGTTTCCAATCAATGTTACCTTGGTAACAAAACATTCAATATTCACCGTTAGATGAAAACCTGATTAGACTCAAGCTAATATCTTTCAACCGTTAGATCGAACTTAGCTTGTTACACACAAATTAAAAGTGACTTCATTTAGATATGGCTAACCTTACCTAAACGTGTACACCTTGTTGGCTCAACAATAGTTAACCGAAGTTATCCATATGAACACTTTCATATCAACCTTTTTCATCTTAACACAACTAGTTCAAATGACTCAAATGAAACTAGTTATAGAGTTGTTCAATTGTTTATATTCTCATAGAAGTATACAAGACACAATTGAAGCAAAATCGATTTTGATTCACTCGAATCAATTCATGAACATTATAGCCACGGTTTGCAAAAGATTTCATTCCTTAATTTATAAATGTATTAGTTCATGAACAAACCGATTTTAGAACATAACCTACTCAAGTATGCAAACGGGTACGCATACCTATGTGGCCGGACTTGGTCTGGGTTCGCCAGTATGCGAACGAGTACGCATACTGTCGTACACCACCAAACCTAGTTGAATTCTCGGACTTGTACTATACGCAGGTACGCATACTAAGTTCTGGGACTTTTAACTAACAAACCAGTACGCATACGGGTATGCATACTATGGTTCTCGGACTTGGAGTAACTTGCAACAGTTAGCATACAAGTACGCATACTGTGCTATATCCAATCATGGTTAATTTTTCTAAACTCCCATTTCAATCATTGAAACATTCTTAGAAGACGACAATAGTTGTCTCACACAAACTATTAGCTTCAAACCAATTTTCAAGTGATCGATAGATCAATACGAAACATTCTGAGTCTACATCAAATGACTGTCTCACACAAATCATGTAAGATGTTACCATGCGATTTTCACATGATCATCTTTTGACTTTTGCCAAGAATATAAGATGAACTTGGTTAAAGCAAAAGCTTACCAACACATATTTCGAGAAATATGTAAGCGAGTTAAACTCATCTCGAAATATCAAATGTATATAATCGAAGTGTATATAGCTATACGACTTTTGTCTAAAATAGGAGATAGAGTAGATAGACTTTTGAGTGATAGATGAGTTCAAGTCTCTACATACCTTTTGTTGATGAAGTTCCACAATTTCCACTTAGTAGTTCTTCGTCTTCAATCGATGAACGCCGTGAAGTGTAAAGCTCAACTACACTTTCTATCCTAATTCGAGACTTAGCTATAAGTAGACTAGAAACCAAGACTTATAGTTTTGACAACTAAACTTGACAAACAAGCTTGAGATAGCAACGCTCGCGAGTTCGACCGAGCAGTGCTCTAACAATCTCCCCTTTTGTCAATTTTAGTGACAAAACTATCAAGACATATGGATTATAAAATAAATAAACTTTGTAGCTTCTCATCCAAATGCTTGATTTCCTTGGTTCTTAAACATTACTCGAAATCTTCGTCACTTCCAAGTACTCCAGTGATTCTGAACGTGTTCAACTCAGCATCATAGTTGTTGAAGATCCGTAGCTATAACAATATATAAAAACAAGATGTTTTCGTATTGTTATACAGTGGCATAGTATTATTATACAGCATCAAAGTCCAATTGCATCACAACTTTGACAAAAATACTATGGTGATATGTATCACTCCCCCTTAGTCAATACTTCATCTCACAATGAAAACCACTCCCCCTTACATAATGATCCGTAAACCATATGTACTTGTAGTGTGAACTACACAATAATTCCCCCCTTTGTCAATATAAATTGGCAAAGGTACGAAAACTAACGGGATCATAATGAAATTCTCATAGAGATACTTCATGACTAAAAAGAGAACATATCAACTTTGTTTCGATGATTTCACATATTCGAAACTTAATGTATTCATCAAGGAGTTTATAAAGATACAAGATAACTCTTACAATATTCCATAGCCGCACTCCTCACAAAGATTTGGCAATTAAGCACAAGTTCAATTAAGAACTCTCCCTCATAAAATGTCATTCCCGAAAGAACAACAAGAGCGACCTTACTTTTATAATAAAATAAGGATTTATTTGTATACTTTGATCCCTAACAGAGCTTTTATCTACGTAGAAACAAATGCGAAATTGAAACAACGCTACACTGACGTTCTAAGCCTTGATTGCCCAATAGATAAAAATGAGTCCAGGGGAAAAAGGCTATAAAACTAATGAACCAAAACAACACCAATAGACTGCCGTAAGTGTTGAAACCTAGCAGTATCTAAAGGTTTGGTGAGAATATCAGCCAATTGTTGTTTTGAAGGCACAAATTCCATATTGATAATACCATTTTCATAGAGATCTCTAATAAAATGATACCTTATGTCATTGTGCTTAGTTCTTGAGTGCTCAACAGGATTCTAAGTGATGCGAATAACACTTGAGTTGTCACAAAAGATCTTCATTACACCAGTGTCAATTCCATAATCAGCAAGCATTTGTTTCATCCATAGAAGTTGAGTAAAACACGAACCTGCAGCAATGTATTCTGCTTCGCATGTAGACAGGGATTGTGATTTGTTTTTTTCTACGCCATACCACAAGATTCAACCCAACATAGTAAAATCCCCCTGAAGTACTCTTATGTCTTCCACACATCTTGCCCAATCTGCATCTGAATAGGCAGCAAGATCGGTGTTAGTATAAAAGTATAAGATAGACCATACCCGATAGTGTGTTGAATATATCGCATGATCCTATTTGCAGTTGCAAGATGAGATTCCTTTGGATTAGCCTGAAATCTAGCACAACAACCAACACTAAAAGCAATATCAGGTCTAGTAGTTGTAAGATATAAGAGGCTTCCAATGATAGATCGATAAAGTTTTTGATCCACATTAACTACTTTCTCATCTCGATGTAGTTTACCAGTGGTGGGCCTAGGAGTTAGCTTTGGAGTTAATCCATAGATGTTATCATCTACAGAAACTTGAGTAATGAAAACATCTTTCCCACTCCATTTGGTAAACAACGTTTTATCAGCTCCACCTCTCGAAAAACCTTTCCTAAGAAGAGAAGTGGTTAGTTTTTTGAACCAGGCACGTGCTTGTTTCAACCCATATAATGCCTTTTTGATCTTAAGGAAATGATATGGGAAATCAGGATTTTCAAATCCCTTAGGTTGAGCAACATAGACCTCTTCCTTTAAATTTCCGTTTAGGAACGCGGATTTTATGTCCATTTGAAACAACTTAACCTTAAGAAAACAAGCATGAACTAATAACAATCGAATGGACTCAAGGCGTGCCACAAGAGAAAAGGTTTCGTCAAAGTCGATACCTTCAATCTGTGAATATCCCTGGGCGATAAGTCTGGCTTTGTTTCTGAAAATGGTGCCAAATTCATCAGACTTGTTCTTGAATATCCATTTGGTACCAACAATATTGATATTGGAGGGACAAGGTACGAGCTCCCATACATCTTGTCTTTGAAATTGATTTAAATCTTCACGCATTGCATTCACCCAAAAGGGATCGCTAAGAGCTTCATCACTATTTCTCAGTTCTACTTGCGATAGATAACAACCAAAATTGCAAATATTTTGAAGTTATCCTCTTGTCTTAGCTGTAGAATCTTTTCCTTCAATAATATTGTTAGTATCATGATTCCTTTGAACCCATAGGTGTCGTGGACGAACATGTTCTTGTTCAACATGAATATCCTGATCAGTGCTCTTCTCCTCGTGACTAGAAATATCAGGATCAGTGACTGCTGGAACAACTTTAACTGATTCTGGGATTTCCTTGACTTTCTCAATTGTATATGTTGGAGGCAATTCAGCAGGAGGGCTATCGTGACGAAAATTGCTCAGATCATCAATGATGACATTAGCAGATTCTATCATAACTTGGGTTCTGAGATTAAATACTCGAAAACCACGACTATCAGATGCATAGCCAAGAAAAATACCTTCATCTCTTTTAGAATCAAATTTCCCTTTCTGTTCTCGATCTTTCAGAATGTAGCACTTACTTCCAAACACTCTGAGATAGTGGAAGTTGGGCTTCCTACCGTACCACAAATCATAAGGAGTGTTTAGGGTTTTTGACCATAGGTATACACGGTTGATCAAATAACATGCTATAAAAACAGCTTCTCCCCAGAACCTTAACGGTAAGTTTTTGTTATTGAGCATTACCCTGGCCATTTCCTGAATGTTCCTATTCTTCCTTTCTGCAACTCCATTAGCTTAAGGAGTAATGGGTGGTGAGTATTGTTGAATAATCCCTAGTTTGTCACAAAATTCAAACACCTTAGTGTCCTTGAATTCAATTCCACGGCCGTTTCTAATTTTCTTTAGCTTGCGACGTTGTTCATTCTGTATTCTATTAACAATAATCTTGAATTCATCAAGGGTTTCATTCTTATGAGCTAAAAATGCCACCCAAGTGAATCTGGTGTAATCATCTACCATAACTAAAGCATACTTCTTCCCAGCAACCATAGGTTGTTGAATAGGACCGAAGAGATCCATATGATTCAAATCAAGTGGAGCTTTAGTGAGAATATCTTGAGATGATTTATGTGGAACTTTCATTTGTTTACTCTTTTGACAGGCACCACAGACACCATCAATCTTGGCATTGATTTTGGGAACACCTCTAACAAGTTCTTTGTTGATGATCTTAGTTAGAATACGATAATTGATGTGACCAAAACGCTCATGCCAAAGATGTGTACATTCCACCTTAGTCAAATTACAACAATTGCTAAATTGAGTATTAAGAAGATAACAGTTATTTTTACCACGAGTTCCCTGAAAAATTACTTTTCCAGTTTTGTCTACAATGTCACATCCATTCGCATTGAAGACAACTTTATGGCCTTTGTCACAAATTTGACTAACAGAAAGAAGATTAACAGTCATATCTTTAACGTACACCACATCATGTATTTCAGGAACGCCAGTAAGTTTGGTCGTCCCCTTCTTGCTTATGTAGCAATAACTCCCATCTCCGAATGTTACAGGACCTCCTTCAAAGTTGCTTGAATTCACAAACCATGAAAGATCTCCAGTCATATGTCGGCTACATCAACTATCAAGGAACCATTGAAACGGTGATGTTGATTTTAGAGCAAAAGATCCCATACTAACACTACTATCCCATTTGGGATTTCTTGTTAGATTTGTACACCTTTTTAGAGAAGTAAACAGTTGTTCAGCTTTCTTGTGAAGATTACTAGCAACCTTTAAACTTTTCTTGAAAGATGTACATGTATGTTGAAAACGATTATGAGAATCACAGAACATACATGGACCAACACCTTTAAACTCATCTGAGTAGTTCTGAGTCACATCAGGTTTCACAAAGCCTAAACCTCGCTTATTCCCTGACTTGTGAAAATTCTTCAGAGAATAATTAAAAGGAGTTATTCGAATCCATTGAAGATACTTTGACAGACTTCAAATCCTTATACTTTGCAATTTCTGCAACAAGTTCAGAATTGATCCGGATTTGTTCATCCAACATCTTATGGAGATTAACTAGCTCTTCAGAACGTTCTCTAAGATAAGAGTTAAATCCTGGTGAAGCGTTTATAGAGACTTTACTATCCATAGAGTCAGATTACTACAAACACAGACTTATGAGGTCTTAAACGTGTTTTCCTGCTCTAATACCAACTGAAAAAGCGAGGGTCTAACAACCACACCCAATATTTCGTTTAGGCAATCTGTATGGACAAACTCCAATATAATTCCAAGAGAATCAACTAGACAGTCAGACTCAATCAATGGAAATATATCCAAGAGTTGTATGTCTATTTCTCAATGTAATCAGCAAATCAAACAGATAGAATCCGTGAGCCAGATTATTATGAGAAACAACTTGAATGGTACCAAAGACCAATGTTAAAGTGTTAATCAATTTATATTAACAACCAAAGGTTGGATTATCTAATTGATTGAACTTACGCACAACCTGTAATATTTCAATTATATAAAAAAATATAATGCGGAAAAGAAATAACACAGACACCATAAATTTTGTTAACGAAGAAACCGCAAATGCAAAAAAACCCTGGGACCTAGTCCAGATTTGAACACCACATTGTATTAAGCCGCTACAGACACTAGCCAACTCCAAGTTAACTTCGGACTGGAATGTAGTTGAGCCCTAACCAATCTCACACTGATTAAGGTACATTCGCGTTCCTTACGCCTCTGAATCCCAGTAGGATTCTACGCACTTGATTTCCTTAGATGATCTCACCCACAACTAAGAGTTTCTATGACCCAAAGTCAAAGACTTGATAAACCAATCTGTCTCACACAGAAAAGTCTATTGAATAGATAAATCTGTCTCCCACATAAATACTTATGAGTTTTGTTATGTCTTTTGATAAATCAAGGTAAACAGGAACCAATTGATACACCAGACTTATATTCCCGCAGAACAACCTAGTAATATCAATCACCTCACAATAATCTTAATCGTATGGTAGCGAAACAAGATATTGTGGAATCACAAATGATGAGACGAAGATGTTTGTGACTATTTTTTATCTTGCCTATCGGAGATTAAATCTCGATCAAATCTTAGAGAAGATAATACTCAATACGATAAAATACAGCAAGATCAGAACACGCAACTACAGAGAAAATAGTTGGGTCTGGCTTCACTATCCCAATGAAGTCTTTAAATCGTTAACCTATAATGGTTTTAGAAAAACCTAGGTTAAAGGAGAATCGACTCTAGTCGCAACTAGTATCACACAGGAGGTGTGGGGATTAGGTTTCCCAGTTGCTAGAGTTCTCCCTTATATAGTATTTAAATCAGGGTTTGCATTCAATGTTACCATGGTAACAAAGCATTCAATATTCACCGTTAGATAAAAACCTGATTAGACTTAAGCTAATATCTTTCAACCATTAGATCGAACTTAGCTTGTTATACACAAATGAAAAGTGACTTCATTTAGATATGGCTAACCGTACCTAAACGTGTACACCTTGTTGGCTTAACAATAGTTAACCGAAGTTAGCCATATGAACACTTTCATATCAACCTTGTTCATCTTGACACAACTAGTTCAAATGACTCAAATGAAACTAGTTATAGAGTTGTTCAATTGTTTATAATCTCATAGAAGTATATAAGACACAATTGAAGTAAAATCGAGTTTGATTCACTCGAATCAATTCATGAAAATTATAGCCACGGTTTGCAAAAAATTGCATTCCTTAATTTATAAATGTATTAGTTCATGAACAAACCGATTTTAGAACATAACCTACTCAAGTATGCAAATGGGTATGCATAACTAAGTGGACGGACTTGGTTTGGGTTCGCCAGTATGCGAATGAGTACGCATACTGTCGTACACCACCAAACTCAGTTGAATTCCCGGACTTGAAATTTACGCCAGTACGCATACGGGTATGCATACTAAGTTCCCGGACTTTCAACTAACAAACCAGTACGCATACGGGTATGCATACTATGGTTCCCGGACTTGGAATAACTTGCAACAGTTAGCATACAAGTACGCATACTGTGGTATATCCAATCATGGTTAATTATTCTAAACTCCCATTTCAATCATTGAAACATTCTTAGAAGACGACAATAGCTATCTCACACAAACTATTAGCTTCAAAGCAATTTTCAAGTGATCAATAGATCAATACGAAACATTCCGAGTCTACATCAAATGACTGTCTCACACAAATCATGTAAGATGTTACCAGACAATTTTCACATGATCATCTTTTGACTTTCGTCAAGAATATAAGATGAACTTGGTAAAGCGAAAGCTTATCAACACATATTTCGAGAAATATGTTGGCGAGTTAAACTCAGCTCGAAATATCAAATGTGTATAATCGAAGTCTATATAGCTATACGACTTTTGTCTAAAATAGGAGATAGAGTAGATAGACTTTTGAGTGATAGATGAGTTCAAGTCTCTATATACCTTTTGTTGATGAAGTTCCACAAGCTTCCCTTAGTAGTTCTTCGTCTTTAATCGATGAACGCCGTGAAGTGTAAAGCTCAACTACACTTTCTATCCTAATCCGAGACTTAGCTATAAGTAGACCAGAAATCAAGGCTTAGTTTTGACAACTAAACTTGACAAACAAGCTTGAGATAGCAACGCTTGCGAGTTCGACCGAGCAGTGCTCTAACAATTAAATCACAAACATTCATAAAGATGATGGATGCTCTCTTTAAAGAACAAATCTGTTTATTTAGGCTTGATATCCATTCTTTCCGACAAGTAAAAGTATGAATGTTAACTCAAGGAAGTGATTCAAATCGAACGAAAAGATAATTCAATTACATGTCAAGGAAGTGATTTAAAGTGACTAACATGTCAGAGTTTTCTGTTGGGCCATTCAACCATTTTTCAAAAGCGGATAAGCCTTACACGTCAATACTACAACGCAAGATTGTTACACTGGGAAGAGATTACGGTTGAATAACCTGTTGCAAGAAGTGATATAAAGTCACATTATCACAGTTCATTCCCTTTAAATTCACTCGTTCAGACGCCAGGCAACACCCATCAAAAAAAAGATTTTCCTCTCCATCCACTTTTCTCTCATTTGTATACTGCAGAAGAATATGTTGCTATTACAAATGCTTGGGTGAATGTTGTTACTCTCCCCTTCAACGCCATTTGGTTTCTGTCAATTTAGTTTGGATCAAGGTATTTGATAACTATACACAAGAATTCATTAATATTCATCAAAGAACAAGGGAAAATATAAAGAGTAGGCTTGGTGTGATAAAAAAGGGGGTGAGAGAATATGTATGTATCCATAAAGAAATTTATATTGAACATAACAGATCTCCTCTATTGACAGTTGAGAGACTGGTAAGTGTTTTTTATTATTGATTTTCTCTTTTTGTTTCAACTTATATATAATTGTTTATTTACCTGGTATTCGATTTGTGAATCAAAATTAGCCACTATTTCGCTGTTCGTTCCAAAAAATTGACGCGGCCTTCGACGGCCTTACGAATTAATGACATTCCATCCCTACCTAGGAAAAATTCTGAATCCGTCCTTGAGGATAACCATTATAGTTTTTATTTTCTTTTTCTTTTATTTTTTGAATTTGAGAATCGATTTTTTTAGTAAATAATTATGTGGCACTATGAAACTTTTATTTGGACTTTAAGCCCGAGCCCACCTCATTTGGGTGGAAGCTAGCGTCTTTGGATACACATCCAGGAGTAACTTTTTGACTTCTAGAAGTGAAAAAGTAAGAAGTTAGTTTGAGTTTAAACTTTCAGAACGACTTATAGATGCAAAAAAGTCGACTTTTTGTGAAGCAAAACATCTTTGCTTCTGATTCTGTTTCCGACTTTTGCTTATGGAAAAGCAATAGCACTTCTGTTTCTGATATCCAAACCACGCTATTAAATTGTACATGGTGCAAATGTGACCCTAGTATCTGGCGCTTATAACCTTGGGGAGTGCCCTAATTTAAGGTTATCCTTTAGTTGGGACGACCGAAGGGAGTCCCTTTAGTGTCCATCAATAGTGGAGCCAAAATGTAGTCCGTTTGTAACGCCGTTTTTTTTTTATTTTTAATCATAAAAATTGAACGCCCATTAGTTTTATTTCCACGAAATTGGATCGACAATATGATAGTCATCAACCACGACTACGGTTAGGGGCGGTCAAAATGATCGGAAGTCGAACCGATTGACGGTATTTCCGCCGTGAAAATGGTAAAAAAACCCGTCACCTATACTTTTAATTTTGATCTTGACCGTTGATTTTCAACAAAATTCGGCCATCGGATCTAAATCTGTAGTTGTTATTTCAGAACTGTTACAAAAAATGTTACAAAATTATTACATAATAAGTATCACAAAGATATTACACTCATAATTAATTAATTAATAAATTAATAATATGATTTCAGGTGATTTTCCTCTGTTGTGCTTAAAAGCTGAATCAAGCTCGAATTCTAGAGCTTCTGGCTACACCTGAAATTATTTAGACCAATGGAAAACATGGGTGCCAATTTTTATTTTTGTCGTTTTGGTTGCACACAAAAAATACGTGGGGTGCTCAAAACCTATTACCGAGCTACAAAACATTCGTCCAAACCCCTAATTTTTATTATCGCTTTTGCATCCTCTTTTAGCTTTCCCTGATCTCATAATCCTTTCTCTCGGAATTATGGTTTGTATACTCTGATTTTTATTCTCAGGTGATAATAACTTAATTCTTTACTTTCTAACATATTTACTGGAAAAAGTATTAGATCTGCTATAAACGAAATCATAAACCCTAGACAGCCGAAGTAACTCTTCTAATTCCGATATATTCCCAGTAACCCTGAAAAATTAATCTATCTAATATGTGTGAGTATAATACTTCTTTGCGGCCCCAATTAATGTTTCGCTGTTTATTTTTTGCCTCATACTTTCTCTCATGTTTCTTTTTCTCTGTAAACCCTAATTCTCAATTCATGTTTTGATTGCTATATCTCCGTCTTTTTTACTCCCAGTTTCATCTTCATTCTCCCTTTGTCTTCTGATATACTGTTGATTTTGATTTCTTTTCTTTTCTTTGTAAATTGCAGGTGCTAATTGCATGGCAATGGAGAGAGTACGTTTAATAGAATTATCATCTCTTAAAAGTGACGATACTTGATTACAGATGGTATGATTTTATTATGTTAGGTTTTATATGATTCTCGGTATAATCATCATCATCATTTTTTTCTCTCCAATAATACTGTCATTCGATTTAGCAAAACCCCATTCCCCATTTGTAAACCCTAACCCTATTCCATTGTTTTGTTTTGTTTTATTTTATAGGTTCCATTTTTATTGGACAAGGTATCAGCATTGCTACAAACCTTGCTTTCCATTTGTCTATTTCTTTCTCAAGTTTTTCTGTTCACCTAAAAAAATCATTACTCACAAACATGGTGTTTCTTGTTTCAGGTTAAATGTAATTATACTAAGAAATCAATGGGTACATATGATGATTTGAGGATTATAGTTTAGATCAATTGATGATTTGGGGTAATTTCTGTCATTTATATTTTTTGTCCCAAATTTTGATGATTTAAACATTTTTTTTTAATTGATCATAGATGTTCAGTTATCATAGTATTACTGACTCAATGCTGGAGAGTACATTTTTTTCATTTAGATTAATAATTATTAAGATTTCGGAATACAAAACATATTTTCTTCAGGCTGTGTTCTAACTGTCCTGTTTCTGTTGTTGCAGGTTTGTAATCTACTGCTACTTAGATTATGGAAATCCAACTTGAGCCCGCGCACGGGGGCACCGTTTGTAAACATTAGAGTAATTATATACATTTATTTGAATTGCCGGTATGATTTTAAAATTGAGTGTACATTGAATTTCATTATGATTTACGTTCTAAGAACTCACTCAATGCAGAAAAGTTCAATTTTGGAACTTCACACTCCGTTGTGATTATTGCCTTGCCCTTATTCAAGAGTTGAGACATGATCAAACTCATCTTAGTTGGAGTTCTTACGAACAAAACCGGTGGTTGTACAAAGCAACTATTAGATTTCCATTCACATAAACCAACTTTAGACTTAGTTTGTTAAAGCATTAAGGTGTGTAGTTTTGTTAGGTGTCCAACCAGGCATTATTTTACATCTTTGTCTCGAATGGTAGGACTTTTCTTTTTCTGATGCAGAGCCAGTATCTAGACTACCTAAAATAACAATTTAATACCTATATGAACACTCATAATTAGCATATCAAGACAAATGTTTTCTTTCAGTACATCATGCCTTCTCTAAATGACATTAAGCAATTTGTACGCCACATACATACATATCATAAAGTTAACTTATGATCTAATTTCTATTTCAATTTTGGGTTTTGTTTAATTTTTTCTTACAGATTTCATAGGAAGCTGATCTATTTGTTGTTAATACGCATGCCAAGTATTATTTTGGAAGTCCGATTTCATGTCGATGTCCACCGTTATGGTGAGTTCAGTTCTACATATTTTCTAGGGTCCATGCATTTTCTTGACCTTTTCTCCAGGATTGATGCAACTGACAATTTGTTAACATCTTTCATAAATTAAGCTCCAAATATTCAAAGATGTTGTTTTTCTAAGGTGTTGGTGGATTCTTTCATTTTGCGTATGCGATACTACTGATGATTGCTCCATGCTGATCTAAAATTGGTGCTTTTCTGTTTCATTTGGATAAAAATATTTATAATGAGTAGTATACAGTTGAGCAAGTTGTTCATTTTTGTTAAATCGGTCATGGATTCGATGAGGTGTTTTTTAGCCTATATTTGTGTATTTAGGTTGCAGATCCTTGACCCACTACGGCGTAGAGTATAGCATTTGCATTTATTCAACTCGCGCGGACATCAATGTGCAGTGAGATTGAAAAGATTACTCTGGGTAGACCATTTGAGGAGAGGGATAGATTGAATGATAATTTAGCGGTGTGTTCTAACTCTTATGTATATATATATACAAGCAAGTGAGACGAATAACATGTATATAGAAAGATATTATACGTGATGAAGCTATGTTACTTTCTTTTTGGTTGTATTGCAACTTTTGGCGGTATTATCCAGAGTAAGTTGATTCAGTAGACATGTTGGGCTCACGACAATCAAGTGAGATGTATAGCAGGTATATAACAAGATCATATATGGGATAGAGCTATTTTACTTGAGATTGAGTTGCTTATTATGGTGTTTAGTTTTTGTTTATCATCGGTAAAATTTTATTACGAGGCTTTGCATTAATTTAATTTTATTATTTGTTAATTCCCATCGACTTTGGTTGCATTTTCAGCTATGCTACATGGAGTTCTATGGGCATTTCTTCCTCCAAATAAGCTTCCATCATCGGGGCTGCAGCTGAATAGGCACATTGTGTTCTTATGAATTGCTAAGCTCATCAGTGGAAGGGGTTCTTAGTTTTAATATTGGAAACATGTAATAGCTTAGTTAATTGTGTGCTGATTTTCGTTCAAAGTTCTTATGAGTTGCTAAATTCCTCTTGGGACATCAATGGAAGGGGGTTCTTAGTTCAGAATAGGAAACTTAAAAAGAGAATAATGCAACAACTTGGTGTCTTATTTTAGTTCAAGTTCTTATGAGTTTAATATTATCATTTTTAGTAATTGAGTATCTTTATTGCCTATTTTTTTCCTGTTTCATGCTTTAAATTTTGAAGCCCCTAGAATTCATTAGCACCAAAACATATTTTTCTGGACAAAAATATTTTGCACGGGCGCAAGAACTAGTTGTTATTAAACAACGATTACGAAAATTGTTACAAAACTGTCTCAAGAAAAACGACCCCTACGGTTCCACGGAATCGCTTCCAAATTTCGGTCGTCCCCGCACTGCTGCAGCAGTAATCTAGTAGTATTAGTGGGAGCATGTAGTCTAGTAGATGACACAAGAACTTCTGTTGTTCGACCATAGTTTCTTCCCTCTTGTATCACCAAAAAAAGCTCTAGCAATTAAAAGAACAATTTTAGGCTTTTAAATCCAAATTCGACCTAAACCCGTCATCCATACTCGCCTAAGTTTATCTTACACAAAGGTAGGGGTTCCTGTTTTACTTTATCTTCATTTAAATGTCATGTTCTTAACCCTTACATAACTATCATGATTTATGTGAATCTGCAGATGAGTATCTGAGGCTTATCCTCCTTGAATCTAATCAATTTTATTTTTCCATGAATTTCCTTCAAACCGTTGTGTTCTTTTTGCACCACAGGAAGCTTGGCTTAAATCCTATGTTTTTGTGCGATTATTCTTCGTGTACTGAAATACGTATGATTTCAAGGGTTAAGAAGTGATTTTATGAAAATAGTGAATGAGTGCAGCCATCCGAGTATCTCTTTTCATCATGAACTAGTCTGGTACTGAAACTGGCCTTTCTACTGTTTGTGAAAAGGACTCAATGAGTCCCGTATTCAAAACTCTCCCGGTAGCTGAAAATTAAAATTCTTTCATTTGGATTTGTATTTTAATCTCCTCCCCACTCTGCAACTCAAAGATTTCAACCCATTGATTTGCCTTACGAAATCACCTTGATTTTTTTTATTTTATTATTTTTTTAAATCCATGTTTGCGCCACTTAACTTAATAATATGAACTGTCTTATTTATGAAACACCATTGCTTTACGTTTTTGTTATGTTTTAACATTCACTTAGTCTGTTGATAAATTTGCGAGCCTTTGGCATGACTCCTATGAAGTGATTATGTGTTTTAACATTTCTTTTTTGCGTACCCTTTTCTTTGTCAAGTTACTCTATATTACAATTACAAAAACTAGAGAGAGACATTTAGCATGATTATGATGCATTGAGTTGTATTGTATGGGAGTTTGTTGGAGTTGATAATGAAGTTGCATAACAATATCTTGACGAAATTAGCAGGAAATCTAGCTTTTATATTACCTTCATAGATAAATGATCTTGTTGCTTTCAATATCTGATTAGGAGTAGGAGGTTTAAGAAAAAAAAAATTACAAGAAAAATGTAAGGTAGGGTTCAATATCTCTGTTCACGTTTGTTGTTGTGTAATGGTGTAATTTGATCGACGTATAATCTAAGATTTAAATATCTTTAGAATTCATTGTTTTGATTTTGTTAGAGGAAAATCTATAGCATTCTTGGATTTGATAATCAAAAACGTTGATTGAATTGAGTTTAACATCCTAAGTTTTGTAAAAGGTAATAAGAATGGGCAAAGCACTGTTGTATGAGATTTGGGAAAGCCAGCAACAGGTGGTAGTATAGGAATATATCTTGTGCAATTTAAGGTTTTGATTTTAAATTACGTGTTTCTTCTCTTCGATTTGGAGGTGGAGTGAACATTATTTGTAGTTCCCTAATGAAACTTCTGAGCATTACAGATAACATCATTAGTTGAATTGTAGTTAGAATTTCAACCATGTTATGAGACTTGTGTAACCGGGTTCGAGTAACTAGGGTTTAAGTTGTTGATAAAATTCATCTAGCAAAATTACATCAGGTTCATATTATCATCATCTAATACATACAATTCATTTGTTACAGAATCACTTTAAAAGCTGCCACATCTTAGGTTCACGTTCCTAAATACTTATTGGCTAAGGATCAGAAAGAGAAGTTTATACATGGGAACGAGAGAGGTTTACGAGCAAAAACTGAGATCTGGTAATCTCCATTATGACCCAACCATCAACCCTGGCCTTGGATCCCCTCGCTGCCCCCGCTGTCTCTCTCTCATAGGCCCTAACTCTGTCAGTAATCTTTCTCTATCTGAATTGCAAGATGAGTACTCACGATTATCATTTAAAAAAAAAAATCCTAACTTAAATTTTGTATGTGGAAACCAGGAAACAGGGGAGACTATTAATGGCGTCTTACACGGTTTCACTGCTGTGGTAATTGGACTTTAACTCCTAATCATGTCTATACTTGAATTGCAATTTTATACTTCGATTACATGTGTGGGCATCCAGTAAATCATTGAAGCTATAAGATAACCATCTACTTGCTACCACCTAAGATTATTTTTGGATGTTTTGATTTATTATCAATCACTAGTTGTTTAACTTTCTAGTTTGTTCTTAAGCGGTTAAAGTTCTACAGAGTTGATTTTCTTTTAGACATTCTGTCATTCTGTTTTTCCTTTTTGCTTGGTGATATTGATGATTAAAGGATGTGTCATTTTTTTTCTTCTCTTCTTTAAATTATTGCGCTCTGTTTGTTGTGCAGGCAGGATCAGGAGCTGCTGCACTTTTTAGCGGAATCCAGAGTTATAATTTAGGTAAACTAAATGTACTAAAGTTGTTTGAGATTAGTGTTCTGTGGATTTTTCTTATGAAACTACTTTTTTATTTTTTTTTGCAGGGATTCCGTTTATTCAAAAGCATGTGAAGGGTCCTAAATGGCTTCCTTTCGCTATTGGGGTAAAAATGTTCAATTTTAATTGCTTATAATCTTCTAATTACGCGGTGTACTACAATTCTCTTTGTGTCCAACACATTGTCTGTCATGGTTGAAATCCATTAATTTCATGTCAAGTATAATTCCCTCATTTGTCAGGTTGTGCCTTTTCGAGGATGTATTTATAAAACGAACGATATACACTAACATGATTTTTTAAGCTCATGCTTTTCCAAAATTGGAAGTCTTGTATAGCATCGCGTTTGTACTGTATTTATTGTAGCCTACAGATGCGTTTTCCTTGGCTCACTTGGAAATTTGTTCTTCTTTTTCAGATTCCTTCATCTCTATTGATTTCAGCTACCAGTGCAACGTTAGCAGGTACTTACCCGCTGCTCGTAGAAATTAATCTTTTACTTGCACTTGCTAGTTCTATTCATATTATTGACATAATTCACCTCATTTTAGATTAACAAATTCTTGTGGCTTATCGAGTTTTTTCATTTTAAAATACTGTTAATATGCTCTTTAGCCTATTCTGTGGTTGTTTCTTAATAGACCTAACTATTATGTCTGTGTCATAGAATGTAAAAAAAGTTTCGTTCTGCGTCAAATGTTGACTCCCGTATAAGATGATTGTTACGGTGGTAGATTTTTCTCATAAGCCTACTTATCCAGTAACTGAGCTTCCTAGAACATTCACCTCACACAGCTACGTCAAAGATTCGTGACATCATTGACCCTACAAGTACAATAATAACAATGATGATTATCGCAACAGAAGATCTTTCTCTGCTTATCCCAGACTAAGTAAAGCACTTGTCTTTTCCATAGGCATGTTGAACGTGTCTAGGTGATGCCTTTTATAAAATTAAGTGGGACATATGCTAGCTAAAATATTTAATGATAATATTTTGTATCGGTTATTTAGAGGTTAGAGAGAGAAAGTTACTCCCTCTTGTCTAACTATTTAGCAGGATCGTTTTTTTCCTTTACAGGAGTAATTTTGACTCTAGGAAGGGAAATGATTTCCCAGTATTGTGTCCATTAATCAGTGCCTCCAGTATTTAAGATTCCCCAGTATTGTGTCTAATAATTGGTGGACCTACACCTGCATGCCAGAAGACGAAGGATGAGAGGAATATAAAGAATGAGGGGTAGGTAGGAATATGTAATAAGGATTAAGGAGAAAGCCACTTAGGAGTATAAAAGAAGTAATGATTAGAGGGAAAAACTGAAATTAATAGTGGATTTTCTTTCAAAACGAGGAATTCTCGGATGTTTTGTCGATGCTAGTACTTATATAACTTGGTTATTCCTTCGAGTAATACCTGGAGCTATAGGGGTATCATACTATCTATAGTAAGGATAGGCATCTTAGTAATGTGAATTGGGCTTATATTCATGGAATTTGATGCTCTTGGGAAACTAAACTTCCAATGAGGAGTCAGAGTCAAACGTAGGTTATCATCTAGAAACTACACTGGTTGAGGATGAACACGTACGTTATTCTGTTAATTGTGCTCGAATAGAGAGTTTGTTTTATGGTGGGAGTAAGTCTGCTTTTCCAGAGAATCTTGTTCTCGTTATGCTAGTTTAGTCTGTATCTAAGGATTGGTCAAATATCGGATATTATAAAACCTTAAAGCTGTATATCTACACTTAACTTTGCTTCAGCTTCTTCAAGTTTCTTAAAATTATGACACTAATATTTTCTGAGAAACTTGCAGGTTACGCAGTTCCTATGTTTGCTCAGATGTCGGTGACATCTTATCATGCTGCCTCAAGTGCCTCACATTATGGGATATCACGCCTAACCAGTTACATCGAAGGATCCCACAACGTGCAGAAGAAGCCAACCTGATTCTGGGAAAGCTTTTTTGAAATAAGTGTACACCAATTTTTAAGTTTTGCAGATGATTCCTGTCTAAATCGTTTTCGTTCTGTCATTTTTGACTCCCATAGGGTTAAATAAAATGTAAATATGCCATAGAAATCATCTGTACTTGGTTTCTTCACCCCAATCCAAATACTAGTTTTTCTTCCTATTTCTTCGTGTCCATAGCTTCTTGATTTTCATTGTGCAAAATATTTGGTTTAGTGCTTAATTTTACAAGATCTGATGTTGTAAAACCTCTGGTTCAATTAGTTAAAGATGTTTAATGTCCACCTTCTTTTCTTGACCAGCTATTTTTTTTCTTCTGAACTTCGATTTTCCTGTCTCTCCTGATGAAGGCCAAAACCACTGCCCATCACATGCGATGTGGAGATATAATTTTTGATGGCACCAAAATGGTGTAAAACTGGAAAGTTAGAAAATTCTCCGTAAGAAGTAGTAAAGATGGTCTCGGTCGTCTGGGTTTGGGAAAAGAGCAAAACAAACCAGCAAAGTCACAACCACAGATAAAGTCTCATTGCAGTTCTGGAAAAAAATTTGAACCCGCAGTGCGAGTTCAAAAAGGAATTCGCGGCATAACAACCATTAGATGTTGCAGATATGACATCATGACTTAACCGCAGTTATGTATTTGGGTTTCTAAATATACGCCGTATCTTTGCTAACTGGAGTATTTTTCTATTAACAGAGGTGAAATCATACTGATCAAAACACCGATCGAAAGAAAAAACAGAGACAAAATCATCTCACATATGCATATAAAATGATTGCTAGCTCAACACTTTAATCTCTCAGTGCTAATCACAACAAATAGTGATAGTTTTTGATCAGAATTAGTGATGGGTTTCAAGAACAGAGATGAGATAAAACAGCATAAAAGTTTTTTTTTAACTATCGTATGACCTCCAATTGTGAAACTACTGTGGTTTATGTATTCTGCTGATACGATGGGTTGCTTCACCTCCAATCGTAAGAACAGAGATCAGATAACTTGCTTCACCTCCATCGTAGTTGGTTCCTAGGTAAATATAGCATACAATCATTAACCATGCATACATGTCAAGCTTATTTAGTTGGAGAATTCAGGTATAAACCTCATCAGATGGTAGAAAGATATCGATGACATGAGGCATGGTAGATTCTCCGTTTTTGATACGATCTAAATTTGGTTGAACTGTTGGGCGCACTTCATCAGTTCTGCTAATATTAGATTTTTAGTAAAAGATCCGAAATATATTTTGAAAATCCGTTTATGCAACCGTGGTTAAGTCCTCGATTTGGTGATGTCATATCTGCAACATCTAACGGCTGTTATGCCGCGAATTCCTTTTTGAACTCGCACTGCGGGTTCAAAAAAATTTCCGTTCTGGCAGTGCCCTGAGGATTGACAGGTTTATCTAATTGTCTTCAAACACTTTGTTACACTTTTCTCTCCAATACACCAAACACTGGCTAAAATAGCACAAGTTTGTGACAGATTTTTGTTGTTAGTCACCTAGATGCTGAATAGCATCATTGAGAAAACCCAAACTAAAGGTGTTGAAGCCTAGCCTTACTGAAAAGGCAATGAATAAGGAAATATTCTCGATGCTCATCACACATCACATGTAGGGTTTGGCATATTGCTCGCAAAAATTTCCATGATATGTAGGGGTCGTGTCTTATGTTGGTTTATTAAAGCACCAACACATGGCCATATGAAACGGGTTGGAGGAACCAGTCCATGACTTGAAATCATGCTCTACCAGTGACATTTGAAAAGGCATATCAAAAGTTGTACTTAGACAACAACATGATGTACCTTACAATAGATTTGGACGAGTTTTCGTACTAAAACTTGCTTCATTTAGCTTTTATAAGTTTTATGCTTAAATTCATACTAAACACTCTTTTTGCAGCAGAACACAGGTTTGTTTCTTTTCCTTAAGTTTAGCTCTAAGAACATAAAAGGCACAAAAAAGCTGTTCATTTCAACTAAAGAACACAAAAACAGTGACAGCTTTTATAAGTTCAAATGCAACCAACTCCATTTCCAAGCTCTACTTTCAGATTGCTCCCATGTTCCATTTGTTTTGCTGCTGCTGCTGCTCCAGATTAACGAAAAAAATAAGAGGTCAATATTGAAGTGTAGTCGTACTGAACTAGCTAATTACAATATTGAAGGACTAGTTGATTGAGAGAAAGAGTGACGGATACGTACATAAGTGGAACTGAGACGCTTATTTTCCTCCTCTAACAGTCTTCCCTGCATAGAGAAAAGATAACAAGTGTAAATCATCAACAGGAGACGGCAGCAGATGCATTTGAAAGATACTACTTAATCATGTGTTATTTGTTTACTTACATTTTTCTTGAGTTTTCTATGGTGCTCCTTCTGTTTGCAGTGCACCAAACAACAACAGAAAAATAACATTCTTTAGAGATATATATGATCATAATAATTAGCCCCATTTAAGCTAGAAACTGAATGCAGTTAGCAAATCAAAGAAATACGCCAACACAAATATCAAAAGTATACAGATATATAAACACGGGATTCATAATAGCTCAATGAAGAAGCAGCACTGGTACTAACACTACTTACAATTTTGGCACGAGCACCAGCATATCCATCTTCAAGGGCATTTTCTAAGGCATGAAGCTCCTGAGGAGATAGGGGCTTCAGATCCTCACCTTTCAGGTGCCTGCAACCAATTGATTTATAACAAACTTACAAGATTAATTAAGCTAGCTAGTTGGGTATACAAGAGTACAAGTGCAACAGACCTTAGCTCAATCTGCAAATTGCTGTTCTCTTTCCTGACTCTATCGATTTCAGCGCTGAGACGCTGTAGTTCATATCAACATATTCATACATATTAGTTCAATCAAGTTTCATTAATGAATAATTAGATTAAAAAAAAATAATCTATGAGAGGGCTTCAGCTCATATAGAATACTGCAATAATCACTTTAAGAGTATGAGTCGAATTTTCATAAAAAATAAAGATGATACGATGTGCATACATGTCATGACATGATTAGTCAGGACAGGGCAGGAAGTATTTGGCATAAATAAAGATGATACAATAATGCATACGTGTTCTGATGTTATTAGTCCAGACACAGAGGGGGCAGGAAATTTTTGGTCATTGTGATCTGGAGCCGAGTTTTATACTACCCAAGAAACCTTCTTCTACTAGGAAATATAGTGTTGGAGAACAAGTAAAAAAATCTCCCGAGACTATTATAAAAGGGGCAGTCAGCAGGCTAACAAAGCAAAATACAGAACACAGCCTTGAGCTTTTCTTCTTTCTTCGAGTAGCTTGAGTTTTTTTCTTTCTTCTAGTAGCTTGAGATTTTCTTCTTTCTTGCAACAATATGGAGGGGTCGTGGAGAAATCATGGATTCTCATCTTCGGTAATGTTGTTCTTAATCCTCTTATGCAGTTCTTTATGTTTATATTCCATTGCGAAAGAGGAAGCAACAAAGTTAGGAACAGTGATTGGTATTGATCTTGGTACCACATATTCATGTGTTGGTGTTTACAAGGATGGACATGTTCATATCATAGCAAACGACCAAGGTAACCGTATTACCCCATCTTGGGTTGGGTTTACTCCCAAAGAACGTTTGATCGGTTAGGCAGCAAAGAATCAAGCTGCTTCCAATCCTGAAAATACAGTCTCCGATATGAAAAGACTTATCGGAAGATTGTTTGCTGATAAAGATGTGCAAAAGGTTATGAAGCTCTTGCCTAATAAGATTGTGAACAAGGAAGGAAAGCCTTATGTTCGTGTCACGGTCAAGGATGGGGAGACTAAAGATTTCAGTCCTGAGGAAATTAGTGCTATGGTTCTAATCAAGATGAAGGAGACAGCTGAAGCATTCCTCGGAAAGAAAGTTAAGGATGCCGTTGTCACTGTACCTGCATACTTCAATGATGCTCAGAGACAGGCTACCAAGGATGCTGGCGTGATTGCTGGTTTGAATGTCGTGAGAATCATCAACGAGCCGACAGCAGCTGCTATCGCCTATGGTTTGGACAAAAAAGGTGAAGAGAAGAACATTCTTGTTTTTGACCTTGGTGGTGGTACATTCGATGTCAGTATCTTGAATATTGACAATGGAGTTTTTGAGGTTCTCTCCACAAACGGAGACACTCACCTGGGAGGTGAAGACTTTGATCACAGAGTTATGGATCACTTCATTAAATTGATCAAGAAGAAGCATGGAAAGGACATCAGCAAGGACAACAAGGCTCTTGGGAAGCTGAGGAGGGAGTGTGAACGTGCTAAGAGAGCCTTGAGTAACCAACATCAAGTGCGAGTTGAGATTGAGTCTCTATTCGACGGGGTGGATTTCTCTGAACCACTGTCCCGTGCTCGTTTTGAAGAATTGAACGCTGATCTATTTAAGAGGACCATGGGACCTGTAAAGAAGGCTATGGCTGATGCTGGACTAGAGAAACACCAGATAGATGAGATTGTCCTTGTTGGTGGAAGTACTAGGATTCCCAAGGTTCAAGAGCTCCTTAAAGAATACTTCGATGGAAAAGAGCCAAGCAAAGGTATCAACCCAGATGAGGCTGTTGCTTATGGTGCTGCTGTACAAGGAGGTATCTTGAGTGGAGAGGGTGGTGATGAAACCAAAAATGTTCTTCTATTGGATGTCGCCCCACTTACTCTCGGTATTGAAACTGTTGGTGGTGTGATGACCAAGTTGATCCCTAGGAGCACAGGCATCCCAACCACGCAATCACAAGTTTTTAGCACTTACCAGGATCAGCAGACCACTGTCACAATTCGTGTTTTCGAAGGTGAAAGAAGTCTCACAAAAGACTGCAGGGAGCTTGGAAAGTTTGATCTTACTGGACTTGCTCCAGCTCCAAGGGGAACCCCTCAGATTCAAGTCACATTCGAGGTTGATGCCAATAGTATTTTGAGCGTAAGGGCTGAAGACAAGGCAAGTGGAAAGGCAGAGAAGATCACTATCACAGCTAACAAGGATCGTTTGATCCAAGAGGAGATTGACCGAATGGTTCAAGAGGCAGAGGATTTCGCGGAGGAAGATAAGAAGGTCAAGGAAAAGATTGAGGCAAGAAACAAATTGGAGAGTTATGTGTACAACATGAAGACCCAGGTGAATGATAAGGACAAGCTTGCAGACAAGCTGGAATCAGATGACAAAGAGAAGATTGAGGAAGCAGTAAAGGAGGCTCTTGAATGGCTTGATGAGAACCAAGAAGCTGACAAGGAAGACTATGACGATAAATTCAAGGAAGTAGAAGCTGTTTGCAATCCAATCATCACTGCCATGTATCAGAAATCTGGTGGAGCTCCTGGTGCTGGATCACCAGAAGATGATGATGATTCACACGATGAGCTTTAGGAAATTTCTCTCTTTTAAGTAGTTATTTTTGTTTTTTTGTCTAGTACTGAAGGAAATTCTATGAGCCTTTTTTTATGGTTCTGTAATTTTATTTGCTCTTGTTAATTAACATTATAATTAAACACTACTTTTGTTCAAAAAAAAACTAATCTTACTAGCAAGCAAGAGTTACTAGCAGTGGAACTCACCACTCTAGCACCCAAAAGCATTCATTAACCTGACCTTAGGCATACGAATGCTAGCTATCTTGCACTAACATAGCACTCTATCTATGGAAGTATTGATGCAGATTGCAGAGTAGCTAGAATATTCTTTATACAAAAGGCATTTTCCTTAATAAAAAAATTATTCTTATACAGACAATACAATGAAAAACAAGTAAAAAAGACAAATAATAAGGATGAAACTGACCTCATGCTTAGAATCCCATAATGTTTTCCCTGATTCTTTCTGATATCTAGCTAATTGCTCTATCAACCTTTCATATGTCCAGAAACAAAAATAAGAATCTAATGAGTACAGGATGGATACTAATTAAGAACAGCTAGTTATAGCAGAAAATGCAGCCAATGAATTCAAGAACCCATATATGTATGAAGGAAAAACGTACGGAGAACTAGAGTATTCAGTCATATTTCCAGCTTCAGAGAACATAACAACAGAAACATCAGCATCACAGAGAATGGAAATCTCTCTAGCTTTCTTCAACAACCCATTTTTCCTCTTTGCGAAAGTCACCTGTCTGTTTGTTGAGTTCTCAATCCTCTTGATCTCAGTCTTACCTCTACCCATCTCTTCTTTCTTCTTTCTATGAAGTACTTAGATATGTATGAGAGAAGAGAACCAGATGAAAGTAGTAGTAGTACTAGCTGAAATACTAAGGTGAGGATGGAACAGGGAAGATATATAATAAAACAATTTAAGTTTGCTAGCAGTACAGAGTAGTCAGTAGATAAGAAGACCAGAAAGTTTTGAAAATGATGCAAATAGTGTGTGTGTTTAAAATGGGATTTTGTGTTGGCAAAGTAAAGCAAAACCAACCTATTTTGGTGAAAGAGATGTGAACTGTGAACAGAAGGACTTACAGGAAAAGGTGCATTACACAAAGGATTAACGACCGTGTATATGAATGACTAGGAGAGGAAATCGAGAAAATCGAAGTAACATGCATTAAATAAGTTGCTCACTTTTTAGTCATGCATTCAGCTTTAGTTTGATGGTCTGATATTAGTTCCAATTTGTTTTTGTCCCTTCATTCTCTTTCAAAATCCGAAAGACAAAGACCTGATGCGAAATTTGAAAGGCTTCAGCGTATGACACGTTCACTACAGGTCAATGTATTGGTCCCAGCCTACAAGGCGTGAAGAAGAGAAGTTAATGCTGCACGAGAGATTTGGTGCATTGGGTCGAGATGAGTGGATGTGGATGTAAACCTCGTGCCCGGGCTTAATAAGAAGACCATATCTCAGTCTCTCAGAGTCAGCACTAACTCATGGTTTTTGGCAAGTTGACAATGTCATATATATACTAGCTACTTAATGAATTGCCGTCATCCTCACCCTGTTTATACTTTGTTTCAAGAAAAGAAAAAAAAAAGAATTGCCGTGCCATATTCACCTTAATCGATCCTAATTTGGGGACAACCCAAAGTTAGAGACTACCTAATAAAAGAAAATAGCGATAGTAAAGAGTGGTCACCTCTGAAAGAAGCGTAGGTGCATGGAAAACGGTTTCACATTATCAAACTTAAGTAAAAATAACTACAACAAAAAAGGTTTGAAGCAAGAACAAACTGAGTGCTTGTATACCATTTGAACCGGAGAAATTACAAAAAGAATCAGTGCAGTAGTCTCCGAAGTAGTTTCCTTGTAGATGCTCTTTTAATAGCTAAACACGAGTTTGGCCCTCCTAGTGAAAACAAGATGTGACTAGAAGGTGCATCACAGTCTTGTATTACTTTGATTACTACAACGGGAGTTGTTAGAGTTATAATTTACACGTGAAAACATCCTAGTTTTGAACAAATATTCACACTCATGAATTTACTTATAAAACACTATAATGAGTTTACAAACTAATTTTCATGCTCATCATGATTCAAGTTGTACAGAACTATAGCTTGTTCTGTTTGCTTCAAATAGCTGTTAGGCAACATGAGGTTGTGCCATAATTGGATGAACAACTTATCCAAAAAAGTAAAAATAAAAATTGGATGAAAGGAGCAAAATTCCTAATACCAAGAATCTTTAGCAGATTAAAATCTGCAACACCTTGAGCAACAAAATCCCCATGCCAATACCAAGAATTCAAACTAATATATTTTGCATTTTAAGAAACGGGGTAAAATACCGTGAAAGGAGGTCCGCATGCGCAATGATGTTATGCAATTTAGTTACCTCTCCTAAATAGTTGAATTCCAAGTAAATAGAAAGGCACTCAGCTATCTAGTGTAGTATATAAACATGAACGGACTATGTTAGCATGTATATAACCTATGCACGATAGACAAAACGGTATAAGGTCATAACATAATACAATATTAAGTTGCATCTAATTAACATTTAGTTATTATTCAGAAGTAGTTATAGTAGCAGCAATGCTCATGATCAAGTACTACCCTTATATCAAAGGGCTGCAGGCATCAAATCATACATACATGCTCATGATCAAGACAAAAGGTATTATGGTTTTTCCGGATCATATCATACATATATATAAATGCAGCCAACTTAATCTAGTAGCTGGTATTTGTTGTTGGTGGTGGTGGTGGTGGCCGTGGTGAGATTAGACTGAATTGGCTGCATCTGGAAGGCAAATGGCACCTGATGATGATTATCGTTATGAGAAGGGTAATCCCTGGTTCCATCTGCTTTCTGATTATTATACCCGTTATTTGCCCCAGTGTCCATCTCCCCTCTCCCATGAATTTCCACATGTTGCTGCAGTTCCAATTTTACAAATAAGAAAAGGTTATTATCACCCTTATCAAAGGGTGGGGATCCCTTAACAAATGGTGTTGACAAAGATTTTTAACAAAAATTACTAACCGTGTGATCCCATAAATATGACGGCTTGCTTTTTTGATGATGGACACTTAATTTAAGTCTGGTTTGTGTTTGGTTTTGCGTTCAAATAAATAATGGAAAAAATATTTAAATAAATAACCTTCATCTTCTTCCCATAGTATAATCTAATTAAGCGAATGTTAATAATTTGTATCTACTTTATTCACCGTTTTATTTATAAAAGTTTGAAATTGATCTTTTTAATGATATTTTGATCGTCAATAAAAACTTCAAATAGGAAGAAGGAACAAAACTTTGATTAGCATTTTGAAGGGAATCTTTAGCCCACCCACTGGTTTGGAATCTTGAATGATGTGGAGGTGCATAATTTTCTTTTGTATCACTTCGACTAATTTGATTGTTCTTCCATAGTTGGAGCGACATGATAGGATAATCAATTCATAATTATTATTATTTTCAATCACTCTTTCGTAATCTTCGCACCTGGTACATGTAGTATTGTAAGAGGTTCAAATTAAGGTTCAATTCATGATAATATTTCAATCACTCTATAGCAGCAGAAGATAAGATTATGATGATTGATGATCATCTTGTTGATTAAAATGACGAAGATAACTTGGTGGTCATGATTCGCATAAACGACACGACACATTTTTGAAACAGTTGTGACGTAATTCAAAGCCTCTGGAATATAACAGAGATCTCACATCTTAATCTTAGGTTATTTTCTTTCCAATAATCTCGTGATCGCATTTTCACCTAATTAGGTGCCACATCATCCACTAGATAAGCCATTAGATGTATGGGATCCCACGGTTAATAAATTTTGTTAAAAGGTTTTGTCAAAACCGTTTGTCAAGGGATCCCGACCCATTATCAAAATACAGTAGTTGATGTGAATGATCCAAACAATTGCATTGAAGGATTAACTGATTGAAATAATGAGTGATGAATACGTACTAGTTTGGCAATGAGGCGCTTATTTTCCTCCTCTAACATCCTAGTCTGTTCAGGAGGCCCCGAAAATCCAATAACAGAAACATTAGAATTAGCCATATAAATGGATATATGAAAGTAATTACGGGATACACAAATACATTTGTATTATTCATGCTTTACTTACTTTTTTCTTAAGTGCTCTACGGTGCTCCTTCTGTTTCCAATGCAAGATAATCCCAACGAGAGAGAATAAGCAAGATTATAAATAAAATCATCAAGAATCAAAACCATATACAAACATACTTACAATTTTGGCCTTAACGCCAACTAGACCATCCTCAAGGGCAGCTTCAATGGGTATTAGCTCTCTTGGATTCAAGGGGGTCAGATCCTCTCCTTTCAGGTGCCTGCAAAGCGATTGCAATGTCAATCGGCCGGTGATGAAGAATTATAATTAAGCAAAACCCAAAAGCATAAACCAATAAAAAAACTTAAAAATAAATCTGAGCACATAAAAATCCATTGACAGAATTAACTAGGCATCACTGTTAATTACTTGTTTCTTTGATCTCTACATATGCAACACATACCTGAGTTCGATCTGCATGTTGTCGTTCTCTTTCTTGACTCTATCCACTTCAGCACTGAGATACTGTAGTTCATAGCATGTATACATGTTAGTTCAATGATTTTTCAGTAACTCATAGATCCTTAATTATTACCCTAAATAACAAAAATATGTAATTTAAGTGTTTGCTAAAAAGGGAACAAAGACAAATAAAACACCCATGATATGCATACACAAAAGTATAACTATTTTCTATTAGAAAGGGAGACAGATCGGCTCAGAGTTTGTTACTAGATCTGCTCATATTTTCATGTAAGAAGTCAGACTCTTATATAAAAAACATGAATCATCAATCTAGAGCATGGCTGGATCGGAGATATAGGATGAAACTTGATCACCTCATGCTTAGCATCCCATAATTTGTTCCCTGAAGCTTTCTGGTACCTATCCAATTGCTTTATCAACCTTGATGAATTTCACATGTCAAGAGAACAGCAACCAAATATAAGAGAAAATAAAAAAGAAAGCTAAACAAAAGAAGGAGGTGATCATAATTAAACTATGAAGGAAATACTTACGGAGAGCTACAATATTCATTCATTTTCCCAGTACTAGAGAAGATAACAAGAGAAACATCAGCATCACAAAGAACTGTGATCTCTCTAGCCTTCTTCAAGATCCCATTTTTCCTCTTTGAGTAAGTCACTTGTCTGTTTGTTGAGTTCTCAATCCTCTTGATCTCGATCTTACCTCTACCCATCTTTTCTCTTTCTTTTCTCTCTGTTAGCTACAAGATGATATTCAAAGAAAAAAAGAAGAAGAAGAAGAGATCAAAAAGAAAGAAAAGGAGTACTGGTGAGGTGAGGTGAGGTGAGGGATTCTTTATTGATTATTAGGGTTTTGAAGAAACAAGAAGCAACAGTAGATGGAAGGACCACTAAATGAAAGTGTACAGTAGTACTAGCTAAATAATATACAACACTAAGATAAGTTGCTAGCTAGCAACATACCCTTATGAGTTATGAGTTAAAGAAACTTTCTAAATGATGCAGAAAAGTATGGTCTGTAAATGGGATATTGTGTTGACAAAGACAAATGCAAAGCAAAACCAAATTACTTAACTTGTATGTGCATACCATCCATCCCATCATGCATCCATAAGATTACCCACAAGTATAACAACTAAGTGAGCATGTTTCTACATTTTACTGTAACTTTGTTGAATGGGTCTTTTGATCATCCACTTGTCTTAACAGTATTACTATGTAATATTATTGCTTTAAAGATAGTTAAGAAAATAACCAAAGAAAATCAAGATCAGGTTGTGATTTGGGACTGATTGATTTTTGACGTTGTACTTTATGTCCACGTGTCAGATGCTGAAGTCTTTGAAGTTATGATTCTAGGTTTTGTCTCTTAGGTTTTGAGAAGGAGAGGGGACAATACGATGTAATGTCAAAGTTAGGTTTTTAACCATCAAATCAAGTTTTGATGGTTTAAACTGTCTTATATGGTGTTAAGAATCGAACGGTTAAAAATAGCTCAAGCCTCGAATCCGTCTTTTCATTTGAGCATCACATAAATTCCAGGGAAACATGTGAAATACCATGGCACAAAAATGCACTCTACTGTACCAAAAATAAATAAATAAAAAGTTATTATTGACGGAGGATCGCGTGATACTTATATTCTCACACTCACATTCGTTTGGCATTTTTATTTTTCTTTGTGTATAAAAACCAAAGAAACCTATTTTAGGGGCTCCAAGATTTTGGTTTTAAGGGCTCACAAAATGATAAAAAAGCGGGTCATGAAATAGTAAATTCAAAACCCCTTATCCCAATGATTAGGTTAACTAAATTAAGTAAGATTAGTGATAAGATTAGACTAATCATTTGATCTAAAGTTTATATTTGAAATCAAAATCACGGGATTTTTTATTTTTTTTCAAAAATAAAGTTACGGTTAGGTTTCCCAACCGTATACAAAAGTTAGTTGAGCACTTACGGTTGGGAGTTCATATTTTCCCAACCATATACAAAACCAGGGCAACTTATGGTTGGGTTTTCCAACCGTATACAAAAGTTAGTTGAGCACTTACGGTTGGGAGTTCATATTTTCTTAACCGTAGAAAATTTATACGGAGAGAAAATCAATGTTTTTCCACCGTAAATCAATCCTACGGTTGGGAAACCTAATATTTTCCAACCGTATCCAGTTCTGAAACTGATTTTTCAATCTCTAATTTGATCAAATCTAACCTATTCATCAGATCAAAAGCATTAAAAAGGGATTGGGTTTTCGATTCTTACCAAATTAAAATTATTAATCGATGATTAATCGTTGTTGAAGTAAAAAAAAATGGCAATGGAGGAGGAGAAGAAGAGAGGAAGAAGAAGAGACGGGTAAGTTTAGGTTTAGGTTTTTTTTTTCGATCGGATTTAGTTTAGGTTTTGTTTTTGATTTAATTAGATTTAGGTTTGGTAATTATTTAGGTTTCCAAATGATATTTTTGTATTTTTGATAACAAAATAGGTCCCACCACATCCACATTTAGGATAGTTGAATCCATAAGAGCCCTCAAAACCAAATTGTTGGAGCCCCTATAATAGGTTTCAAACCAAATGGTTACAAATTTGAAGCTAATATTTTTGACATATGTTCCTCCTATAACGCTCTAAATATCCACACACAAATTGGTGTATTATGATATACTGAATCTTACAATATACCGGTCTTAATTTAAATGGTTAAAATTCAGTTAATTAGCTTCAAATCCGTAGAGCTCTGTAAAAACTTGTAGAAGCGGGAGCTCCGTTAATTAGCTTTAAATCCCAAATTATTAGATAGTGGGAGAAATAAAATTGTAGAAGGATCAAAAAAAGGACGAACTGGTGTTGTAAAACTTATACGTTCACTGTTTTCTATAAGTAAAACTTATAACTTCTAAATTCTAAAAGTAATAAACTAGCTTTCATAAGAACAAAAAAAGGACGAACTGGTGTTGTAAAAAAGAATGTTCCTAACTTTCATTTGGAAGTGAAATGGATAATGTTACTAAGCAATTCATTGAAGTACCAAATTCTAGCTAGTTCACTCTATTTTTTAGATAAAGGGGGCAAAGTATTATTAGAGTTATGACTTCATCAAAGTGATAAAGATATTAGAATAGAAGTGATGGGTAAAGTTATCTGTGAATTAAAGCTTCTCAATTGCAAATCAAGGTACTCAAAGAGTAGCCTTGAAACAAATTCGAATTTAAAAACCAATTAAACAAAGAGCGTTTTGATGAAATGATCATCTGATCCAGATTTCTCCTCTGATTTGTGAAGAGTATTCCATCACGTTCATTCCACATTGTCCACCATATGGAAAATGGTAGTAGAATCCAAATCTGTCTCATAAAAACTTTACTCTTATATCTCTTCCACTCCCACACGTTCCTTTTGAAAGTATCTGGGAAAAAAACCCATATTCCTGAAAGATATTCAAATAGTATGCCACAGCTTCCTAGTTTCCACACAATGTAGAAATAGATGCTCTTGGGTTTCAAGCTCAGCACCACAAAGAACACAAATATTAGACTGCACCCCCCAGCTATGTAAAGCATATTAAGAATATGAGCACCACCATGACACAAAGTTCACACTAGAAAAGAGATTTTTAGAGATACTTTAGGATTCTAGACTTGCTTATGTGGGAAAACAAGTAAACCATCGATATCTAGCGTTGTATAACAATTGGCAACAGAAAAATCTCCTCCAAAACCCTACTTTCTGTTACCCTCATTATCAGCTGTATGAACTGTTAGAGCGTTACTCGGTTGAACCCACAAGTTTTGCTAAGCTTGTTGTCAATGTTAGTTGAACAAAACTATATCATGATTTCTAGTCTACTAAAGTTAAGACTCGAACTAGGATTAGAAGTGTTTAGTTCAGTATCAAACATCACTGAATAACCCTCGAAGATTGAAGATCAAACGAATACATCAACGAGGAGTTCATCAACAAAGGTATGTGGTGACTGATTTCATTTGGACTCTTGTTCAATACTACCTTTCTAATATATCGAAACAAGTGCTCACTCTATGGAACAATCCCTATGACCGTATACATGCATTTATGTATGGACACGAGGATATTTGAGCCATGACTTTACTGATAATGACCTTTATCCCTGGAAAGTTAAGCTTCTTATGTTGTAGTGATGAGCTTACAAATTCAACGAGACAAGAATCACTAATTCCGAGTTATAACAAAGAAGTTATGAGTGATTTATTAAAGCAATACTTATTAAGTGTTGTGGTTTGTGAATAGGAAACACTCCGTGAACTGTTTGTAACGGTTCACGGACTTGAGAGTGAAAATATGACTAGATGCCTTTTTTAGTCAAGTTTCTGATGTTTCCTTATCTAGGCAAGATGGTTATTCTTCCACACACAATTGATTACCATATTAAAGTGTCTGTGATATTTTAAACTCCTTCCTAAGATAAATTGTAACTTATTTTACATAAATACAATTTATGCTAACATAATTATTTATTCAAGTCTTGTAACTTATGAAAGACTCTCAAATTAAGGAGAGTCTTGAAAAGGGAAAATTTCTCACGAACTTTCTTGGGATTCAAGATATCGTTCATTGTAAATAAAGGGTTCATGTAAGTAACACAATACATCCCTTGGAAAATTGGTGTAAGCTTCATAAGGTTCTTTTCCACTCCTTTGTTCTTCGTGAACAAGAGTGAAACAATAATAATTTATTTTGGGGATCATAAAGCACGAGTTGGTAATAATCTTCTTGATAGTTACGAAACTTGTAATCTAGGTTAAATCAATAATTCTCGTATATTTTAAGGTCCTTCTCTTTTTATATAAGGCCATTCAAGAATTGTTGATCATAAACCCCGGGTTTAATGGATTTCAGTTCACGATCGTATATCGACACTTGTTCAAAATATGTACTAGAAAGCAAACTTCAATTAAGGCGTCTCATAAATTCCTTAAGAAGTTCTAACAAGATATCTCTAAATTTAGTCTAGTTGTTTTTGTTGCAGAATAATTAGGTTTCTCTTCCAATTTTGAAGAGTATAATAATCCCCAATCTACAAGTTTGTTTTGATATTACTTATACTTTGTCATTAATCAAAACAAACACAATATTTCGAAAAAATTGGTTCACACCTAAAAGGGAAATCAAAACCGGTGTTTTGTGGATTCAAAGTACCAAAAAGTCTTCACTGCGGCTGAAGCAACTCTTAGGTTGTACAGGACGTCATCTAAGGGAATCAAGTGCGTAGAGCCTTGCGAGGTTCAAGAGACGTAAGGAGAAGGTTTGTAACTGAGTCGCTTGGAGGGTTTGATTCGGTCTCGCAATACATTCCAGTTCGAAGTCTGATAATAGGCTAGTCTCTGTAGGTGGTTAATACTTCTCGGTGTTCAAACTGGACGAGGTCCAGGGGTTTTTCTGCTAGTGCAGATTTCCTTGTTAACAAAATTTATCTCTGTCTTTCTTTACTTTTTACTTCCACATTATATTTGTGCTTGATATAATTAAAGTAAAAGCAAGTGATTCGATAAACAACCTAGACAGTTTTTAACTAAAACTGTATATCACCTACAAAACTTATTCTTGAGAATTCGTATCTTGAAATATAGATTACAAGACTTGTTCTTTTTGGAATTCGGTTCGTGTGTTATTCCGGTACATATTAGGTTGATCTTGGATATTGATCTTTAAGATTGTCCAAGAATTCTTGTACACAATCAGGTTCACGAATCTTTGATCTAAACTATTGATTGCACAAGAAAGATAAACCGTATATACATAATGTTCAAGGATCATTAAGTTGGTCTACTTGCAATAGTATTAAGTATTTTCTTACAGGTTCAAACGAAAAAGTTGATGGTGTATTTGGTGAAAAGACGAGGGTACCCAAATATACCTCAATCTAAAACTTTTACACCTATAAGTCCTTTCTCCGAAAGTGATTGTCTATGGACTGAGTCGAGACAATACAATAAATCGGTTCACACTTTGTGTGATCGTCTATGGATACGAGATCGAGATAATAGGACAACAAGATAACTTGTGTGATTGACTATGGATACAAGATCGATACAATACAACAACGAAGTATGTTTACTTGATAAATGGTTCGGACTTAACTAAATACAATAGGATTACTATCAAGTAAATAGGAATTAACGTTTGTGTATTTTACTTTTAATTATAATAAAAACAATTATAATTGCGGAAATAGAAAAGTAAAAGACACAGCAAGATTTTGTTAACGATGAAACCGCAAATGCAGAAAAACCTTGGGACCTTGTCCAGAATTTAATACTCTCAGGATTAATCCGCTATACAAAATCAAACCAACTTCGTATAGTTGAGACCAAGCAACTAAACCTATAGTTCACCTAGTTCCGTCTGTATCCCTGCGCCTCCAACTTGTAAATAAGTCACGCACTTGGAACAATTCCTTTGGTTCGTATTCCAAACAGTAAAGGAACAACAAATCTGTTCGGTAACAACTCTTTTCAACCAAGTGATATGAGTTCGACAAAAGGCTCTTCCGTTTATCCCAATAAACTCCTTTGTCAGGTCCTTATATCTATCCAATAACAACTACCAAAGTAATTGTCATGATTTTGCAATCAATACTTTGAATCACAAAGAATTGTATTGATGCCGATCTACTCAAATAATCAATCCAATCTACCACAAGGATAAACCGATTATAGTTGGATCCTCTTTACCCGAAACAAGTATTGTGCACACCAAAGATTATGAACCCAAATCAGAAATCTTCAAAGTCTTCTTTGTCTTCAAATCTTCTTAGATCTTCAATAAACACCTGCATACAATCAACTTGAATCTCTTGTGATCAATCACACACAGAACGGAGTCTTTTAACAATGGATTATCACAAGACGTCTTTAGATCTACAAACATTCTAAAGATCCCCGTCGAAACTTTGATCTAGTTTGAGTGAATCTTATATCAGAAGAGAAGATTCTCAAGCATAAACAAACTAGGTGCAATCAAAGTTCAACAACATTTAGTCAATCAAATCAATTGAAAACTAATAATAAACCGCAATTATCTAGTTTCCCACCAACGGTACTAATAGAGCTTCTCAATCCCAAAAAATTCTTTAAACTGAGCGGCCGTAAAAGATTTCACCTAATTAGGTTACTTTCCTCTCTGAATAGGCGGCTCCACCAGTAACAACACAACTAGGTAGTTTTGCCGGCTCTAAGGATTAGTTTGCTCGAAATGCAAACTTTGATATTTATAGACCAAGGAAGTTTGGACACCAAAGAATTTCCAAAACCGAAAATATTCTCAAGATATGCAATATATTCCAAATTCGGTTTCCATAATTCCTGGAAATGCTTTGTCCAAATAATGACCGAAAATCTCTTCGAAAATCTCCAACTAGTAAATGCACATTACTAATTTTTATTTTCTAAAGATATGCAAAACTAACAACCTTAATTAAAAGATTCTTAATTTATTTTTGATCCGGGATTCTCCTTTAGCTATTAAGGAATATCTTTGAACAATAAAAGATAAGCGTTACTGCACATATTCAAAGTATGTCGACATCTTTACTTTGCAAGTCCTTTTTCATACTTACAATCTTGGAAACGATTTGCCACACTTCCAAACAAGTTTAGAATTGGTTCATCTGAATTCCAAGAACTATGTGATTGATTATCCTATCAAATCACCAATCATGGGTTTCACAGTTCTACCAAAACAAGTTCGGTTCTACCTCCATGTGAGTACTGTGCATAGTCACGCTAGTTACCAAAATTCGGTTGACTAGGTACTAGGATCGGTTCCCCACAACTTATGGTAACTACCTTTATTCGGTTGCACATGTCCATAGGATCGGTTCCCCCAAAACTACAAACTTGTTGCACATGTTCATAGGATCGGTTCCCCCATCTACTAAAAACGTGTTGTACCTCTTACAAGGATCGATTCCCCTCTTGTAAATTTATTGCACCTCTTACTAGGATCGGTTCTCCAATGACTAGATAAAAGTTGTTATTTACAAGGCATCGATCATACCATCTTGAGTGATTACTTAAGATCGGTTTCACTAATAAAAGTCATACCAATACATAAGTCAGGCCTTGTGAATAGTTTTACCAAGATACATAAACAAGTTTATGAACGGTTATACTAAACACACATATTGGTAATTCAAAATAGATTTGCAATGAATAACAATACCAATAAGCCTAGCGATTTCCCTTTCGATTCACAAAACAAGTTTATGAACTTATTTCCTTTAAACGAATGTAAAACATTGTTTCCTAGGATGAAATCTTCACTCATACCCATACATAATCACAATAGCATTCATATGATCATGTCGATGTCTTATATACAAAGTTTAATGGTTAAGCAATAAACCTCGTATTGTATTCCTTAATACTATGTCTAACTAGAGTATCATACACAGCTTCGCAGTTATGTTTTCAATATCAACGACTTGAAAGATACGGTAGGGAATGAAACAGTTCAAGTCAAATATTACTAACCTCAAGAGGAAGGATGATGTTGTCGTTGTAGCTCCATACTTCTTCACATTCTTCAAGTCTTCATGTAATACTTGTAAGTCTCATATCCTAACACTTTCAAGCTAACCTATACGAAGTTGACTCTAGTATATAATCAAGCGACTCTTTAAATGAGTTTTGATTCACTAAAATATGACAACCAAACTTGACATACCAACGCTTGGTGGGTTCAACCGAGCTATACTCTAACAATCTCCCCCTTTGTCAATTTTAGTGACAAAACTCTTACATCATATGGATAAACAAATTACAAAAATTCATTATACACATACGCTTGATTCCAAGTTCAACAGCACAAAACCTGCATTAAATTCAATCCTTAAATGCCGTTGCTGACATTATAATAACAAAGCTAATACTCCCCCTAAAGGTAAGATAGGTAGATTTTCAATCCGCACGTCTTTGTTATTTTCATGTAGTTCCTCATAACTACATATCATATGGTATGTGACTCCCCCTTAGTCTATGCTTTCACTCTTTTCGTTAGAATAAACGTTTTAGCACAAATGTCCTTTCCCTTAGTGATTCCAACTCACAACAAGTCAATATCACTTGTTTACTCCATATATTTCTCCCCCTTTTTGTCACAAAATGACAAAGAAACGAAAAAATAAAGGACAAACCAAAAGGATCTTACAAATCTCACAAAGAGAATTTGCAAACCTATAAGAGTTGAGCACGAGGGTTTTACACACCATTTTATATAACCAATATCAAAACCGAAACTACAAGTAATTTGGTTTTAACATGTTATCTAGGAAACAATTGCCCGAAGCAATTTTCCCTAATAGTTTAGCACATTAAAATCGACTAAGCACCTTAGTTATTTTGCTAAACCGATTGTACAAATACAATCGCTTGTTCGATAAGACCAAAATAAAGATCAGAATTAACTTTATTTTTTCTCATCAGGCTCTAATTATTCTCAAAAATAACTTAGACATTTCACTTTTAAACAAGACAAATACTAGGTTAGTTAACTAGTAATTCTTGTTAAGGCATTCAGTTAGATTTGAATAACCGAAACCTTCACATTTGATAAGTCTAACTAAGATCCGAAAAACTTAGTTTCTCTTATCCGTAAATCACTTGGACTAAACAAATGATCCCGAAACACTTTTGTTAAGCCATAAACAATCCATACAAACCAAATAAATAAACTTGCATAATTATTTATCTTAACCGGAAGCAATTGAAACAAACATAGACATTATAGCACCACAATTGCACCGAAATTTTGTAAGCCTATACAATTCAAGCTAATATCTTTCAACCATAAGATCAAACTTAGCTTCTTATACACAAATGAAGTGTAACTTCATTTAGGTTTGAGTAACCATACCTAAACGTGTATGCTTAGTCGGTTCAACAATAGTTAACCAATGGTTAGCCATATGAGCACTTTCATATCAACCTTATTCATCTTTACCATAACTAGTTCAAATGACTCAAATAAACTAGTTAGAGAGTTGTTCAATTGCTTAGATGTCATAAAAGTATACAAGACACAATTGAAGCAAAATCGATTTTGATTCACTCGAATCAATTCATGAACATTATAGCCACGGTTTGCAAAGATTGCATTCCTTATTATATAAATGTTTTAGTTCATGAACAAACCGATTTTAGAAAGTAACTTCCTTAAGTATGCAAACGGGTACGCATACTTAAGTAACCGGATTGAGTTTGTTTTTCACTTCCAAACTCCAGCAGAAATTCACAGACGTGAAACTTCCGCCAGTATGCGTACGGGTACGCATACTTACCCGGATTTCCAACAACCGCCAGTACGCTTACGGGTATGCATACTTTGGGTTCCCGGTTTTGGACTTTTACACAAATGTGAGAACACACTATGTTTATATCCAACCATGGTTACTTGTTCTAAACTCTCATTTCAATCATTGAAACTTTCTTAGAGGATGTTAAAATAGTTGTTATCCACAAACTATTTCCATCAAAGCGATTTTCAAGTTATTGAAATAATCAATATGACTTTCGTCATGAGTAAAGATGAACTTGGCTAAAGTGAAAGCTTACCAACACATATGTCGAGAAATAGATAAACGAGATAGACTCGGCTCGAAATAGCAAATGTGTATAATTGAAGTCTATATAGCAATACGACTTTTGTCTCGAATAAGAGATAGAATAGATAGACTTTTGAGTGATAGATAAGTTCAAGTCTCCACATACCTTTGTTGATGAAGTTCCTCAAGTTCCCTTGAGTAGTTATTCGTCTTCATTCGATAAACGCCGTGGAGTCTAAGGCTTAGCTACACTTATTATCCTAATATGAGACTTAGCTATAAGTAGACTAGAAATCAAGACTTATAGTTTTGGCAACTAAACTTGACAAACAAGCTTGAGATAGAAAAGCTTGCGAGTTCGACCGAGCATTTCTCTAACAATCTCCCTCTTTGTCAATTTTAGTGACAAAACTATCAATACATATAGAATACAAAATAAATAAACTTTGTAGCTTCTCATCCAAATGCTTGATCTCATTGGTTCTTCAACATTACTCGAAATCTTCGTCACTTCTAAGTACTCCAATGATTCTTAAAGTGTTCAACTCAGCATCATCGTTGTTGAAGATCCGTAGCTATAACAATGAGAAAATGATAGCTCTCAATCATTGTTATACAGTGTCATAGTATTATTACACAGCATCAAAGTTCAATTATATCACAACTTCAATAATAATACTATGGTGATATGTATCACTCCCTCTTAGTCAATACTTCATCTCACATGAAAACCACTCCCCCATACATAATGATCCGAAAACCATATGTATTTGTAGTGTGAACTACACATTAATTCTCCCCCTTTTTGTCAATAAAATTGGCAAAGGTACGAAAATTAGTGGGATCCTAATGAAATTTCCATAGAGATACTTCATGACAAAAAGAAAAGCACATATCAACTTTTTTAGATGTAATCATATAGCCAAAACTAAATGCATTCATCAAGGAGTTTATAAAGATACAAGATAACCCCTATAATATTCCACAGCCTCACTCCCCACAAAGATTTGACAATTAAACACAAGTTCAATTAAGAACTCTCCCCCATAAAATGTCATTCCCGAAAGAACAACAATAGCGACCTTACTTTCACAAGAAAAGAAGGATTTCTTTGGACATTAACAAATCACATGAGAATATGAATTTGTATCCAAAAATCTCAATTAAATTAACCACAAGAGAACCCATGATTAATTTAATCGGAAATGCTCACATAAGAGAACATACGGAGCCGCATAGTATTTACATAAAGATATGGATCAGGGAAGATCAATACTGTGGAATAATCAAAGATTCATTCTATTTTTCATCAATATTTGCATAGAGACATGTAATAGACTTAATCTTTGTAAACAAAAGTTCATCCTATCTTCCATCACTATTTGCATAGTGACATAATAGGTTTAACTTTTGTTTGTCAAAAGTTCATTCAATCTTTTATCAATACATGGATACTGACATATGAAAGACTTAACTTTTGACCAAGTTCATCTGTACTTCTTATGTTTTTCATATTTAGCAATTTTAATTGAAAGAAATAATCATTCAAGGCTAAAATACCATAAGAGTTATTACAACCATTAATGTCAACATAAGAAGTTCAACAGATAAAGCAAGTAACAGAATCACTAGAGCAGAGATCAATCACTTCTCCCATAATAATCTCTAGCAATTTCATAAAATTTCTCGATTAGATATGGATGTTCTGCTTCAGCATACTCCATATTCTCTTTCATGCAATCAACTTCATATTGAAGGCGAACAAGTTCAGAGTTTGCAGTTGCAGAAGTAATTGCTGGGGCACTGGTTGAAGATTGCTTCATCTTTTTGATGCTTGCCTTACTCAGAACCTTTGGACCACCAATCTCAGATCCAAAAGGAGTGATGTTAAAGTGACTGCAAATCCTTGTGTTGAGACAAGGAAATCCTGGAGTTTTCTTTGAAGTTTGTTTCACACTTATCATCTGATTAACAATAAGTCCACAGAAATCAATGTCTCTCCCTTCAACAATATAACAGACCAATTCAGCAAGAGACTTGGTCCATAGATTGTTGTCAATAGTGCTTGGCATCATGTTGGCCACAATAAGTTTTGCAGCAACTTTGAGAAACAAACCAGCGCCGCAAACATTAATCTTGATATCTCTCCGAGAAACATCTCTATTAAAGAGACGATTTGACATCACTTGTGGAGTCAATCTTTCATTCTTAGGAGGAGGAAATCGAGCACTACCAATATGAGTTAAATTCAACAGGTAAGCAATAATATGACGATCCACAGTGAAAGTAATACCTCCTACCATTGTTTTGAACATGTAATTGGATGGGTCTGTATCATGAATGTTAGCATAAAACTGTGCAACCATACCAATACGAGCAGTTCCTAATGGTTTGTGAATGATGCCCCAGGAGTGATTTTTGAAAAAAATCAGTTAAACCATCTACCTCAATTTCTGACTCATCATAGTATCTTTCCAAAATTGGTTGTTTGTTCATATACTCCAAATAGAGGACACGAGCAGCAGGGTTAATGAACCTGACACAGATACTGGGGTCGTAAAAGGAATTATCCCCAACTTGACCACTTGAACTCCCGGTATGACTAGTTCTCCTATGTGCCATTATTGAAAATGAATTCTCAAGGAAGAGTTGAGAAACTTACTTGGTTCGTGAACAGTTGTTAATGGTGGAATTCCAAAACGTTGACAAAAGCAAAAACAGTTCTTGACCCAACGTACACGAGCTTCTCCTGAGTTCAATGAATAAAACTAAACACAAAATGGTGATGAGATGAATTGAAGGATAAGGAGTGTTCATGAACCGGTGGTTTTTCTTCTTCGTACACGAACAGAAGAGATGAAGGAGAAGGAGAAGAAAACGAAGAGGTTCTTCCCTCTTTTATTGTGTCAAACGGTGGACCAGAGCCGGTTCAAGTACGTTCTGGAAAAAGATTCAAACCCATAGGGAACAAAGTTCAAAGTGAGTGAAACGTGCGTGTGCGAATTAGGACCCGTTTGGTAAGGTACTAAATAAGGAATTTGGAGTAACAACTCAACAAATGTTTCCTTGAGTAATTTTCGTATGGTCAAAATGACCAACCAAAATTATGCACACCATGACACCAAGAAAGAGTTTCTTTCCAACAACTCTTACAACTTCCAGTATTGAGAGAAACCCAAAAAACTGTTTTTATAAGTTTTTCAAGGAATTTAAAACACATGATAAATTGTGTTCCTGATTTCTTCGTTTCTGACTTATAACACACAGTTTATGCATATAGACTTTAGTACTGCGAAGGGAAACTCTTTTGACAAAAAGAAACGTCCTAACTTCTTCATAAATGAAGATAATACTTCTATCTTGATGAGAAGTATCATAAATTGGACAATGAGTTGATTCATGCTTTGAGGTGATACAATCGAATGACCGAGATTTAAACTCCTCTGGTAATTCGTTTAGTTTGTTATAACTAATTGGATTACACAGAGGAGGAGCACTGCTCTCACTAATTAGTAAATCAATATCAAACTCAGCATGAATATTATTCATCAAAACTTGGTTTAGCCTGTCAAGAGATTCTTGTTCATTCTGGAGATATAGATCAACATCAGAAGATAAGCTTTCAAGTTTCTTTTCAATTCCTGAAAAAACTTCAAGGGATTTTAAAACTGGTGGGGGTTTAGATAGAATTACTTCTATAGATTTAATAAAATCAGTCATGGAAGAGAATTCTGGAATCCCTTGGTCTGGTGGTGCATTTATTGAGATAGCACTTCCGTCCATATTCAGATCGCTACAAACATAGACTTATAAGGTCTTTAACGTGTTTGCCTGCTCTGATACCAATTGAAAAAGCGGGGGTCTAACAACCTAACCCAATATTTCGCTTAGCAATCTGTATAGACTAACTCTAATATACTTTCAAGAGAATCAACTAGACAGTTAGACTCAATCTTAAGAAAAGTATATCAAAGAGTTATATCTCAATTTCTCATTTCAATCCGCAATCAAACAAATAAGAATTTGCGAGCCTGATTGAATACAATAGAAATAACTTGAACGGTACCAAAGACCAATGTTCAAGGATCAATCAATTCCAATCAACAACCAAAGGTTGGATTTACCAATTGATCGATTCAACGCACAACCTGTGATATTTCAATTATATAACAAAATATAATGCGGAAAAGAAATAACAAAAACACCAGAAGTTTTGTTAATGAGGAAACCGCAAATACAGAAAAACCCAGGGACCTAGTCCAGATTTGAACACCACACTGTATTAAGCCGCTACAGACACTAGCCTACTACAAAGCTAACTTCGGTCTGGAATGTAGTTAAACCCTAATCAACCTCACACTGATTCAAGGTACAGTCGTGCTCCTTACGTCTCTGATCCCAGCAGGATACTACGCACTTGATTCCCTTAGCTGATCACACCCACAACCAAGAGTTGCTACGACCCAAAGTCGAAGATTTGATAAACAAATCTGTATCACACAGAAAAGTCTATTGAATAGATAAATCTATCTCCACAGATATACCTACGAGTTTTTGTTCCATCTTCTGACAAATCAAGGTGAACATGAACCAATTGATAACCCGGACTTATATTCCCGAAGAACAGCCTAGTATTATCAATCACCTCATAATAATCTTAATCGATTAACGAAACAAGATATTGTGGAATCAAAAACGATGAGACGAAGATGTTTGTGACTACTTTTCTATCTTTCCTATCGGAGATATAAATCTCAAGCCAATATTACGATTGTACTCAAACACGATAAAAATAGCAAGATCAGATCACGCAACTACAGAGAAAATATATAGTTGGGTCTGGATTCACAATCCCAATGATGTCTTTAAGTCGTTAACCTACAGGGTTTCGTGAAAAACCTAAGGTTAAAGGAGAATCGACTCTAGCTTATACAACTAGTATCACAGAGGAGGTGTGGGGATTAGGTTTCCCAGTTACTAGAGTTCTCCTTTATATAGATTTAAAATCAGGGTTTGCAATCTAAGTTACCTTGGTAACAAAGCATTCAATATTCACCATTAGATGAAAACCTAATTAGATTCAAGCTAATATCTTTCAACCGTTAGATCAAACTTAGCTTGTTATACACAAATGAAATGTAACTTCATTTAGGTTTGAGTAACCGTACCTAAACGTGTACACTTAGTCGGTTCAACAATAGTTAACCAATGGTTAGCCATATGAGTACTTTCATATCAACCTTATTCATCTTTACCATAACTAGTTCAAATGACTCAAATGAACTAGTTAGAGAGTTGTTCAATTGCTTAGATCTCAAAGAAGTATACAAGACACAATTGCAGCAAAATCGATATTGATTCACTCGAATCAATTCATGAACATTATAGCCACGGTTTGCAAAGATTGCATTCCTTATTATATAAATGTTTTAGTTCATGAACAAACTGATTTTAGAAAGTAACCTCCTTAAGTATGCAAACGAGTACGCATACTTAATAACCGGATTGAGTTTTTTTTTCACTTCCAAACTCCAGCAGAAATTAACGGACGTGAAACTTCTGTCAGTATGCGTACGGGTATGCATACTTACCCGGATTTCAAACAACCGCCAGTACGCGTATGGGTACGCATACTTTGGGTTCCCGGTTTTGGACTTTTACACAATGTGAGAACACACTATGTTTATATCTAACCATGGTTACTTGTTCTAAACTCTCATTTCAATCATTGAAACTTTCTTAGAGGATGTTAAAATAGTTGTTATCCACAAACTATTTTCATCGAAGCGATTTTCAAGTTATTGAAATAATAATTATGACTTTCGTCATGAGTAAAGATGAACTTGGCTAAAGCGAAAGCTTACCAACATATATTTCGAGAAATAGATAAGCGAGATAGACTCGGCTTTAAATATCAAATGTGTATAATTGAAGTCTATATAGCAATACGACTTTTGTCTCAAATAGGAGATAGAATAGATAGACTTTTGAGTGATTGATAAGTTCAAGTCTACACATACCTTTTGTTGATGAAGTTCCACAAGTTCCCTTGAGTAGTTCTTCGTCTTCCTTCGATGAACGCCGTGGAGTCTAAGGCTCAACTACACTTACTATCCTAATCCGAGACTTAGCTATAAGTAGACTAGAAATCAAGACTTATAGTTTTGGAAACTAAACTTAACAAACAAGCTTGAGATAGCAACGCTTGCGAGTTCGACCGAGCAGTGCTCTAACAGTTTGTAGCGATCTGACCTATAGACATATTATCGAATATGGAACACACGATACGATTTTGTTGATACTTTGAATTTTAAACCCGAGGGAACTGTCACGTCTAAATCAATATCTAAACATCCTCTTGAAATCACCTCGAGTGAATCTACTAGACAAGTTCATCTTGTTAATGATGATGTAGAAACTGTTGATAACTGGGAAACATGCCTAGAAAAACACATTAATAAACTTTCTGATGAAGGTGATTCAGATATTGATAGAGATGTAGATGAGGAAATCTCAGAGTATGCCGAGATGTTGAAACCTTTGGAAAGTAAAAGGATGACTACTTCTTGTCTCACACCTTTTTTGACTCCTCTCTGTCGAGAAAACAAGAAATTGAGAAGGATTTACGAAGGTCTTTGAAATTACGAGGGTACCCAAATACACCACGCTTTTTTCTTTCAACCTATAAGTCCGATACCAAGTGTGATCATCTATGGACAAACTCGACAAAATACAACAACAAGGTATTCACTTGACAATAGTTACGGTACAAGACCGATTGACTATAGGATCAATGTCAAGCGATTAGGATTAACTTACAAGTGTTATTTACTTTATTATAAAAAAAAGTTATAATGTGGAAGTAAAGTAAATGACACATCAACATTTTGTTAACGAGGAAACCACAAATGCAAAAAAAACCGTCGGGACCTAGTCTAGTTTTGAATACTCTCAGAATTAATCAGCTATACAAAGAACAAAACCAACTTCATATAGTTGAGACCAACTAATCCACCCCTAGTTACTTAGTTACCTCAGTATCCACGCGTCTACGACCGTCTAGACACGCACGTGAATCCCAAGACAGAAAAACACTATCTTGAGTTGCTTTACCGATGTAAAGTCTTAAGCACTCAACTCATTTTGATCGTCTTCCAAACAGTAAAGGAACACAACTGTTTGGTAACTACTCCAATAATCTTTTAGAAAAATATTCGTTGAGTTTTGACAAAGGCTCTTCCGTTTAAACTAGTAAACTCCTTTTTCTGGTAAGATCAATCCAAATAAGTAACTTAGATTCGGATATTGAAGAATACCTCCAAATGATAGTTACCAATATAAACGACTATATGATCAAATTTATCAAAGATAAATCAGATCTAAGTCGGATCCCAGTCGATCAAGATGTGTGCACAAATCACGAGATACAAAAACCAATAAAAATCTTTTTGTCTTCAAATATTCAATTGCCTTCTTATGTACCTGCACACCACAAACTTGAATCCACTTATGATCGATCACACACAGAATGGAGTTTGTTGACAATGGGTGATCACAAGTTGTCTTTAGATCTAAAAACAGTTCTAAAGATCCCTTCAATACTTTGACCTAGTTTGAGTGACCCTTATGTCAGAAGAGAAGGCTCTCAAGAATAATCAAACTAGGCGTAATCAAAGTTTCAACAACCGTTAGTCAATCAAATCAATAATCGAAAACTAAAATAACAGTATAATTATCTAGTTTCCCACCAACGGTACTCGTAGAGCTTCTTGATTCCACAGAAGTCTTTAAACGAGCGTTCGTAAGAGATTTCGCCTAATTAGAGTACTTTCCTTTACGGATAGACGAATCTACCGGAAAAAAACACAAATGAAGTTTACCCGGCTCTTAGGATAGTTTGCAAGAAATGCAAACTCAACTATATATAGACCAAGGTTGTTTGGATAACAAGGAAATTCTAAAACCGAAAATATTCTCAAGATATTCAATAAGTACCTAATTTTGATTTTCATATTTCCAACTAATATCCAACTTGTAATTCTGAAATCTCTCATTAGAAAATGTCTAAAATATTAGTTTAGCACTTAACTAATATAACTTTCCAAGAGATGTGTTTTGACTTGCTGGAAAATCAAAAACATATAATCAAAAATCTTAATTTAAAGACTCTCTCAATATTTCGGATTGGGATCACCTTGAGTATCAAGGAATATCTTTGAAAACTAAAAGATAAGAATAAATTTATGTCCAACTTATGTCGACATCAGGAATTTTCCTAGTTAGCAAACCTTAATTCCAAACTCACATAAAACTGTAAAGTAATATGTGAATAGGGTCGGTTTTGCTCTTTGGACCGGTTCTACCATGACTCCTAACATAGGTTAAGATCGGTTCTACCAAGTCTCCAAATATAGGTAGGGATCGGTTCTACCATGTAACAACCCTATCTTTTCCATATAATCTCAGTCGATGATATTTTAGAAAATATGTCGTTAAATGGAACATAACCTCAAAAAACTAGGAATGCATTACTGTTATACAGTAGTATAAATAAGGGGATCCAAATACTTATTATACATCTTGACAACACAACTAAGTTCAAATGATTACAAGCTTTCTCTCGAGAGTACAAATCCGAATTTAAGATTATTTAGAACTACCCAAAGTAAAATGTTCCCTCACTGCCTTACAACTATATCCGAAAGCAATACAATAGAAGAAGAAAAAACAAATATCAACCATCAGTTAGATATCCTCCGAAAATCCATCCAAAATGAACTCACTTAAGCCCCTTTTTAATTTCCTATTAATGCCTGAAAAATAATCAATAGGAGTTAAACTTCGAGCAAGTTCTCCCGGCCAACGAGTTATAGGAAAACATAAAGAAAAAAACAACTGCATAAGCTAGAGTTTAAAATATCATGCTGGAGGATTACTATTATTGAAAGTAGCTAAAAATATATGCAATAGACTAACTCAATGGTGCGCCGCAAGGAGTAAGATTTAACCTCTTGTAACATAACGTAATACTCAAAACTGATGAAAGAGTCGTTATTCTAACACTTCTAAATGAGTGTAGGCACAAACACAAAATGAAAACGTTTTCCTCCGACCAAAAATTAAACTATTATAATGTGGTGCATCAATTATGCCTACCTCTATTAAATAAAAAAGTGGAAATGCATTGAACTTAAGATTTGATTGCAGCACTAATCATCACCACTAAAATCAAAAATTACACAATACTGAACCAGGCCAAATAAATGTCTACCAAAATGTTTTTATGTGCTAAACTAATATATTTCGTGATGTAGCATCTTAATGGTAGTTGCCAGTCCGCGACTACACCTCTTAGAAGCACATCAAAAATTTAAGAATACCTCTAAGGAACACATTCAAGTTAAACAATAGTACTACCTCTAGAGCATACATCCAAATTAAACGGTAGTACTACCTATAGAGAATACATCCAAGTATCTCGACGTTCCATTTTATGATGGATTATAGGATACTCACGTTCATACGTTCTAATGTGCTGCAAGTTTAACTTATTATGGATTAATTCCGTGAGACAGAAAATCCACCTCAACTGTTAAAGCGTCTTGGCAACACTTACCGTTCTGAATTTCAAACTATCGACATAGGAAATGTAGCATATTTCATCGACTTATCCACTGCGACTTCTATTCATACACACCCCATAAAATCGGCATATTCACACAACAATGACTTGTAAGATGAATTCCTACTTGTTTACTTGAACTCAAGAAAATATCTCAAACGGAATTAATCGTTTAGGTGCGACTCTACTAAAACACAAAATTCATTAGAATCGTATAACTAATTCTAACCAAACAAAAAGTTGTGACCTATATATGAGATATTCGTATGCGAGTAAACTTAGTAATCACTTCCACAAAGTTCCCTAACTTCACAACATAACGTAAGGACATTCAAAGAATACAAAATCAAACACAATTCAGTAATGTAAATTTCAAGTTAGTTGAGTATTCCACAAAGGGTAGGTACTCTATTGTTTCCGTGGATAGGTGCTACAATTTAAACATGATTTAACTAGGTCAGCTAATTATTTAGAAGTTAAAACAACCAGCATTCATATTTCATAAGATATAGGTTTGATTTCATAAGGTTTGATTATTTCTTACTAGTTTAATCCTTTATATTCACCCTAAACTAAGAGTCCGTAGATAAACTTGCCTTAAACTGTCGATAAGCCAACCAATCCAAAACCTCTTAAAAGAGAACTCCCTTCATGTACCAAACCCTAAAATGACAAAAATAAATCAAGAATATACCATTTGATCTCAAAGGAATAAGAAAATGAAACCATTCGACACTACTACCCATCGTCAATTAGTACTAATTTACCTAGTTTTCTCCCATCGCTACTAAATCTGCTATCGCCGATTTTTCCCCTTTATTTTCCTTTCCTCTTATTTTTTTTTTATTTTTAAAGCTTTCGTGAAGGAATATACAGAACCCTTTTCTTATGTTACTTAAAACCTAGGGATGCACTAGGTAAACACGATTACTGGTTAAGGGCACTTCCCATCACACACCCAAAAGAATTTGTTTATCTGAGAAAGGGTATTACATACCATGACTCCCAACAATAGCTAGGATCGGTTCTACTATGTATCCCAATATAGGTAAGGATCGGTTCTACCAAGACTCTCAACATTAGTTAAGATTGGTTCTACCATGTGTCCCAATATAGGTAAGGATCGGTTATACCAAGACTCTCAACATAAGTTAAGATCGTAACTACCGTATATCCCAAAATAGGTAAAGATCGGTTCTACCATAACTCTCAACATAAGTCAAGATCGATTCTACCAAAGTTCTTACCTAGGTTCGAATTGGTCATCCAATAGGTCTTCACTGAAAAATCGGACCAAAACGCATATTAATTTCCTTATGATTACGAAAAAAAGTTTCATATATGTACTTCCTTTAAACATATGTAATCAAACATAGTTTCCTAGGATGAAATCACACATATATCCAATATACAATCAAGTAACGAGTTACAGAAGTTATGTCGATGTCACATTTATGAAGTTCAAAAGATAAACGTTATACTTCGTAATCAAATATTCTTCCTTAACACTTTGATCATAATAAAATGACCAAGTCTAATACTAGAGTATTAAATATAACCTCGCATGTTATGTTTTCAATCTTAAACGACTTGAAAGAAACAATAGGAATGGAAACAAGTCAAGTCAGTATCACTAACCTCAAGTGGAAGGATGATGTCTTCATTGTAGTCGATACGACTTCACGATCTTCATGTCTTCAAGGTAATACTTGTATGTCTCAACATTCATAGACTTTCTAGTCTAACCTAAACGAAGTTGACTCTAGTACATTCAATCAAGCGACTATAATTGAGTTTTGATACTAAAATATGACAACCAAACTTGACATACCAACGGTTGGTGGGTTCAACCGAGCAATGCTCTAATAGTCTTTATAGTTGGAATCTATCCTCAAAAATCATGAGGAAGACCTAAGTAGAAAGTCACTTGAATGTGATAATCTTTGTCAAGATTTATTTTTGTTGAAAGAGAAACTTGCAGATTCCGAAGCAATGATTAACTCTCAACAAATTAGTTTTGAAGACAAAGAAAGTGTGTATACCTCTCGAGAAAAACGCCTTGAAGCTAAGTTAGTTGCTGCTCTTGATAAAATCAAGATGTTGGAATAGGACTTGAAAATTTTCAATACTAGCTTGAACAAGTTAACCACAATGCTAGGAGCAATTAAAAATCATCGTGATGCACGAGGATTGGGCTATAAGGGAATATATACTCCAAGTACTAGCAAATAGGTAAAATTTGTCAAGGCCAGTGATTATTCTCAACCAAAATCTTTTACTGAAGTCAAAAGTGAAATACCTTCACCAATAGTTAATGTTCGAAAGAGCAAAGTCTATCAATCTCCAAAGACAACACACATGCTTCCGGGTAAGAACATTCCTTATGTTTGCTTTTATTGCAGAAATAAAGATCACCTGGAAAGGGGATGTCATTTTTCTTATAGCATTGCTCGATCGAACTCACAAGTGTTGCTATCTCAAGCTTGTTATCAAATTTAGTTGTCAAAACTATATCTTGATTTCTAGTCTCGAATTAGTTAAGTCACGGACTATGATGGAAATGTGGTTGAGAAACAAAGGATTACAACAGTCATCATTGTGTTCTACCGTTTGAAGGCGAAGATCAACCGAAGCTTTTGGAGAACTTCATCAACAAAAGGTAAGTGAAGACTGATCCACCTATATCTCAAGTTATATTCACTTTCTATCATTTTGAGATGATGTCGCATAACTAATTAGGCTAGTATGCATAAACAAGAATTTCGAGTCAAGTTTATCTTGATAATTTCTCGAAATATAATGGCTAAGCTTAATGAACATTTGTTCATACTTGATGAATTTCGGTTTAGGATAATTTATTGTTCGGAATCAAAATCGTGATTCAAGTTTATCATTCGGAAATAGCCTGGAACAGTGATATGTGTCATTGATGTTATTCAGGAATGTTTCGATTTGATTTAGAAAAATATAGAACTACTATTGATTTAGATACAAGACAGTGGTATCTGTTTTACTGAAAACTGTTATAAGTATGAACCCGTATTACATGTATTCGTATAAGTAGCGGAGTAGCTATATAAATATCGACTTACAGATTGGTGGTAAACATATTCATATGTATATAATATTGAAAATCTGTGTGACTCGAGTATGCACACCATTCTTGAACTGTGGTTATGAACCGGGGGTGAGTATCCAAACCGGTAAGCAATCTTATACATTTATGTGTTCTAGAACTCGGTAGTGTACCCAAACCGGTACCCAAACCGATTCAGTTATGTGAACTCCGGAACCGATACAGTCTTTGAGTTTCCAAACCGGTACGCAAACCTTAAAAGTTATGTGAACTCCGGAACTTAGGTTTGGAGGAAAGTTTGCAAACTGGTAAGCAAACCTGAAAAGTTATGTGAACTCCGGAATTCGGTTTTGGTATAAAGTTTCCAAACCGGTTTGCGAACTGTGACTGAACAGACTCACGAACTACTATGTATTTGTATTCGTACATCTACTAATCATGTCGATTATACTTTCAAGTGTGTTTAAATTATTTCTTAGAGATAATTAATATTTGATTAATTATCTATAAACACTAGACTTAAATGATCACATGTTTGTGACTCGGAGTTAATGTCTTGTGTGTTCATGAAAATGAAGATTAAGCTTTTAATTTCAAACCGGCTAGTTTCGGCTAACCATGTTGAACATAGTCTTTATACACGGTTCGGTTACGGTCTCACCTAACCAGAGTGTATATCCTGTTTATGTAAATCATATTAAAAGTTTCATCTAACGGTAAATATTGGTTGCTTGGTTCCAAAGTTATCTTAGCTTAAACCTAAAGCAACCTATGCTTTGAATGTCTATAAAAGGAGAACTCCAAGCAACTGGGATCTTTCAATCTTTACACTACTTTTTGGTGTGTCCTAGTTGTATCTAGAGTCGTCATCTCCAGAAACCCTTTTAAGCTTTTGCGACTATAAAGACTTCATTGGGATTCGTGAAGCCAGGTCTAGTTATATTACCTTGATAACTCGAGTATCCTGATCTTGATTATTGTAGAGTTTAATCCAACGATCAAGATAGATAGTAATCATCAAATTCTCTTCGTCTCAGACTTTGTTGATTCAACAAGTTTTATACTTGTGAGGTGAATAATAATCTAGGATGTACTTCTGGTTGCATAAGTCCAGATTTTGAGGATAGCTAAACTTCTGTCAAATTGCTATCGATTTCCATCAACTTGATCATTCGTTTGATTTTGATCATACATTCGATAGTAATCAGGAAATCAATTATATATGTTTAATATGTGGGAGGAAGATTTGGTTTAAAGTCTTCAATTGAGTTGAAGCAACTCTTAGTTGGTATGACGTCATCTAAGGAAATCAATCGCACGGAGTCCTGCTGGGATTCAAAGGGCGTAAGGAGCGCGACTGTACCTTAATCGGTAGGATACCTTTTAGGGCTCAACTACATTCCAGTTCGAAGTTAATTGGTAGTAGGCTAGTGTCTGTAGCGGCTTAATACAATTTGGTTTTCAATCTGGACTAGGTCCCGGGGTTTTTCTGTATTTGCGGCTTCCTCGTTAACAAAAATTATGGTGTCTGTGTTATTTATTTTTTCGCATTATATTGTTTATATTTCTAATTAAAATATCACAAGTTGTGCGTTAATCAATCATAGTACAGACATCCGACCTAGTTTGTTGGATACGACTTGATTGATTTTTTGACATTGGTCTTTGGTACCGTCCAAGTTATCTCTTTGTGATTAGGTTCACGGATTCGGTTCTGTAAACGTTCTAAGCACAAGACAGAAAGATTTAACGCTTAATACTATTCTTTGATTGAGTTTTACTCTCGAAGTTGTATTGAGTTTGTCCATACAGATTGCCTAAGAAAAAGTGGTGATGTATTTTGGTACTCCCGCGTTTTCAGTTTTCGCAAAGGAATGAGAAACTTCACGGTGTTCTTGTTTGGGCATCAGAAGAAGTGATTAAACCTAGATCATATGTTAAGGATAATCTGAAAAAGAGGGGGTATAACAACCACACCCAATAATTCCGAGAGCACCAACTTAAAAGCGAGCTCTATTAAGAGATATATCAAAGAGCTTTATCTCTATTTCTCAACACAATCAGCAAATCGAATAGATAGAAATCCGTGAGCCAGATTGATATAAGAAATAACTTAGACGGTACCAAAGACCAATGCCCAAGTGTCAATCAAGTTATATCCAACAAACAAGGTCGGATTTATCAACTGATTGAACTACGCACAACAAGTGATATTTCAATTATATAAACAAATAAAATGCGGAAAAGAAATAACACAGACACGAGAAATTTTGTTAACGAGGAAACCGCAAATGCAGAAAAACCCCAGGACCTAGTCCATATTTGAACATTACATTGTATTAAGCCGCTACAGACACTAGCCTACTACAAGTTAACTTCGGACTGGAATGTAGTTGAGCCCTAACCAAGTCTCACACCGATTAAGGTATAGTCGCGTTCCTTACGTATCTGAATCCCAGCAGGACTCTACGCACTTAATTACCTCATGATCTCACCGACAACTAAGAGTTGCTATGACCCAAAGTCGAAGACTTTATTAACAAATCTGTCTCACACAGATAAGTCTATTCTGATAGATAAATATGTCTCCCACAGATATACCTATGAAGTTTTGTTCCGTCTTTTGATAAATCAAGGTGAATAGGAACCAATTGATATTCCAGTCTTATATTCTCGAAGAACAGCCTAAAAATAACAATCACCTCATAATAACTTAACTATATGGTAGTAGAAGAAGTTGTTGCGGAATCACAAAGTCTGAGACGAAGAACTTTGTGATTACTTTTTATATCTTACCAATCGGAGATAAATCTCGAGCAAATCTTAGAGAATATAATACTTAACACGATAGAACAAGTAAGATCAGAATACGCAACTACAAAGAAAATAGTTGGATCTGGCTTCACGAATCCCAAATGAAGTCTTCAAGTCGTTAACCTAATATGGTTTTGGAAAAACCTAGGTTAAAGGAGAATCGACTCTAGTACGCAACTAGGATACAGGAAAGTGTCGGGATTAGGTTTTCCAGTTGCTAGAGTTATCCCTTATATAGTCTTTCAAATCAGGGTTGCTTACATTCAAAGCTAAGATAGCTTAGTAACAAAGCATTCAATATTCACCGTTAGATGAAATCCTGATTTAAGATTCAAACTAAGTCTGTTTAGAAATAAAGCAATTAATCTCCACCGTTAGATGGTATTAGCTTGTTACACACAAATGAAATATACCTTCATTTAGATATGGGTAACCGTACCTAAACATGTATATTTAGTTGGCTCAATAACAGTTAACCGAAGTTAGCCATATGAACACTTTTGTCTTAACCATATTCATCTAACACTTCTAGATCAAATATGATGATTAATCAATCATGAAAGATAATCAAATGAATCTAAATGTGTTTCACATAGAGTTGTTAAATTGTTCACTATCTCATAGAAATATATATGAACAAATTGAAACAAAATCGGATTGATTCGTAATCGTACAAAGTACTTATACAAGAATCAAATCATGAACATTAAGCCATAGTTTGCAAAGATTGAGTTCCTTAATTCATAAATGTTTTAGTTCATGAGTATGAGAATCATACTTAGCCGATTTTAGAACTTAACCACTGTGTTCGCAAACCAGGTACGCGAACAACAGCTCCGAACCTTGGCTTGTCCATCCGTTCGCAAACCAGGTATGCAAACAGCCGTCCCGGACCCAACTCAGGTAGAACCGTTCGCATACTAGGTAAGCAAACAAGGTTCCCGGACCCGAATCATAACAATTCAGTTCGCATACTAGGTATGCATACCGTGTTGTATCCAGACATGGTCAATTGTTCTAAACTCCCATTTCAATCATTGAAACATCCTTAGAAGACGACAATGGATGTCTCACACAAACCACTAGCTTCAAGTAATTTTCAAGTGATCGAATGATCAATACGAAACTTTCCAAGTCGACATCAGATGATTGTCTCACACAAATCATGTAAGATGTTTCAAGGTAATTTTCACATGATCATATTTTGACTTAATATTTAGTTTCCAACAAATAAATTGTTTCCAACTAAACTTGTCAAGAATATGATGAACATAGTTAAAGAAAAATCTTCAAACACATATTCCGAGAAATAGATAAGCGAGATAAACTCATCTCGAAATATCAAATGTGTATAATGTAAAAGTCTATATAGCTATATGACTTAGTCTCATTAGAACATAGAATATAATAAACTTCTGAGTGATAGATAAGTTTTAGTATCCACATACCTTTTGTTGATGAAGTTCCTCCAAGCTCTCCTCAGTAGATCTTCGTCTTCAATCGATGAACGTCGTGAAGTCTAAAGCTCAACTACACGTTTTATCCCAATCCGAGACATAGCTATAAGTAGACCAGAAATCAAGACTATAGTTTTGATCAACTAAACTTGACAAACAAGCTTGCGATAGCAACGCTTGCGAGTTCGACCGAGCAGTGCTCTAACAATCTCCCCCTTTGTTAATTATAGTGAAAAATTATCAATACATATGCATTACAAAACAAATAAAATTTGTAGCTTCTCATCCATCATGCTTGATTTCCTTGGCTCTTCAACATTCCTTGAATTCTTTGCTACTCTAAGTACTCCAGCGATTCTGAACGTGTTCAACTCAGCATCATTGTTGTTGAAGATCCGTAGCCATAACAATAAGAAAACAGATGTTCTCAATCATTGTTATACAGTGTCATAGTATTATTACACAGCATCAAAGTTCAATTGTATCACAATTTGACAATAATACTACGGTGATATGTATCACTCCCCCTTAGTCAATACTTCATCTCACAATGAAAACCACTCCCCCTTACATAATGATCCGTAAACCATATGTATATATAGTGTGAATTACAAAATAATTCTCCCCCTTTTTGTCAATATAAATTTGCAAAGGTACGAATACTACAGGATCATAATGAAATTCTCAAAGAGATACTAAAAGAGAACATATCAACTTTGTTTCTATGATTTCACATAGTCGAAACTTAGTGTATTCATCAAGGAGTTTATAAAGATACAAGATAACTCCTACAATATTCCACGGCCGCACTCCCCACAAAGATATGGCAATTAAGCACAAATTCAATTAAGAACTCTCCCCCATTTGATGTCATTCCCGAAAGAACAACATGAGCGACCTTACTTTTACAATAAAAGATGGATTTATTTGGAAATTAACAAACCACATGCATTCGTATCCGGTAAACTCGAATAAATTAACCACAAGAAGACCTTATTGATTAATTTAATCGAAACGCTCAACTTAAGAAAACTTACAGAGCCATACAATACTTTCACATAAAAGTGGATCAGGGAAAGATCAATACTGCGGAATTTTCAAAAGTTCATTCTGTCTTTTATCAATATTTGCATATAGACACAATAAACTTAACTTTTGAGCATATTTCAGCTGAACTTCTCATGGATTTAACGCATTTAGCAATTTAAATGAAAGATAAAATCATTCAAGGCTAAAGTACCATAAAAGTTATTACAACCATTTTAACAGTTTTAATAAGTTCGACACAAGAAATTTAACAGGAGTATAAAAAGATAGACATAACATAAACACATAACAACATGAAAAGAAGAGACACTTAATCCAAGTTGTTATAAAAGTCCTTAGCAATTTCATCAAACGGTTCAGCCAGTTTTGGATAAGCTTCCAGAGCATAGTCCCTTTGCTCTTGCAACAAGTCAACATGTTGTTAAAGACAGATAACTTAAGGATTTGATGGTGATGAGGTTCTGACTGGAGTTCTGCTCATCTTTTCGATGCTTGCTATGGTTAAGGATTTTGGTCCACCAAGGTTGGTTCCAAAAGAAACAATCTTGTACTGACTACAAATCCTTGAAATAAGACAAGGAAAGCCTGGAGTCTTCTTCGAAGTATGTCTCACACTTATTATCTGACGAATAATAAGTCCACAGAAATCGACATATCTCTTTTGTACAATATAGTAAACCAGTTCAGCAAGAGATCTGGTCCGTAGCTGCTTGTCAATTGTACTAGGCATCAAATTTTCCACAACCAATTTTCCAGCAGCCTTAAGGAACAACTCAGCATTATGAACATCAATCTTACCGTCCCTCCAGGTTACAATATCCTTTGCAAGAAGAAAGATTGCAAGATCGTTTGGGGTAGGTCTCAAGTTTTCAGGTTGCGGAACTTGGAAATCACCAATCTGGGACAAATTTAAGAGACTAGCAATAATTTCACGATTCACAAGAATGACTTCATTTTGACTATGGTTTTGAAAGTGCAGTTAACTATATCCGGGTCATGCAAATTTGCATAAAATTGAGTTGTCATTTCTATATATGTTGTTCCCATAGGTTGATGAATTATGCCCCACTCATAATTTTTGAAAAATTCAGGAAGATGTTTTACTCTAAGTTTTGATGCATCATAATCTCTCTCCATAATAGAGGTTTGGATATATTCCTTATAAAGGTCGACAGCCTCCCTGTTGACGAACCTAGTTTGCATGCTTGGATCAAAATAAGTATCATCACGCTTCTGAGCACTTGAACTCTCACCACGACTTGTTCTCTTCCTAGATGCCATTGAAATTGAAGGAAAGATTAAAGTTATGATGAAGAACTTACCAGGTACTCGAACTGCCGTTAATGGTAAAGCTCCGGAACTGGAAGGAAAAAAGAACCAGAGATTAACCCGTTGAGTAGTTTTTTGTTGTGAATCCAAAGGTACCAAGAACACTCAAAACGGTTGAGAGATGAGGTTTTGGAGATTAAGAGTTTGCGAACTCTTGAGTTTTCTTTTACATAGGGTTTTCGAACAAGAGAAGATGGAGAAGAAAACAAGAGAAATGTTTCTCTTTATATGTGCAAACGACCGAACAGTTCCTGAACTGGTATTGCTAGTCCAGGTACGGGAACCAATATGTTCTGGTTCGAGTCTTAGCTCACACATGTGAACCGCACAAAATAGGTCAAGAACAAAACGGGTTTATCCTAAAACCCTTTTAAAAGAAATCTGAGAACACAAATAGTTCGATCAGATTTAATATCTTGACTCCAAGAGAGAACCTCTTTCCAACAGCTATTATGTCCAGATGGATTAAAAAATACCCAAGGATCTAAATTTATGAAAGCCTTACAAAACTTTAGGAAAACATAAAAAAAAAAAAAAAATTATGTCTTTGATGTCTTGTTTTGCAATCTTTTATCAGCAAAGACTGGAAATTGCTTTTAGCATAACGCAAGGCAACTTTCTTGGAATAGAGAGACATCTTAACGTTTTTGGTACAGATCACCATCCTGCTTTTATGACAAACAGTTTCCAGAATTTAGTGAATCCTGTTTTATTAATCTCAGTTGAATGAGGCTTATGCTCCTTTTGTATTACTTCAAGTACATGCCCTTTTGTACTATAAAGAAGAGGGACCGTGCACTCACTTATCAACAAATCAATATTGACCTTAACAAGAACATTATTCATCATAACACGATTTAGTCTATCAAGAGAGTCTTGTTCTTTTTGAAGAATACTCTCAACATCAAGATGTTTTTCAGTCTCTGAAAACACTTCAAGAGATTTAAATACGGGAGGCGGATGAGATAGAATATTTTCTACAGATTTAATCAACTCAGTCATGGAAGAATATTCTGAGTCCCCTAGATCTTGTGGTACGTTTGAGATAACACTTCTGTCCATAGAGTCAGATTGCTACAAACATAGACTTGTGAGGTCTTAGCGTGTTTGCCTTCTCTGATACCAATTGAAAAAGAGGGGGTATAACAACCACACCCAATAATTCGTTCAGTAATCTATATGGACTAAACTCAAATATAATTCCGAGAGCACCAACCTAAAAGCGAGCTCTATCAAGAGATATATCAAAGAGATTTATCTCTATTTAAACAAAATCAACAAATCGAACAAATAGAAATCCGTGAGCCTGATTGATATGAGAAATAACTTGGATGGTACAAGACCAATGCCCAAGTGTCAATCAAGTTATATCCAACAAACAAGGTTGGATTTATCAACTGATTGAACTACGCACAACCTGTGATATTTTAATTATATAAACAAATACAATGCGGAAAAGAAATAACACAGACACGAGAAATTTTGTTAACGAGGAAACCGCAAATGCAGAATACCTCCGGGACCTAGTCCAGATTTGAACACCACACTGTATTAAGCCGCTACAGACACTAGCCTAATACAAGTTAACTTCGGACTGGAATGTAGTTGAGCCATAACCAAGTCTCACACCGATTAAGGTACAGTCGCGTTTCTTACGTCTCTGAATCCCAGCAGGACTCTACGCACTTGATTCCCTTAGCAGATCTCACCCACAACTAAGAGTTGCTACGACCCAAATTCGAAGACTTTATAAACAAATCTGTCTCACACAGATAAGTCTATTCTTATAGATAAATTTGTCTCATACAGATATACCTATGAAGTTTTGTTCCGTCTTTGATAAATCAAGGTGAACAGGAACCAATTGGTAATCCGGTCTTATATTCCCAAAGAACATCCTAGAAATATCAATCACCTCACAATAACTTAACTATATGGTAGTAGAAGAAGTTATTGCGGAATCACAAAGTTTGAGACGAAGAACTTTGTGATTACTTTTTATATCTTACCCATCGGAGATAAATCTCAAGAAAATCTTAGAGAAGATAGTACTCAACACGATAGAACAAGTAAGATCAGAATACGCAACTACATAGAAAATAGTTTAATCTGGCTTCATGAATCCCAAATGAAGTCTTCAAGTCGTTAACCTAATATGGTTTAGGAAAAACCTAGGTTAAAGGAGAATCGACTCTAGAACGCAACTAGGACACGGGAAAGTGCTGGGATTAGGTTTTCCAGTTGCTAGAGTTCTCCCTTACATAGTATTTTAAATCAGGGTTGCTTACAATCAAAACTAAGATAGCTTTGTAACAAAGCATTCAATATTCACCGTTAGATGAAATCCTGATTTAAGATTCAATCTAAGTATTTTTAGAAATAAAGCAATTAATCTCCACCGCTAGATGGTCTTAGCTTGTTACACACAAATGAAATATACCTTCATTTAGATATGGGTCACCGTACCTAAACGTGTATATTGAGTTGGCTCAATAACAGTTAACCGAAGTTAGCCATATGAACACTTTTGTCTTAACCACATTCATCTAACACTTCTAGATCAAATATGGTCATCAATCAATCATGAAGGTTAATCAAATGAATCTAAATGTGTTTCACATAGAGTTGTTAAATTGTTCACTATCTCATAGAAATATATATTAACAAATTGAAACAAAATTGGATTTATTCGTAATTGTACAAAGTAGTTAAACAAGAATCAATTCATGAACATTAAGCCACGGTTTGCAAAGATTGCATTCCTTAATTCATAAATGTTTTAGTTCATGAGTATAAGAATCATACTTAGCCTATTTTAGAACTTAACCACTGTGTTCGCAAATCAGGTACGCGAACAACAGCTAGGGACCTTGGCCTGTCCAGCCGTTGGCAAACCAGGTACGCGGACAACCGTCCCGGACCCAACTCAGGTAGAAACGTTCACATACTAGGTACGCAAACAAGGTTCCCGGACCTTTACAGATAAAACCGTTCGCATACTAGGTACGCAAACAAGGTTCCTGGACCTGAATCATAACAATACAGTTCGCATACTAGGTATGCATACCGTGTTGTATCCAGACATGGTCAATTGTTCTAAGCTCCCATTTCATTCATTAAAACATGCTTAGAAGATGACAATGGATGTCTCATACAAACCACTAGCTTCAAGTAATTTTTAAGTGATCGAATGATCAATACAAAACTTTTCCAAGTCGACATCAAATGATTGCCTCACACAAATCATGTAAGATGTTTCAAGGAAATTTTCACATGATCTTCTTTTGACTTAATATTTAGTTTCCAACAAATAAATTGTTTCCAACTAAACTTGTCAAGAATAATGATGAACATGTTAAAGCAAAAATCTTCCAACACATATTTCGAGAAATAGATAAGCGAGATAAACTCATCTCGAAATATCAAATGTGTATAATGTAGAGGTCTATATAGCTATACGACTTAGTCTCATTAGAAGATAGAATAAAATAGACTTCTAAGTTATATATAAGTTTTAGTCTCCACATACCTTTTGTTGATGAAGTTCCTCCAAGCTCTCCTCAGTAGATCTTCGTCTTCAATCGATAAACACCATGAAGTCCAAAGCTCAACTACACATTCTATCCTAATCCGAGACACATCTATAAGTAGACTAGAAATCAAGACTATAGTTTTGATCAACTAAACTTGATAAAAAAAACTTGAGATAGCAACGCATGCGAGTTCGACCGAGCAGTGCTCTAACATAATCCCCTTGGCATTACATGTTGTAAATGTCCAAACTTTAGGCAAGGGAATCAGTATTTTGATAGACCTAAGTTTTCCTATAAACGTCATACGAAGCCTTTTCACAATCATCATAATTATCAAAAGGATAACTTTGTAAAGACAAAGACAAGATCCGATGCTCCCAATTGGAAAAAAAACTAACTTGCAAAAGAATAGTCAATCCAAGAATTCGTGGACATAATAATGGGAAGAAGGTTCCAGCTGTTCCTAAACGCACTTAGATGTGGATACCAAAGAACGTCAATGGTGCATTGAGTGTCAAAAAGGAATGATTTCCAAGTAAATTCCATGACTACGAAAAAGGCGGAATCCATAATTTGGGAAATTAGAAATTCCTGGGAAGGATGAATATAGATCTGAAGGGTTCTAAAAGTGATCCCTTTTATGATAATCCAAAGATGAAACGCAAGAATATGTGGAGGAAAAAACAAACTAAGCCAAAAACTATATATGGTGAAAAATCCATAGATGTGGAAAAGTTTGTTTCAGTCGCCTGCGGTGAGCAAGACATTATTCACCCCAACACAACTTGATTATGTTGATAGTGTACCCTCACCAAGAAATTCCCTAGTAATGGCGAGGAAGGCACAAGAATTAGGGCGCTTATATTATGTTGGGGAACATGTTGAATATTTTGTGAAGCCATAGGATTCATGATTGGATTCTTCAAAAAAGGTATGTATATAAACTTGAGCGAGCTTTATGATTTCATTATATGCTTGATGCCTTGATCTATTAATACCAAAAACACCCTTGTTTTTGAGCTCTTATGTTTCACTAAGTGATTTGGTGGAAATTCGTGTATCATCATGATTGATTGTTTAAATACTTACTTAAAGTTAAATACTCAATGTTTCTGAAGAAAATAATAATTATCAATAGTCCATGTTTAAGAGGTCACATAACCTTTTAATTGAATGGTTTTATGACAATAAAATCCCTTTGTGGTTGTCATAATCGCCTTTTATGCAATTATAAATTAAAAGATTCAATATAGTTATTTGAATCAAGGTGTACCACATCGCGTATGAGTCCAAATCTTAATGAGTCGATGTGGGTATCAACACTTTTTATGATCATTGTAGAGTTCTCCCTGCCTACCTGACTCCTAAGCAAGATACGAGAACATGACCCATGAGAATTTCTACATAACAAGCTAAGAAGAATATGCACTAGATAATATATCTAATCATAATATTGATATTGAAAGTTATGATTTCTGGGTACAACTCTCAAGACATGATAATCATACAGACTACGGGTACATCATTCACCATTGGTGAAGAGATAATGGATCAAGGGTGAAGTACTCATGATAGACAAACCAATGCGGCTAATGATCCATACACCTTGTATATCATTCATGTTTACCTAACTTGATTTATGTTTAAGTTCTTAAATTTACAAGTTAGAAGAAACAAAGAAAGCCAATGACTTTTGTTTTTTGTGACTTGCAAAAAAAAAAAATTGGGCAAAGTTTGTCTTGTTAAACATCTCGAAATATGATTCAAGCATTGGATGTTCAATGGTGCTCAATAATATTAGTTCGAAACAATTTATTGTTCAATAATTAATTTATGGATCAATTGAGAAATTCCAAGCAATGATTTTATCATTTTGGAAAGTTTCAAACATCAAAAGATAAATTCAGAACTTCTGATATCTCGGCTCAGCGTAGGTTGGCGAACCTGTTCGTAAACCATAGATATTTGAGTTTCAGGAATACAGGGAAGGTTGACGAACCCGGTTCGCATACCGTAAGTTCAGTTGGGGACAGTTCACGAACCGTGGTAAACAACAAAAAAAATTATGTTTGTGAGAAGGCTAACGGTTGGTGAACCCAGTTTACGAACCGTTGTCATTTGAGTTCACGAGTCGCTGAACGGTTCACGAACCGCATCACCCTGAATTCACGGTTCATGAACTGTTTCACCAACGATCCCAGTGGATTTTAGCAGATGCTCAAGAACTTATTTTTTAAAAATATGTTTATCATTGCTGACTCTCATTGAGACTTCTAAGACAACACTCTCATAGACACTTCTAAGACAACTTTATTCACTCAATCACTTTGTATTTGTGAAGTTTTGTTTAGTCTTGAGTGTTGTTGAACATGATTATTGCTTGAATGATTCACGACCTTTTTGTTCCAAGTGAACTTATGGTGCCTGGTTCTTATTGACTTATATGGGCATATTCTTCTTTGTCAAGGATATCTTTTCATACGCTTTTGGTAGCAATTTTTGGTGTGAATCCTTGCGGAAAAGATTGATTCTTCCTTCTAAGAGTAAATCTAATCTTGTATGTTCTTTACAAGTTTGTATCTTAGATAAGATGATCGCAATACTTGATCCTCATGATTATTCTTGTGTATTGTTTGACTTCCTTGATAAAATTTTCTTTGTTATCATATTCTTATGATTAGAACACCATCTAATGATAATTTTTCTCAAAAGTTAAGCAAGCTCTTAACAAAACTAATGGTGTCTTGTGTTTTTTCCCTTCCGTATATTATATTTTTTTATCATTATAATAGTAATATTACAAGTAGTACATAATCGATTCTAGTAGATAATTCCATCCTAATTATGATCAATTACGAGACTCGTTTTTGTAGAATTCGTACCTTGAAAGATAGATAACAAGCTTCATGCTTGGCAGAATTCGGGTTCGATTATTTGGATACCACTAGATTGATCTTGGATATTTATTTTTGAGATCGTCCAAGTACTCTTCTATACAATCAGGTTCACTGACCTTGTTGTCTTGACTTTTTGATTGTGAAGAGAAAGATATATAAACTTTTTTACATATATTGTTCAAGGATCATTAAGTTCATCTACTTGCAATTGTATTAGGTTTTTCCATACAGGTTTTTGAACGAAAAAGTTGGTGGTGTACTTCATACCCTCTCCTTTTCAGGGAGAGATTGCAGTGGTGGAGAAGATAGCTATGACGATGATGGTTATTATTAGAGCATTGCTCAGTCGAACTCACAAGTGTTGCTATATCAAGATTGTTATCAAATTTAGTTGTCAAAACTATATCTTGATTTCTAGTCTACAATTAGTTAAGTCTCGGTCTAGGATAGAGGTAGTTGAGAAACGAACCAGTCATTATTTGTGTTCGACCGTTTGAAGGCGAAGATCAACCGAAGCTTTTGGAGCACTTCATCAACAAAAGGTAAGTGAAGACTGAACCACATATATTGTTCGGAACCGAATCATGATTCAAGTTTATCATTTGAAAATAGCTTGGAACAGTGATATGTGTCATTGATGTTATTCAGGAATGTTTCGAATTGATTTAGAGAAATATAGAACTACTATTTACGGAATACAAGATAGTGTTATCAGTCTTACAAACTGAGAAGACTGTTATATGTCTGAAGTCGTATTACATGTATTCGTACACGTAGTGGAGTAGTTATACATCGACTTTCAGATTTGTGTGATATACATATTCGTATGTGCATCATGGGAAAATATGTTTGTTTCGTGATCCGGATAGGTATGCATATTCGTATGCAAACCATTTTGGAACGATGGTAAGGAAACCGGGTTAAAATAATCAAACCGGTATGCGAGTCAAAACAGTTCTATGTTCTATAACCAGTTTAGTACCCAAACTGATACGTGAATTGAAAAAGTTTTGTGAACTCCGGTACCGGTTAAAAAGTATTAAGTTTGCAAACCGTTACGTGAGCTGCAAAAGTTCTGTTAACTCCGAAACTCGGTTATTGCATATAAGTTTGCAAACCGGCTCGCGTACTTTGACTCAGCCGATTCACGAACGATTCAAGTAATTGTACTTTGTACATTTACAAACTATGTCGATTATGATTCAAGTGTAATTAAATTATTTCTATGAAGTGATTTGCATTTGATCAATTATCTAATTAACACTAGACTCATTTGATCACATAATTGTGACTCAATATTAATGTCTTAGTGAACATGAAAATGAGTGTTAAGCTTTTAAAGTTCAAATCGGCTAGTTTCGGATAACCATGTTGGACATAGTCTTTATACACGGTTCGGTTACAGTTTACCTAACCATAGTGTATATCTTGTATATGTGATTAAGATTCAAAGCTTTCATCTAACGGTGAATATTAATTGCTTGGTTCCAAAGCTACCTTAGCTTAAACCTAAAGCAACCTAGGCTTTGAAGTCTATATAGGGGGAACTTTTGGCAACTGGGATCTTTGAAACCTAACACTACTTTTAGGTGTGTCCTAGTTGTATCTAGAGTCGTCCTCTCTAGAAACTCTTTTAGGGTTTAGCGACTACAAAGAATTCATTGGGATTCGTGAAGCCGGGTCCAGTTATCTTTTATCTTGATAACTCGAGTATCCTGATCTTGATTGTTTGTAGAACCTTGCTCCAACGATGAAGATAGATAGTAATCAACAAAGTCTCTTCGTCTCATATTTTGTTGATTCCACAAGTTTTATACTTGTGAGGTGAATAATAATCTAGGATGCACTTCGGGTTGCATAAGTCCGGATTTTGAGGATAGCCAGACTTTTGTCGAATTCCTATCGATTTCCATCACCTGGATCTTTCGTTTGATCTGATCATCCATTTAGATCGTAAATCAGGAAATCAATCATAGGCTTAATATGTGTGAGGCATATTTGGTTTAAAGTCTTCAATTGAGTTGAAGCAACTCTTAGTTGTGTGTGAGATCTTCTAAAGGAATCAATTGCACGGAGTCCTGTTGGGATTCAAAAGGCGTAAGGAGCGCGACTGTACCTGAATCAGTGGGAGACTGAGTTCGGGATCAACTACATTCCATACCGAAGTTAATTGGTAGTAGGCTAGTGTCTGTAGTTTGGTGTTCAATCTGGACTAGGTCCCGGGGGTTTTCTGCATTTGCGGTTTCCTCGTTAACAAAATTTATGGTGTCTATGTTATTTCTTTTTCCGTATTATATTTTTTATCTTTATAATTGAAATATCACAGGTTGTGCATTGATCAATCACAATAGCTAGGTCCAACATTGTTTGTTGGATAAGACTTGATTGATCCTTGGATATTAGTCTTTCGTACTGTCCAAGAACTCTCTTTGTAGTTAGGTTCACGGATTTAGTTCTGTAAACGTTCTAACAACAAGAGAGAGAGAGAGAGATATAACTCTAGACATTTTCTTTGATTGAGTTTCTACTCTCGAAGTTATGTTTAGTTTGTCCATACAGATTTCCTACGAAAAAATTAGCGGTGTATTTTGGTACCCCCAGTGTTTTCAATTATGATTAATCATCATAAAAACATCAAAAAGATTTTGATGAGAAAGCCTTTGGTATTGATTTAGACAAAAGGTAATTGAGCTTCTTTCTGAAATCTAAAAGAATCTTGTTGGTGTTTGTTTTTTATGATGCTTAAAGAATTGGAAGTAATTGTTGGGATCTTGTCTTTGTTATAACGTACGGCTAATCTGTGATTATCTAACAAGTTTTTATAATAGGTAAGTGAAATGACGAAGGTACCGAGTACATCACAATCTTTTCGATATCAACCTATATATACAAACACACCTAGTAAAATCTTACAGAAAAAAATAACTTCCAAAAGATTATCTCAACAAGATGTAACTTGGTATATAATCAAAGTCCGAGCCCGAACTAACTATGGGATTGTACCAAGTGGATTAACATACAAGTGCAATTACTTAATTACAATTATTAAAATTATAATGCGGAAAGTAAAGTAATGTAATGACACACAAGATTTTGTTAATGCAATGGAAAAACCCCGGGACATAAACCACTTTTGAATACTCTTAAAATTAAGCCACTATACAAATTGAAAACTGCAACTTCGTATAGTTGAGACCGTAAATACTCCTTCATCACTCAGTCCCTTCAGTATCCCTGCGCGTACAACCAATCTAGTATATGCATGTGAATCCCAAGAGAGAGTCCACTATCTTGAGTTCCTTCACCAGCTGTGAAAACTTTCCACTCTCGACTCATTTGGACCGCAACCCAAAATACAAAGGACTAAATTCGTTTCAATAATCATCTCACTTATCAATTCCCCAAATCAATATTTAGATCAGAGATAAAATAGAGTAAATGATCTTTCATTTATTTAATATAAACTCTTTTGGTAAAGATCAAACCAAGATAACGATTATCGAAATACTCAATCTCAGTGAACAAGCTCTATCCAAGCAACTTAACAAGAAAAGCAACTAGGCAGTTTTTTAAACCTTTATACAAGTCTTTATCAAGATAAACTGCTTGTTTGGATCCTAAAGAATCAAGTATACAAGAAGAATCGCAAGGATCAGAAACTCAAAAGAAAAGTCTTCAAGTCTTTAATCTTCAAAGTAACCGCCGCAAATAACTTGATTCCACAATTGGTCAACACACACAAAACGGAGTCTTTTAACGTTGATTAATCAATGGTAGTTCTATCTACATATCTTGAATCACCAGATATGTAATATCAAATCCTCAAACAAACTTGAGTGTCCTTATATCAGAAGACAACGACCATAAAACAAACAACTTTGATCTAGCAAAGATAACTATACCGTTAGTTCTTAATTAAGTCAATTAATCTAAAAACTAAATTAGCAAGATGTTTCACTTAATTAGATTACTCCAATCTCTTAACAAGTTGGGTTCCCACACAATCACTTAAGTTGTGTGTTAATGGATGAGTTTGTAAGAATAGAAGCTCCACTATTTACAGTGTTATGACCAAGGTCTGATTGTAGACTAGATATTACCAATTTCGAAAATCCTTAAGTGCAATATAGATTTGTTTCCGAATTTCAAATACCAATTGTATTCCAACTATTAAACCGATGTCTCATAGTTGACAACTAATATTAGCTAGCATACATTCATGTACTTTACTAAAATTGTAATTTAAGACATGCAAAACCTCTAGGATACGGTAAGCATATATTTTTTATATCTAAAAGATATTGCAAAATAGGTTTCAGGATCTTGCCTTAAGTATCAAAGTAATATACTTGAACAATAATATATTATAGTTTATAGCACATGTTCCAATCACTATGACGATACTTATGAACATTCCAAGTTTAACTCGATGTTTCATCTCGATGTTTGCAGAAACCCGAAGATAACAAATATTTCGAAAATGTAAAACAAGTTAAGCATTGCCAGGATCGGTCCTTTCCACAAGGGATCGGTCTTATACTTTGGATTGGTCCTGGGATCAGTCATAAATCTATTTTTTACTACAAACAAGTTTCGCAAGTCTACTTCCTTAAACTATGTTTATGAAATTGCTTTCAAACATAATTCTAAGATTTGTATTCATACGAAAGCTCAACGCACTAAATAACGAATTACCAATTAGTGTAGTGTAGTGTCGATAAAATGAAGTTCATAGATAAACTATACTTCGTAACTCGATATACTCAAGTTGTAAAACCAACTAGTATATCATTCCGTATTGATACTTTGATCATATTATAATGACCAAGTCACCAATACTAAAGTCATTGTAAACCAACCTCACTTGGTGTGTTATGTTTTCAATTAATATAGACTTGGAAGAACAAAAGATAGAAATGGAACAAGTTAAATTCTATAATTACTAACCTCGAACTGAAGGATGATATCTTCGCTATCTTCGATGCGTCTTTAGGTCTTCGTGGATAACCAGAGAAAGTCTTAACATTTCTATATTCCTAATCTATAATAACGAATTTGACTCTAGTAACCTAATCAAGCGACTCGAAATTTGGAACTGAACTTGACAACCAAACTTGAAATACCAATGTTTGGTGGGTTTATCCGAGTAGCGCTCTAACAATAAGAATAGTTCTATAAACGGTTATTTGAAAGTTCTTTTTGTTTTGGATGTATTTGAAGTTTTTAAAGACAATATGGATGGTATTTTTACGTAATAGTGATACTGTAACTGGGTATCAGATGCAAATTTTGGTTTCCAGTAAGATCCATTGGTTGTAAATGGAAGTTTTTGAATTTTAAGGAAGTAGTTTTAATCTGATAACCGATGCCTGATACACGTATTGAAACAATGAATTCCCATATTAATCAAATTAAATTCAATCAAGAATATAAAGCATAGCATGGACAACTTAGCCTATATAAAGAGCGGTCAGGATGCATTTTGGGGAAACTTAAATCCATGGTTGTGGTTTGCTCTAATTAAAATAATTATTATGAGTGTTTTATTAATTAGTGTCTCATTAATCTCTCATAATTAATAATTTATTAAATTTTCAACATTAAATGTCCTCTTAATTAATCTAATAAATATGTATTTTTACATTAATAAAAATTATATCAACATAAATTAGTGGTTAGTAGTGGAAGAAGTAGTGGCTGGTAGAAGCGGTGGTGGTGGAGGCGATAATATCAGTGGTGGTGGAAAAAATAATGTCGATGGGTGGTTTTATGGCGGTGATGTTGGTGAATAGTCGTGGACATTATTAGTTCTGTATATTTACAACACAGGCAACATTGTATCATGAAAGATGTAGTTGGTCATCACGATTGAAAAAATGATCATAGCCACCGGATCACCTAAACGGTACCCTGCTATCTTTAGTACCCAGTTGTATAAATCATGGTTCTAAAAATAAAATTGATTGCAATACAACAGAATATATAACAATAAAAATTATAATGGAATAAATTAATTAACGACCTAATTTTTTTCATCCAAAACTTTACTCATGATGTTTGTGATTCAAAATTCGAAGTACGACAGACGGCCAACGGGAGGTAGGTGGCGGTTGTAGTGGAGAAATAAATGGTATTAGATGGCTTCGTAGTGGTTGCGACGGTTGGTGAGTAGCAATAGGCTATGTTAATTTTGTGTCGCTACAAAATGGGTAACATCATAAATTAAAAGTTGTGGTTGATCGTCTTATTAGTAACAAAAAATCGGTTAAAATTTATGAAAGATCAATAAAATAAAATAAACCACAAAATGTCACGTTATATAATTACTACAAACAAACGGGCACAAGTTAAAATTAAGACACAAAAATTACTTATTATCGAGATGTGTCGTTATGGTAAGGGTTGTACCCTAGCTATGTATATATTTTTTGCCTATTTCTTTGTATTGTACTATAAAATGAAGCTTCGCTAAGTTAGTAAAGATAAAGACCAATCCTGATTTTACCTCCCAATTGGAAAATTCACAGTTTCGGTCGATCCCATGAATACACTCTTTAATTGAGAAAAACTCATTACATATTCTCTTATTCCCATCTTAAAAGTCTAAATCAAAATGGAAAAATTTGATCAAATGAAAATAACAAACCTACCTTCCCATAAAACCGAACAATGGATTCTCTCGCTCACATTCGGTAGGATGAGTGGGTTTGAAAACTCTAATTCCTTACTTTGGAGCAAACGAAAATCAGAAATAAAGTTGGGAAGGGAGATGAATTGCGAATAGGAAAAAACTCAAATCCAAGAGTATAGTTCCGCTCAATCTTCTTTCAATTTTCTCTCAATCTTCATCCTCCAAAACGTACATCTGTGACCAGTTAAACTACTCTGAGCTAACAACATTTGAGAAAATCCTTTCTTTTTTACATTGTTTCATATTTTTGGGGTTTCTATCATTTTCTTAAATATCATTTGTTGTATATTTAGCTGAAGTATACATTTTCAAAGATAACCTTATTGATTACAATAACCTCATGGTTTGAATTTAGGGTTGCCTGTATTTTGTGATTAGCCAAATTATGAAAATTTGGCTATCACAGGTCGTCGGGATTTCAATTTATTCATAACTTTTTGGTCTAGAAAGGTGTGATTTCTCAAGAACCTATTTTTCGTTTCTATTTGTTTAGATTTGGTGGAAATAGAATTTTGATTTTATCTTAATAGATAAACTTAGAGAGAAACTTATAAGATTATTCAGATTACACGCTATAATTTGGCAATGGATTGGTATTTACAAAATGATCTTACATGTATACAAAATCCCCTGTTTTCTGGACTTCTGTTTCAAAGTCCAGAATAATTTGACTATAAGTTATCTTCAATAAATAATCTAACATGATTATACATAATTTATATAACACTCGTGCCATTATGGAACGGGTTAAACCCTAGTATTAACCATAAAGTATCTACCTAACGACATAAAACTTGCACCATGACCTACAAAATGTGACCACGACCCAAAATTTTATAGGCGATTCAAGAAACCCTTGATTCAAAACATACCTCATGCTCAAAATATTCTCAAGTAACCCGAAATCTTTGAAATTATCGCTTTACCGAGTCATGTATGTTGAGCTTTGTCATGTAAGCACTATAGTACGCAATTATCATTAGCAAAAAACAATGGAAAAGAAAAAAGGATTTACTAGTATAGAATCGCATAGTTTTCTGAGCTTAATTGATTCTTCCACGTGTCCTTATCAACAATTGGCAGTCTAGATGATTACCACGTGACTTGCAACCTATAAGGTTAATCTAGTCAATACAAAAGAATTATATCAAATTTGTCCATGTTATAAGCACGCGCACATACTTTGAACGGAATTTGTGAAGTATGTGTCAATTCAAAACTAATGGACGGAGTAGGTGCATCCATTAATCACTAATATTAAGATCGGTAATTGTTCTTAATTTTGGGTTAGCTTGATTCTCTGTGATTAGATATTAAGGTCGGTAATTGATTTCTAAGTTGGAAGTGGGTTTCTGGTTCCGTGGGTTAGATATTAGAGTGTATTTTTATTAGAATTTGTGATGTAATTTGGAAGAATCAATTTGAAGTGTTTTCTGTTTTAATTAGTAGTAGGAGATGAAAGTAGTTCTCATCTTCTGGTTAGGCTTCGGAGAAGATGAACGATTTAAATCGATGTGTGGGTTCGTTAGAATCAGTTTCATTCAGTTTTTCGGTTTGTAAGAGAATCTTTTTGATTTTCTTGGGGTCAAAGTTTCGCCTCGATTTTCACCGATGTTGAAGATGTGTTGCAAACGTCTTGTAAACAAATAGTGATAAACAAAAAGAACGGTTTGACGTGTTGGAACATAAAATGTTGCCTCTGTAGTCAATAAGTCGTAGAAAAAAAAGAACTTAAAAAATGTTTTGTTTAATAATCTCTAGATTACTGACTTGTTATAGTCTTTTGGAGCCTTTATGGGCCCTGGCCCATATTTTCTTCTATCTCATGAAAAGTTTTTTGGCCCTCTAGTTTTATGTTAGCCCACTTCCCTTTACTTCCAATTTCTTGATCATCTTACCAAGGTTAACTCACCCTCAAAATAGTTTTCCAGCGGTTTTTAATGGAGGGATTTCTTCTTATGACTTCTCGAAGGAAGTCTTCGTTCCTTTCGTCATAACGAAGATGCTTCTCGTTTTCGTATCGACTCTTGTTTTCTTTTATTTTGGTAGTCTCTTTTGTGTGGTCTAATTCATCATTTTAGAAAGTTTTTAATACCCTTATTGAATCTCAATCGTTCATGGTCTCCCTTTTGGCTCAGGTACGACATCCCAACATCTCTAACTTTCGATATCATTAGTTTTACGATTCTCATCTGTTATTTGTGTCAACAACAATATTTAGCCGCCTCTTTTTATTTAACTTCTTTTCTGGAAATTAGAATTTAGTTGTTAATCATTTCAACTACTTCATATCTATATGAAATAATCCTTCTCCCACACCCCAAATCTACTTAAACCACATCATGAACATCCTAGCCTGGAATTTCCAAGGCATCAACAATCAACCAACGATACAACATTTAAAAGGACTAGTATCATTACATAAGACCGATATCTTATTTCTCTCTGAAACTTTAGCCAATGATCATCATATGTCAAGTCTTACGCAGTCTCTTCAGTTTCAAAACCTAACCTATGTTCCTAAAGTGGGTCGACGAGGAGGAATCTGTCTCATGTGGAACAACCTAAACATTCAAGTGTTACTCCAGTCCCAAAGTTACATCCATGTCCTTATCAAACCTCCACCCCCTGCACAACCATGGCTCTGCACGGGTATATACGGTCCTCAACATCAGAATGCAAGAACGTATTTTTGGCAAGATTTCCCAATATCAACATCTCAACAGAATGGCTTCTGATATGAGATTTTAATGACATAATGGATAAATCAGGGAAAAAATGGAGGAAGACATATCACATATAGTCAAACCCAGCAATTTCTAACGATAATTGATCAAATGGATTTCATAGATTTAGGATTTCGAGGGGAACCATTCACCTGGACAAACAACCAACAGGGTCAAGAAAATATAATGGAACGGCTTGATAGGGCAATTGCAACCCAACATTGGCGAACAGCAAATCCTCATGCAGGAGTTACTCACCTTCCAAGGATTGCTTCAGATCATGCTCCCATCCTGCTTCACACCAAGGCAATCGATTGGCAAGGACAAAAAAATTACAAGTTTGAGCATCTGTGGCTAACACATCCACAACTAAAGAAGATTATCGAAGCAGCATAGACGCAACAAAGTGACTCAGACTCTACGCTAGACCTTCAACTAAGATTAATCACAACGGGACAAACTCTTATGGAATGGAACAAGAACACTTTTGGTCACCTTCCAACATTAATTAAAAAATCAACGACGGAAATTCAAAGGGCTCAACATCAGTGCGCTATTCACACCGGAGAGGAACTAAATTTCTGGATACAACGCGACAAAGAGCTACGCAATCAACACCTCACATTACTCCAATGCCATGCAATATACTGGAAGCAAAGATCCAGAATTCAATGGCTCCAATCGGGGGACAATAATACGACTTTATTCCATACAAAGGAAACCATCCACCGAAGTCGTAACAACATAAAGCAATTACAAGATCATCAAAACAACCGGGTCAGTGATAAAGACCAGGTCATCCAAATAATCCTGGACCATGTCACTACCAAATACAATGCCCCAAATACAACGATAGATGAAACACTCTTTGAGGAAATCACTCCAAGAATGACATCGGCACAATGTGACAGTCTTTCTGCGGAAGTTACAGTGAAATAAATCAAACAAGCTCTGTTTTCCATTAATTCGGAAAGCGCTCCGGGACCGGACGGATACACCAGTAAGTTCTTTAAAGTTTTTAGGGACACCACTCACCTACAACTTATAGCTATGGTACAAAGTTTTTTTAATTCCTTAAACATACACCCTCTCATGAATCACACAAATATAACACTCATTCCAAATGTCGACAATCCAACAAAACCATCCCAATTCAGACCTATCAGCCTATGTAATGTCAGTTACAAAATCATATCCAAAATCCTTGTCAATCGATTACGACCCCTCCTCCCATTCTTAATAAGCCCATACCAAAGTGCCTTCGTACCTCAAAGATCAATACATGATAACATAGCAGTTGCCAGAGAGCTTTTCCACCACATCAAAACATTTCCAACTAAAGACCCCAAGATAGCTCTAAAGCTAGATATCCAAAAAGCTTATGACAGCCTTGATTGGGGATTCATCACAACTGGGATTTCCAACAATATTTGTGGAGTATATCATGCTATGTATCAAATCAGTCACTTACTCGGTCAACATCAATGGTACACCTCATGGATTCATCACACCTACCAGGGGTATCAGACAGGGTGATCCCATATCTTCCTACATCTTCATTATTTGTGCATAAATTCTATCAACAAATCTTGCTATTCTTGAAACAAAGAATATGGTCTGAGGTCTCAGAATATCAAAAAAGGCACCACCCATTTTACATCTAATGTATGCAGACGATCTACTAATCACGTACAAAGCTACCCAGGAAAGTAGCAACCACCTAAAGAGGATACTTCAATCTTACAGCACTTCAGCATGACAAATAATCAACACAACGAAGTCAACAATCATCCACCACCCGAGGCTACAACAGAATAACATAGACTCTCTGCAACATTTTTACGACATGCCAACCACATCAATTCCACCTATATATTTAGGAGTCCAATTCAAGCACGGAAGAAACTATCGACACATCTTCGAACCTCTACTCCAACGACTGGCTCGTAAAGCCCAGGGATGGATGACAAAATGCCTTAACCAGGCAGGGAGACTAGTTTTTATTAAAACCTCTTTAACACCAACATCCAATCACCTGATGCAAACACAGCTTTTCCCCACCCAGGTACACAAACAAATTGATCGGATTGCTAGGAAAAAAAATTTGGGGACATGATTCTTCTGTGAGAAAATTTCACCCAATAGGATGGAACAAACTACACAAGCCGATAGCATAGGGAGGACTCGGAATCAGGAAAAGTAGCCAACACAACAAAGCACTTTTCATGAAACGGATATGGAACATTCATGCCCAGCCACATTCCATCTGCACCGGCCTTTTCAATGAGAAGTACCTCAAACATCAACCAATATTCCAAGGTGAGATCACAGTTCCTTCTAATGTCAGCCCGCAATGGAAACAAATGGTGTCTCTCGTACCGTCCATAAAACAACATTTATTTCTTGTAAATAGGAAATGGTTTAAATACCCCTATCCAAGCTAATTGGATACCACACTCTCAAAACCTCGATCCAACCCAGTGCTCCCCTATCCAAGCTAATTGGACCTTACCATGTCCACCAAAAAATCAGCTTTTCTTGTGGAAAGCTATAAATGAAGGTTTACCAACCCTATCTAAACTACATCACATCAACCTTTCCAATACCAACCTTTGCCCCTGATGCAACTCCGCACCGGAAACATCTGAACACATGCTTATTCACTGCCCAGTAGCAATATCCACTTGGACCAGCTTTTCAAACCTCATATCAACAAACCAAAGCCAAGGTAACAACCAATCAATTACCATAACCCCCCAAACAACAATATCACAAATACTCCAAACTCGGGGCAATACATCTTCTACCACAGCATGTTGTTTTCTATTCTGGTCACTTTGGACGACAAGAAATGAACTCGTTTTTAATCAAACACCATCCACTATCGCAGACATTTTGGAAAGGTCCTTGGCACAACAACATGAATTTGAATGGGCTCTAACGATATCCCCTCCAGTTCTCCCGGGAGAACCGCCGCCTCGAACTGATACAAACATAACCAGAACAACCATAACAATTCAAGTAGGTTGGTGCTTCCCAGTACCAGATTGGATCAAAGTCAACACTGATGGAGCTGCTAGAGACCACCCAGGTATGGCGGGAGCAGGTTTCATTTGCAGGGACTCGAATGCACAAACGATAATGGCTCTTGCTCAACCTCTAGGATCAACCTCAGCGCTCATAGCAGAAACATGGGCACCTGTATTAGCAACCAGAACTGCCACAGAAAGAGGATGGTCAAAAGTGTTATTTGAGGCAAATTCTGAAAGTCTCATTCACTTCATTAAAAATCCAACAGAAGCCCTTTGGTATATATCAGAGATGGTTGCAGAAATTAAACACAGGATGCGCCAAATTCCATGCTATGCTATTCAACACAATTACCGAGAAGGAAACCAAGCAGCAGATGGTCTAACGAACTATGCGGTGGACGGTAACGAAGTTGGAAACTACTCAACATCAATATGGGACCGGGCGAACCCGGATTTTCTTAACCATATTCTATTAAACGATTCTAAGGGAATCACATTCCCTCGTGTAATAACAGTTTAATTGCTTTTATAATACAAGCATGCTTCAAAAAAAAAAAAAAAAAAACTAAAAACCAAAAAAAAAAAAAAAAAAAAACAGTATACAATTGCATAGTTTCCTGAGCTTGGTTGAAGAAAATCAAAAACTCTCTATGAACCGTGTGGTTGAACTGCAGAAAAACTACCCTCTCACATACTTTCAAGTGGCAGGGCCTAAAAGTGGCCTCCATGTTAATCCCAAGTGGGCGGAGCCCACCCCCATATGAGGGGTAGTTTTGGAGTAGTCCCTTTATTCGGTTCATAAAGAACCACTGGACGAAAATAGTATCATTTAAGGTAGTACTTACAAAAGCATCTTAAGATAGAAAACAATTTTGGTGTTTCCAATGGAATAAAAAATAATCACAAGAAGACTAGTTAAACCAAGTACATACTCCCTCCGTTTTGGAAAAGGAGATACTATAATTTTTTTAATTTTATATTTTTAGGCTAAAACAAAAAAGTGATAGCAACTCTTTTCCAGAAGCGAAGATATATAGTAAACATAAAATACTTGATAAACTTGAAGGCGCGGCAGTGAACATGAAAGACAGAGTAAACCTAGAAAGAAAGTTGATTCACTTGAAGGCTCGGATCACTGGGATTACAGCTTCTTCTGAACAGGCAAAAGACTTTCTACAAAGGTTGCAATGCATTCAATTCTGCAATATGCTGAGAAGCAGGAAATCCCATTGACTTCAAACTTCCTGAACGCCTTCTGTATGCGATCATAAAAATAAAATTTGGCAAGATTTGCATTCCTATGGAAACCATTTTGGCCAGGAGCTGTATAGGTTTCTAAGATTATCTGGCCTATTCCAGCAATGGAATGAAAACGAATAAACCACCAATCTTCTGGCTTATTAGAAGGAAGTGTGATAGTCACTTGAGTCCAATCTTTTTCACTACTACTAGATGTTCCATTCTCTTTATTATGATCATGAAATATGCACATTTTGACTAGTCGTCTATCTTGACATATGACGGCTAGACACCCATCCACTTCTGAGAATATGGGGAATTCAAACTCATGCTCCTTGCCATCAGGGTACTCTACTGTGAATTTGGGGGCTGGGATCACCCTAAACTTCTCACTTCCAAAATCAAATGCCACTATCCACTTAGCATACTTCTCCACATCCTCCCCAGAGAAAAACATCTCTTCCCTGTAACCAGAGTACTCTACCATAGTTTGATGCCATCATCCGAACGACAACGTATAAGCCAATATATGGAACCATTTGCATATTGAGTGATATTTCCGATGATATTGTATGGCAGTACCTCAACGATTATTCTCCATGTATTATCCCCTACCGTCAAGACCTCGCACACTGGGGAGTCTTGGAATTTACCTCTACCCCACACAAAAAGAGCTTTATGTTTCTTGGTAGTAGGGTCGAAACCAAAATAACATCTTGGTTCCTCTATAATGCCGTTATCTTTCTCCATATTCATGCACACTGTTGACTTAATCCATGGTGTTGATTCCATTGTGCTGACATTGTATATTCGAACAGCGCAGTTGTCAACGAAACAGACCAAACCTGCAATGGGTCCCAAAATTTCACGAAACAATAACTTTGTTTTGCTTATGGTGTGAAGATTTGCTGCTCTGCCAGTGATGCGCAAAACAGCTAAAATGTAAGACTCGTAATCACTTGCGCCCCCTGCAGCACTCTTTGCAAGGAGTACAAAGAGACCTGGACGTGTTTCTGAATGGGTAAGGTGTAAATTGATAGAGTGTGGATCTTGTTCGATAGTCAATTTCCAACGTTTACAGACACACTTGAGACGCATAAGTGACTTCACAGAGAGTCTGCTCAGTATGTGATAAACCACCACATCATCAACAATTAAGCTACTGGCAGGGTGATCTGGATTATTATCATAATCAACGATAATCCTCCTCTTCCATGTCTTATTAATCATCATCTTCTTATTCCTGCTCCTCCTACTCCCAGTTTTGTTGTTTTTCTTCTTCACCCTTAACTGCTCCTTATCCTTGTTCCTTTTTAAGAGCTACCTCTACCATCAATAAAAAAATCAGACGCAGTAAAAACGAAATACTCTTACCAATAGAGAACTCACTGAATCTCAAACACCAAAAATCAACTCTCTTTTTAAACCCTAACCAAATCCCAAACAAGAAAGCTTGATGAATAAACTCAATACTTCTTCAGGGCTGCAGAAACCCCTCCTGAATTTAACCAATTAGGAAACCAACACAAACACCACCACCTTTCTATGCAATAAAACAAACCGAAATTACAGAAAAACCTAAAATTCTGAACCAAACACTTGAGTTTTGCTCAAGGAATTGATTCCAGCAATAATAAGGAAACTCATTCAGGGTCGCAGAGAAAATATAGTAATGATATTTTAAATTATTCAAACTAATACCGCGGGATTAATTTTCTATTAGAGTACATAAACACATCGTACCATTATTTTTTATCTTTCAAATTCTAGGATTTTTTAATATAGATATTTCTTCTTCTTTTTTCCCTTCCCAAATGTGGTGATGAAATTAAAATGTAGAATTATATACATCTTCAAATTTTAATTCCAACTTCTCTAACAAGCAACAGCCCAGTCTGTCGTGGCTTTATCAATTTCAATAAGATGATTAGTGATAAAATTTACCAGTCTGCTTTTTGTCCACTAGTTTAAATAAGATGATTAGTGATAAAATTTACCAGTATGCTTTCTGCCCACTAGTTTAACGAGCAGCGCATTACAGGCACGGACATATAATACAGGATTTCAATGCCGGAATCCAAGTAAACCTTGCATCCTCAGCTTTGTTGGTGATCTCTGAAGAATACATTTGGATTGATCCATATCTACTCAACTGACACAGTTTCAAGTCATGCTACTTCGTGTCCGATGTCTATCAATCATCATCTGTCTGCCCGACAAATCTTCTTCATAAACTACAACCTGCAATAAACAAAATTAATAGAAAAACAAAACAATCAAGTTTCCTGTTGTAATCTTTAAGCAGACAAACAAAGAGCTTCATTTCGAATTATACATACAACAAGATTGATACCTGAGACTCTGTTTGTGTTTCACTAAAACCGTCGTATGTGCTTTGTTCATTTACGCCTTGAACTGAAGAAGAATCGCACTGGTTGCCGTCATCTTGTTTCTCTCTCCTGGAGAAAATTTAATCACACGCCAAGTTAAATTGAAATCTGCAAGAGCTAAAGCATTTACTTACAGAAACTAATAGGATTGCCCACGTCAAAAAAAGTTATACCAGCAAGAGGTAAATTGATAGGTGTACTTAAGGACAAGCATAACAAAAACTCACATTCTGCAGATAACATGGCGTACCATAGAAAACATGATCATGCCATTGTTGGAGATAGCAGAGATGGGATAGGCATCTCCGAACCCACTACCCCCAAGTCATTCATTATTGTCGAACTAACTATTTGCATTCAATGCAGTTTCTTCCAGTTCCAATCAGTATCTGTTTACTTACTAAAGCTCAACTAGTTTTTCAACTACTTCTGCTTTTTCATGTGTTCTACGTCTTACTACTTCCATTTTTGCTCATCTAATTTAGAAAAGGTATATCGAGGAAAATGTAAAGAAATTTAGCCTACCAATAGCACAAGCAGACTTACGGGTTGGTATAGCAGATATGCGGATATAACCATTCAAAGTGAAAACCACAAATTACCTGCTTAGCCAGCTCGTAGAAATCTGTATTGCAGAGTGTGAATTTGCAGGATTTTCAGTAATGATTGAATGATCAGGAGAGAAAATCTGAACAACAGGCAGTTAAGGATTTAATCACCATGAAAGCATACACAAGAAATCAGACATATTAATTAATAAAGAACAACAAAATAGACAGATAGAAGGATACACTTCGATCAGATACAGTCCTCCCAGACAACGCCATGTCTTGTATCTTAAGAATCAGAAATAATAGTAAAATCAGTGCAGATTTAAGATGAACTGCATCAATAAAGATAAAATGTCTGTTCACTACCTTACTGGACTGTTCTAAGAGGTCCTCAATAGCTGCAGCTACATCTGGTACATCATGAGATCCATCATCCCGAATATTTTCCCTTTCGCTGGTTTTTATGGAATTCATCGTGCAGGATGAGACATTCGCACAAACATCTAGAGGGAGTAAATTTATTTTGTCATTATTGGCTGAAACCTTTGCCCTTTTTTTATTGGTAGCACTTGGATATTCTGCCTCCACACTCAAGTTAGTACTTTTCCTTCCAAAAGCGTGTGATGCTTTCATTGCAAACTGTGATTGACTTGGTGACTGAGATGGAACATCTTCTCCTGATATCATTCTAGCAGCTTGTGTAGTGTATTGACTCATTGTGGCCAGTCCTGCTTCACGATCTTGAGCAGTCATTTCTTTGGGCCGAAATGGATGCGCTGAGACAACAGTATTCTGCGACAATATCATGCTTGCAATGTAAATTTTTAGTGGTTACTTATTTTGGGGGGAGTATATATAAATAAATTTTCTACTTAACCATATACAGGTGCGGATTTAACTTAGTTGCGGGCTCGACCTAGTTGAATGCGGACTGGGTGCTGCGTCAACTTTGGCATACACTATTATGTGATGCCTTAGCATTGCAGTTCAACGTATGTATACAGAGAGAGAGAAAGAGTGAGAGTATCTTACTTGCCGGATACATTCAGAAATCCACTCGGAAGTTACTGTCTGCATCCCCCATTTACACGCGGCTTCATACTTTGGGCCATTAGTGAACTTACAAAGTAGATGTGTAACCTTTTTACTCAGTTTTTCTGTGAATTTAGCTCCAAGAACAAAACACAGATTTCTTAAAAGCAGCCTATCTTTCTCTTCGTACTGCGAAACGCAGAACCGAAATGCTTCAAATCCAGGTAAAGGAATTTTGCAGGGAACTGGTGAGTAGATGACGTGGCTTCCAACATCTGGCATGCAGGCATCCTTCAAAATAAAGTCCCGAGTCTCTGAGGTTTACTATCTTTTAAAATGTAACATTCACCGAAGTTATTACAAGACTAATCATATAAAGGATATTAAAACTGATAAGTCTATTCAAACAAATGAATCAGAGGTTTCATGACGTTCAAAAAACAAATTTCATTTCCATCTTGAATTATGATTGAAGTAAATCAACTTACATATCCAGTTTTAATTTTAGCTATTTCCGCACCTTCTAATCAACGTGAGAAACAATACATTTTCACTTAATAAAATTGAAAACCTTAGATTAGAGCTACCTTGAATTCAAACTTGAAAATGGAGGGTGTGCCAAATCAATCTTTTTCCTATTGTTTTGTAGATCAATAATAAAAAATAATAATAATAATAATGATAATAAAATTGGAGAGCATGTTAATAAAGATACAAATCTAACTTTTTGATAGGATGGGATTGTTCTTATTCAACCAGTCCAACAAGATGGTTCGGTCACATTTTGGTGAGGTGGCAATCCTGAATATTGTCAAATCTCCTTCAAATTTGAACAATCTTCACAAAATTGAAAGATCTAAAGAAAACAACAACCAGATGGAACCACATGTAACCTAGAAGTTTATACATATCCTGGATGTCAAATTATTTATATTCGCTGTTTTCATTTCATTATTTTCATCCCCGCACATCCTAGAGAGTGAAGAGTTCATCAGATACTCAAATGTGGAAATCCATTAACTAGTAAATAACGTTGAGCCGCAGCAGTAGATACTCCTAATGGGACTTGACTAATCCTGTATTACCTTCTGGAAGACTGAAACAGAAAACATTACTATGTTGAGCAGGTGATGAAGATTCACAGCGAATTTTGACGGGGTCAACACCCGTCCATGTGGCAGTTGGCTGAGACCCTAATTTTAGGGTCTAAGCTCACCCTTTAAATCCACTATCACATGTACCTGGTACCAGCACCTGATCTAGGAGCTTTCTCAAATTTGGCATTAGGGAAACAAGTTTTGAAACACTACGCTCCAGTCAAACTATACAGTTTTTCACTTTTAATTTAGCTTCTGAGCGGAATCAAGCAAATGAAGATATCAAAATAACTCTGGTGAAAAGCTGATAGGTTATTCTGATGAAAAATAAAGACAAAATCAGTGACAAACAACCAAATGAAATGATGTTTACAAAGTTGACACAAAATAAGGCCGCACCAATATGATGGATCCAACTTTCAGAAAATTATAAATCAATGGGGTTGGGTGACAGAAAAGAATGCACACCGGAGTGATTAAGAGTAGTGAGTACCTCTAGACAGGATCTGATCCAGTGGGTAGAAACAATAGTAGTCTGACTTTGAGAAACATTTCCCGGCTTGGTAACCAAACCATGACATTCAACAGTAAAATTCACATTCAACTCACTCTGACCATCCACAATCTCTCCTCCCCCTTGCTTTATCCATTCGATAATCTCAGCTCTCTGCCAATACCATTTCCAAACCAGGTAACATTTGAAATGGGAAATCAGAAAAATTGAAGTGCGGTAAAAAGAAATGGTGAACATCTCCCTTATTACAATGGGAAAATATGTAAGTCGTTTTAAAGAGAATTTCCTTGTATACCAAATGGAATCCTCTCTACAGACCTTAAGTAGGGTAGTGATCTAACTAATCAGCATTTTTAAGAAGAAGGATATGTAAGATTCAATTTTCTGTCCAACTACAGGTAAGTCTTCCCAAATTCAGTTTTTGCATTTTATATCTTAGAAAATAGTAAGATAAGAAAAGGCAATAAAATCACCCGATCTAGAGGAAAAGAACTTGAAAACCGAAAAACAGATCCCCTGAAAATATTAGATGAGTTCTTCTTAACCATAGAGCTTTCTTGCTTGCTTGCTTCCATGGTTTTCCTTTCTTCAGTTTGCTCTTGTGGCATACTAGGCCGAAAACATTGCATTAAATGATCTGGCACGCTTGGAGGGGTAATGAAGTTGTGTCCTTGCCTTGTACCTGTTTTTGTTGCTTTATCAGAGCATACAGAATCTAAACAATGGAAGCAGCAGCAAAAAATTAGAAACCGTGTCAAGAATGTACTTTCATAACGTCGTAACTCAAAAGGGTCTACATATATACGAATCACATTCCATGAAAACATGGGCAGTAGCCAGTTGGTACAAATGCAATTGTACTGAAGAGACAGTCTCAACTTTTCAAGCTACACAGGTAGAGTGATGGTTGAAACTTTTGCAAACACACTGAGGTGTGCCATTGACAACTCCAGTTTATTTGTGTTTGGCCCAGGTGAACCCACACAATAACTCGTGATTTTGGAAGGAATCTATCCTATGAACTCAGAAAAACTGGATATGGGCTTGCAAAACCATAAATCCTTAACATGTCCATTTTTAAAAGCAAACACTTTATTAATTGAATGAAAAGAAAAACCAAAGAAAAAATATAATGGATGGGGGATATACACATAACCTAATGAGATGTCCATTAACATTGAGTGAAAACTCAATACAAGTACCAGTAGGTAACCACTTTCTTTCGAGCCAGAAGGCATCAAATATTACGTAAGCATAAAAATAAGAACAACAAGATCCCTAAAATTTGTATTTGAGCATTTTTTTAGTCCATGACTCCATGCAAAAAAAATTCAAGATTCCTTGTATGCAACTTTTAGCTGACAAGAAAGGTTTAACATTCATAAGGTCGTATGTGATTTTAGTATAATTCACATTCTAGATTTCCATAGTATGTTAGCAATTCAAATTCTATAAAACTGAGGATTCATTATACAAAAGTGTGGTAAGAATTTTCATATTCTGTGAAATACTATTCCTTGACTTCAACTAGTATGTTATAGTCGAATATGTTTCTAAAGAACATATTTATTTGCAATCAAACACGGCCTAACTACTTTGTTTCTGTCGCAGAAAAGTTCCTTAAGAATTTTAGAACTGTTGGAGAAGCAGGGATTCTGCAACTGTTCACAGATGAAGGGTACTTTGGTGAATTTTGTACAGGGGCCTGTGTGAGTAGAGTTGCAGGAAGAGCAATCTTCCTACATCGAAATTGCATCCCTGAGTCAATCACAAATGTGATAACAACTCAAACAACCATATATACGAAGCCTTAATGCCGTACTAAGATATCTACTTAAGGCCTCCGCATATTGGATTTTTTAGGCTAACAGTTGATAAATTTGCACACTAATGGCGTAAACAAACACCTGTCTTACGTGCTCAGTTGGCAGAAAAGCAGATACAGAATCAGCTTACCTTTTGGAAGTATTAAATCAGGAACAATGTGCCTTTTAGATACAGGAAGTTCTTTTTTCTCTCGATCACAATCGTCGAGCCAAACAGCTCTAACCACATAAATGACACCAGCAGCTGCGTAGCGCCTCAGTTCTCTTCTTTCACTGTATCAGGGGAGGAATAGTCAACGATAAAGAACCAAGAATACAAAACTGTCCACATCGTCCTATGTTGTTTAATTTCACTGGGGGGGTCGACACCTAGATTCACGCCAAACACGAGAACAACGCTGCAGTTATCTTGCACCATTTAAGACTTCACCAATTACATAGCCAAGTTCCATAACAGCTGGATATCCCGTACACATTCTCGTAATATTATAATTTAGCATAGATATCCTTTATTTATCGGGTTTATTGTTATAAAGAGATGTGCACATCACCATTTTATCAAAGTTTGACGTCTATACTTATCTTGGATACTTTTAGGGCATGATGAGCATAGGTATAAGAGTATTTCTACCAATATGATACCATTGTCTACAATAGAAGAGGCAGTTACTGAGGCACTATGTCACTGTAGCTCACACTAGCCTAAGGCAGCAGTGAAGAGGATGTCTATAAAACAATGATGAGATTGAAGAGTAAAACATAATCAACAGAAAATTTTAAAAAGTTTCAAAAGAAACAAGAGAATTATTATAACTTGACCATGAAAATGTTTTAGCACTATAAGCAGACAGACTTACTTTTCTGTAGGAGTTCCAACGACAATGTGTGTAAGTCTATCATTAAATGCCATATACCGAGAACCTCCACCTCTTCGCACCTTATTGACTAGTTTACGCATTTCAGCAGCATGGAAACCAACAAGTAAAATTCTGCAATCTGATAAGTACAACCCACTATCTTCACTTTGAGAGTCATCGGCAACACAACTATCCAATGTCTCCTCCTTGTCTTCAATTTTCGATGGAGGTGGTACTTCAATTCCTTCCTCACCTTTCATGATAACGGTGGAATCAGAAATGGCAGAAGATATGTTCTGCGACAGGGTTGCTTCCGAGTCTGCCGCTATTGGGCCTGGACCAGATTGTGAATTTGTGCTCTTCCTATCTTGATAACTTTTTTCTCTCAACTCATTCTTTAGAACATGGTTTGCAGACATCGTAATCCCCTGAACCAGGTATGGCTCTTCTGGTAGATAAACTACTCACCAAAACAGTTTTTTATTAATTAACGGACTACCCATGGATGAGAAAATTCCTACATAAAAGGTGAAGAAAATTACAAACGAACTTAGTTCAAGCTTTACCTTTTCTATTAAATGAATCACAGAGCCAACTTTTAGTAACAATACGAACATGACCCCACTTTTGGGCAACCCTGTATTTGTCGCCTTCAGGAGCGTATGAATGTCAAGGATGCAAGTATGCAACAACTACTATAACAATACAAGTTTTTAATAAGAATACTGAACCAAAACCTAATAAAATCGACAATATATTTTTGTGCAGAAAAATGTATGCAATCTAAGGTTTATGGGTGGTTCATGGACTTTTACAATTGACCATGCAAAAATACATGAGCTCAGAGTATTTATATAGGCAATTTGACTGCCGATAGTTGTATGAAAAGATGTTATGCAAAAAGATCACAAATGAGAACAGAATATTTAGACGTTACTATAAGCAGAGAAGTAAAACTTAAACTAACTTACTAGTTAGCCAACTCAAGCCAAAAGCAGAATAGCCCCCTAACCTAATAACTTCACTCTTTCTTTTAAAATCTCCAACCAATAAATAAGCCTAGTAATTGAATAACTCCACTCTCTTTCTTAAACGGTTATACAAAATAGCTAAATCACCAACTTAAAAGAAAGGTATCGAGTAGCTGAACAGTATATCAGAACAAACAAGCTTAAGAAACTTAATCAGCTTAAATTCACGTACAAGCATAAGTTATGACACCCCTTCACTCACATTTCTCGCAAATTCTAGAAAAGAAAGGTCCAAAGGATTGGAACAAATTCCTGGATTGAGCTTGGAATTCTCAAGGACTTCTACATCCCTTAAAGGTTGTATCAGGAAAAACATTGAGATTCCTGGAAGCTTAGCTAGAGGAGGAAGCGCCTCAAAATCACTAACAGAAAAGATACTCAAACTTAAGTTTCTATAAAATGTTATATGTCCCAATAATCAGAACTCCATAAGAAAAACAAAATGTAATTATCTATGGGAAACTCAGAAAACATGAAGGTTTAATGGATAACGAGGGGAAAGGATATGTCAGAAATGAGATGTGTGCAATTCCTTGTTAGATTGCCAGAATATTGCCCTCCATTGTGTACAATAAGGTTTTCCATCTCCTTCCTTACATCTGAGTAAAATGAAAACGTTTAGCTTCCTTGAAGAAACAGTTAATTTAAGCAGAAGTGGAGAACAGAATATTTTGAAAACAGTAACTTTCAACAATAATACTATGCCGTCTACCTGCTGCAATTCTGGTAAAGCAGATGGTCAATCCAGAAAAAGGAAGAACTCTGCATGGTTCATGTGGCACTAAACGATGCTCACTCCAGCACTGATATAACCAGTTAATGGTGATGACTGGTTTCTTTAGTACGTGTAAACCCCACTGGAAAAAAACAAGAATGAGATCTAGGTTAACATAAAATCTCGTGCGGTTGGTATCGAGTTGAACTTACAATAGTGCAGCTTCCTATGCAAAAATCCCAACACTTCATAACTTGTTAAGTGAAATAAAGCTTTTTACTTGAAATGTAATTTTATTGAAAATGGGACTTACAATTGGGAGAAGAGAAATAGTAACTATTATTCTTAGGTTCACATTGCCATGAACCTTAATATCCATTAAACTAGGAAACACGGCCATGGCCACGATATGACATAGCTGAGGGTAAATCTCATAATATAAGCGGCCAGCATGGAAAATAACAAACTGTACTATACTAGTATAGGACTGATCTAGCAAACCTCTTGTTAGAGGTTTCTTTAAGAAAATGCACATAGGATTGATCGATTTATTAAACATCAATTCCTACTTTACACAACAAGAAATTTATCACTATTTAACAATATGTCAAATAAACCATTTTGGAGTGAGTAAGTGACTCTGTGACAGAATCTAAGTTCAGATACATGGGAGCAACGACACAAATAACAGAAAACAAATCTACCATCTTGCGAAGAGACAAAATTTAGCCGAATGCTAGGGCCCTTAATGGTGTTATCTATGTGTCATGTCTAAGGCGTAATAGGCATATGTAATAGACAAAATTTAGCCGAATCCTGGCTGAGATGTCCCACGTCTAGCGACCAGCAACACATAAGTGTATCGCATCTCAGACCACCTAAGCAAGTACAGCACATCATCAAAGAACCACAGAGTGCGTAACTAGGAACAATTTATATTTTATATGGAAGAACTGACATGCATATGTTTGCTGAAATCTGAAAAGCAGCAAAACAATATCAACTAGCAAATAAGAGCACTACAGTAATTCAATAACCAGGTTATCTTTAACAGCATAAGAGCAACTCCACTATATTTGCAGTGAGTTTAATAATGCCACCCAACCCAAGACATTCAAACTACAAGATCCCCCCTCTCATACGATAACCATTGACCTAAAGTTGACAAACTGTGTAGCATGTGTCTTAATGAATGGGTTTCAGTAGATGAGACTGAATCGCATATTTGTCACATACAACGTAGCGATGTTTGACAATGACAGGCGAAGGCAGTCCCGGGAAGAAGAAGAATACAAGTATAGCTGTGTAGAGGAAGTACAGCTCTTAAAGTAACTAAAAGCATGTAAATTACTGCACTGTCATCATATCCTAGTATAAATAGAAAGAAATTCTAATATCATATATTGCAGAATTTCCAATAGATTGTGCACCTTGTACTTTCCAGACAAAACGTTTTTGCAAATAACAAAATCGGTATCTAGTGTCGCCCTAGTTTGAAAGACTCCTCCCATTGCAGTGACTAGCTTTTCAATCTTTACCTGCAAAAACATTTATCAAGAGCAAACAATAACGAAACTGAACAATGTTAAAATCTAAAGGTAGCACAGTTAACTGTATTCACGCATTCAATTGAATACATTGTGTACGATTTGACCTATTAGCAGTAGATTGATCTGCACATTTTGCAGCAATGTTACTGGGACATATACTTTAAGAGGTGGAAAATACCTTCTCATTGTTATCAAACCCGGTTGCAAGTACTTTAACCCCATCCATAGCAAGACAACAAGTGAAACCTTTATTTTTCGGAAGCGCTCTATTTTCTTTCCCGCAGGAAATAACTAGCTCAGTACCTGACAAACCATAAACGAAACATAATTCGATCATCTGATAGCAAAATGAAGAAAGCAATAAAACAAAAACAAATGACTTACCCAGTAATTTACATCCTTTAGCTAGAAGATCCTCAAATTTATCCTGAGATTTAGTAAACAATTTCAAAAAATAAATGACAAAAAATAAATGACAAAAAATAAATGACAAAAAATAAATCGAACCCTAAAAAAAAAAAAGAGGGAGAAAGAAAAGTGATTACATGGGATGGAGCGGAGATGACGTGATAATCATTAGTACCAGATCGAGAAGGATCACAACATAGAAAGACTTCGGCACCATTTTGTTTAAGAGAGTCGTGAACAGCATCGAATTTATCTGGTAGAACTAGGTTTCGAGATAAGAACACATTCGAACCCTTAAATGACTTCGTTCTCTGAGAAATAAAAAATCATCGAAAAATGAGAATGGATAAATTTCTACATTGAGCTTAAATTTTTCGGATTTGAATTATCAATTCTATATTTACCTCCATTACTTGTCGATTCGTCTGCGACTGAGAGTTGGATTTTGTTGATTCGGAGGAAGAGGGTTTTAGAGCGAGAGAGTTTGTGTGTTTCACTTTCCCCCCGTTTTCTCAAACGCGGGAATTTTTTTAGTCTCTCTTTCTACTAGGGCAATTCCTATGGGAATTTTCAATTTTGCAACCCTTAATTTGCATTGCACCCCTTGAGATTTGGTGAGCCACGTGATGGGTGTAATTGGCAGCGCAGAAAGAATTGTGTGGCTAAAGTAGAACCGCGAGGATTTACCAAGGACGGTGGCAGTTGAAGCTCAGCGGCGGACGACAACATAAAACCGCTGGCGGTTGGAGCTCAGCCGCGGGCGATCAAGATATAACCGTTGTCTATTGAATTCTAGCCGTGGGCGATCAAGATTGCTACAGTAAAGAAATAGCTAGATTTTTATCACTATAAATTACCCTCACTTTCAAGACCACCATCTCCAAAACCACCATCTCCGTGGGCGAGCCACTTCCAAGACCACCATCTCCAAAATTCACAGGATTATGAAAAGTTGACGTAATCATACGAGTGTTGAGAGATTTCCTTGGGTTTTTCAATCTCGTACTGAGAAACCAGGTGTTGAAGAGTGGTGGTGATGGTAGTGAGGATTATATAAAGAAAAGATGAACAAAGTGATGGAAGAAGTCTGGACGAAGAAGAAGAAGATGAAGGGATAGGTGAGACGAGAGAGAAACGATTGTAAAGTTTGTGAATGCGCATGGTAAAATAATGGGGGTGTGAAATACGCACTCCCCTGATTGACCAATGAGTATGCCCAAGTATCTTCAGATAAAAAAAAGGATTTGAACTTTGTCGACCTTGATCTAGTTCGAGTGACCTTATATCAGAAGAGAAGGATCACGAAATAAACAAATCAATAATCGAATACTAAAATAACAATATGATTCTAGTTTCTCTCCAATGGTACTTCTAGACGCTTCTTGACCCCGCAAAAGCCTTAAAATGAAGCAGGCGTAAGAGATTTCACCTAATTATGACTCCTCTCCAAGTAAGTATTACAAGTAATAATGCTAGTCAGCTTCCACACTGACTACAAAATGAAGTGCTTGTGTTCTGGGATGAGTTTGAAAGAGAGAAAAAAACTTCAATGTTTACATACCAAGGTAGTTTGGACACCAAGAAATCTCCAAAAAAGAAAATATCAAAAGATATGCAATAAATACCAACTTTCGGTTTTCACTAAATTCCAACTATTGTTCAACTAATATAACGAAATCTCTCATGGATGACAACTCAATATTAGCTAGCATACAAGCATACTTTACCAAATATATAATCCAAAGATATGCTTTAATTACTGGGAAATTAAAGACATGTAAATTCCGAATATCAAAAAGATATTATGGAATATTTCGGTTCGGGATTTCACCTTTGAGTATAAAGAAAATATCTGAGCATTAAGAAATAAGAGTTTATCACATGTTCAAAATATTATGACGACATTATTGAACTTTCCATGTTAACCAAAACATATTTCAATATATGCAAACCCTACAGTAATAGACAAATCAGAAATACGTTTTTAAATGGTTAACCCATTAGGGATCGGTCCGGCAATAGATCTCCAAGTAAGGGATCGGTCCTGATACAGATCCCATATAGGGATTGGTCCCGCCAGAGTACCATGGGACCGGTCCTAGTATAGATCCTTGTTTAAGGGATCTAACCTAGAATAGATCCTTTGATTCCTTTCAACTACGAAACAAGTTACGCAAGTATACATCCTTAAAGTCATGTAATTAAACAAAGTTTTCTAGCCATTGAATCAAGCCAAAGTTCAACACACTAAACTAGTAACGAATTACCAAATAGTGTTATGTCGTAATTACGAAGTTCAAAGGATAAATGTTATACTTCGTAATCTAATATATCAAAGTTGTATGAAACAACTAGTATATAATGAAAAAGCAGGGGTCTAACAACAACACCCAATATTTAGTTAGGAAATCTGTATGGACTAACTCCAATATAATTCCAAGAGAGTCAACTAGACAGTCAGACTCAATCAAGGAAAATATATCCAAGAGTTATATCTCAGTTTCTCAATGTAACCAGCAAATCAAACAGATTGAAATCCGCGAGCCTGATTATTATGAGAAACAACTTGAACGGTACCAAATACCAATGTTCAAGTGTCAATCAATTTCAATCAACAACCAAAGATTGGATTTACCAATTGATTGAACTACGCACAACCTGTGATATTTCAATTATATAAACAAATATAATGCGAAAAATAAATAACACAGACACCAGAAGTTTTGTTAACGAGGAAACCGCAAATGCAGAAAAACTCCGGGACCTAGTCCAGATTTGAACACCACACTGTATTGAGTCGCTACAGACTCTAGCCTACTACAAGTTAACTTCGGACTAGAATGTAGTTGAGCCCTAACCAATCTCACACTGATTAAGGTACAGTCGCGTTCCTTACGCCTCTGAATCCCAGCAGGACTCTACCCACTTGATTCCCTTAGCTGATCTCACAAAAAACTAAGAGTTGTTACGACCCAAAGTTGAAGACTTGATAAACAAATCTGCCTCCCACAGAAAAGTCTATTCTTATAGATAAATTTGTCTCCCACAGAAATACCTACGAAGTTTTTGTTCCGTCTTTTGATAAATCAAGGTGAACAGGAACCAATTGATAATCCGGTCTTATATTCCCGAAGAACATCCTAGAAATATCAATCACCTCACAATAACTTAACTAAATGGTAGTATAACAAGTTATTGTGGAATCACAAAAAATGAAACGAAGAGCTTTGTGATTACTTTTTATATCTTACCTATCGGAGATAAATCTCGAGCAAATCTTAGAGAAGATAGTACTCAATATGATAGAACAAGTAAGATCAGAACACGCAACTACATAGAAAATAGTTGGGTCTGGCTTCAGAATCCTAATGAAGTCTTTAAGTCGTTAACCTATAATGGTTTTAAGAAAAACCTAGGTTAAAGGAGAATCGACTCTAGTCGCAACTAGTATCACATAGGAGGTGTGGGGATTAGGTTTCCCAGTTGCTAGAGTTATCCCTTATATAATCTTGAAATCAGGGTTTGATAACTTTGAGACAAAGCAATCAATATTCATCGTTGGATGAAACGTGATTTAAGATTCAAGCTAATATATTTCCACCATTAGATGGTCTTAGCTTGTTACACACAAATGAAATATACTTTTATTTAGATATGGGTAACTGTACCTAAACGTATATTGAGTTTGCTCAATAACAGTTAACTGAAGTTAACCACATGAACACTTTTGTGTTAACCATGTTCATCTTAACACTTCTAGATCAAATGATAATCAAATGAATCTAATTGTGTTACTCATAGAGTTGTTCAATTGTTTATATTCTCATAGAAGTATACAAGATACAATTAAAGAAAAATTGGATTGATTCAAGAGAATCAGTTCATGAACATTTTAGCCACGGTTTGCAAAGATTGCATTCCTTAATTTATAAATGTATTTGTTCATGAGTATGAAATCATACTTAGAAGATTTTAGAACTTAACCTCATAAGTTTGCAAACGGGTATGCAAACTTAAGTTCTGGACTTGATCCTTTCCGACAGTTCGCAAACGGGTACGTATACTGTCGTTCCGGACTGAACTCAGGTGAATTAGTTTGCAAACGGGTACGTAAACTTAGTTCCCGGACTTTGATAGTTAAAATCGTTCGCATACGGGTATGCATACTTGGTTCCCGGACCTGAATCATTCTTACAACAGTTTGCATACGGGTATGCATACTATGTTATATCCAGACAATAGTTAATTGTTCTAACTCCCTTTTCAATCATTGAAACATTCTTAGAAGACGACAATAGCTATCTCACACAAACTATTAGCTTATAAGAAATTTTCAAGTGATCGAATGATCAATACGAAACATTTCAAGTCTACGTCAAATGACTGTCTCACACAATCATGTAAGATGTTATCAGGAGATTTTCACATGATCATCTTTTGACTTTCGTCAAGAATAATGATGAACGTAGTTAAAGCAAAAAGCTTTCCAACACATATTTTGAGAAAGATATAAGCGAGTTAAACTCATCTCGAAATATCAAATGTGTATAATGTAAAGTATATATAACTATATGACTTAGTCTCAATAGAAGATATAATATAATAGATTTCTGAGTGATAGATGAGTTCAAGTCTCCACATATCTTTTGTTGATGAAGTTCCTCCAAGATCCTCTTAGTATATCTTTGTCTTCAATCGATGAACGCCGTGAAGTCTAAAGCTCGACTACACATTTTATCCTAATCCGAGACATAGCTATAAGTAGACTAGAAATCAAGATGTAGATGGGGGAAAATGATTTGCTGGTTTTTTAAGAAAGTACGATCATGCGGACGAGACTCCTCAATTGAGCAAACTGCTTAACCTCACACAGATGCACTGCACGGGAGTGCTTTGAGTTCGAGAGATCAATCTGTAGGACTCCGGCCTAAACCAAGTCAATGGTCGTTCCAGAGTCAATTCGGTCACAAAGAGGGAGATGTGTTCACTAGTGGAAAATAGCAGTTTCGCGACCGTCAGGACAAGTCATGGATACGTTTTAAATGACCTGATTTAACGGTCGCGGAAATGGTCGCTGTTTGAGCGTATTTTTCATCTATGACGTGGCTCTGTGGGTCGCGGAACAGCCTGTATCTATGACTGATTTTGACGGTCCATATGTTAAGACTGGCCACAATCGGTCGTAGATATAGATTTTTATTATAAAAATAATAGATTCAGGTTTTTTTTAATACAAAAAAAAAAGATTCAGATTGGCTGGATGCCTTCACTGAGTCTGTCTGGGCTGAAATAATCTGACTGAAATTCAAATGAGACTAGCACTCATATATTCAAAATAACATTTTCATTTAACATTCATTGTATTAATTAGGTTCAAAATTACAGAAAAAAGATTTGAATCATGAGTTTAGACCAACATCTTAACTAGTAAGTGCAATTAACCAGCAAAATGATAAACTCCCTTCCCAAATGATGAACTGAGCCCACACTTAATAATAGAGTACCTGCAGGAAAAATAAGTTTCCAAAATCAATAAAACCAACATAAAAAGATAGGCTGACAAGTTTTTATAACTTCATCAAAACACAACTACATATAAAATAACAAATTTGCAACAATTTTGTTAATGACATTAAGCTCTTCCCCACTGACATAACAACAAAAACTGCATTAGTTTTTTTCCAGGTAACATGAGAGAAATAAAGCTAAAGAAATATATCCAAATTGACATCTAAAATGCTCACTTGAAAGGTAATGATAAAGATAACTCTTTGAGATTGTAGGTCGTAAGAGATGGAGATATAGTTAAGGATGAGATGCACTCCTTACCTTTTCACAAGCATTCCAATATACTGATGACACCAAGGATGTTCAGATGTTCTTCTAATAATCGGATCCATTGAAAGCCAACTATCTTGACACAAGCATTGAGTGGGCATTCACAAAATTGGATGTTACCTGCAGAATTTATCACACACACTAAATCTCAAAGCCTTTTCTACTGCCCTAAAGGACACAGTCATTTGTTTGGTCAGGATAGTCTACCCTTATAGACACTTCTTAAGTGTTCCAGTTGTCATTATTGCAACATTAAATATGACATGAAAGATAGCAAAACAAAATGACATTGTATATGCAACCCTCGGGAGAACACATTGTGGCGATCTAGTTCTGGTCGAAAGTCAACAGTAAGGAAATAAAACTTGGAGACATTAACTCATTTTGGATGGAATATTAGAAACTTACTTTGTACCCACCGATCATAAATGTTTGATTATTTTACTTCTGACCTGCTTATTTGCTCTCTGTAAAAAAACAAATAGGAAAGTATTGCAACAACATACAGGCCCCGATAGCAAACAAGTTGAGTGCAGCGTTGTTACCTTGACAAATTATGCATCAACAATTACAACATAAGTAGTCCAATCTCCAACTTCTCGATCTTGAAGCTCATCCAACTCTACAAGTACATGTAGCTCAGTCAAAGGAGAGAGTGTTAAGATAGAAAACATAAACAAACCCAAAATATAAAGAGCCAAATGTATGCATCTTCCCTTCGAACTTCGAACACCTTTAGTTTGTAGCACCACCATTGGTAATTATCACATCGTCGATACCATTGACAAGGATAGCTACAAGTTTCATCATGATATTGTTCAGTTATTTCTGCAAACAACTTCTGGAATTTCTCTAAAATATAGCAGTATCAAACTACTTTTGAACCCTTCAAGCTGATAAAACAAAAATCTATGAAACCAGCAAAGTAATAGATGCACTAAAACTTTTAACGTTATGGCCACAAACGTTTAGCATGAATATGCCATCTTTAAGATAATGGTTAACATAGACAAGATAAGAGCATAATAAGCAAACCATAAAGACAGTTAGATAAACCTTGAGTCTCTGTTTGCTATCCTTGTCGCAAAATTGAAGACACCATCTAATCCAGTTGTTGTAAATGTGTGATGAACCTGCAGTGAACACGTAAAGTTATCAGGAAAATTGGGAAAGCTGGAATCCAACCTGCTACTACTAGCCTAATAGCTATCTATTGCGCAAAACGTCATGATCTGCTTGACGCCTTAGGGTCAACCTAAAAACAGAAAGCAGATATAAACATAGAATTGTAGGTCTTGAAGGTGACACTTACTGGATATCACTAGTTCACTAGATAGCTACTAGTTGTCGAAAGGAAAGGAACCGAACCCAAATAATGTTCAAATATGTTTGTATTTATTACCATTACTGCATGCAATGGCTGCTTATCAGATATGTCAGGGCTTATAAATGGATCATCCATGTTTCCCTGATGCGCGTTGCTTTAACTCTGCAACTGTTTGCACAGGTCAAAGTTAGTGCCTTTCACTTCTCAAACAACTATAGTATTACGGCTGTGAGAAATGTTACCAATGAAGGAAGACTGGTACCATTTCCTCTACACGATAGTTAGTAAGTTGATTACAAATTTGAATACAATAATGTTGAAAAAAATAGATTCCCGCTGGTATCATATTTAGATTGTTACCTAAATTAAAATTTAGAAAATGCTTCCCTGTATTCCTTGTTCAACTAAAGTCCTGCAAGATAATGAGACAAGGATTATAATTGCGAAGTTACCAATAAGCAATATAAGGTAGACGTAAGTATAAAGATCAAAGTAGATCACTAAAAACTTATTTTCTTGAGTTAAATAGGTGATAACATTGTAAAAGTAACCTGTGCCAGCATGCGCATAACCTTCTAAACTTTTATCTTTCCAGTTGCTTCGGGCTTCTCCCTGAATTTTTAAACAAAGAAAGTTAGTGAACCAACAAAAATTACTAGTTACATATAGACAGTATCCAAAACAGGAAAGCAAACAAACAAACAATATGCAGAAAATTTCATCTCTACTAGCTTAACAAGCTCTCTTGGCTGCTGAATCACCTTTCTTCGCTGGAGCCATCTCATAAACAGCAGATTGACGTGTTTGTCTCCATACTTCCTTCAAAGCTATAAACTACCTGAAAAGAAACAACGAAAACAAATAAAGACCCAAGAAACTTGAATTCCTTCCCCAACCCACTAAACAAATACTGAAAAAATGAACCATCAACAACCACACTAGTGGCTCCATTCATTTCTTGCAGTAATTGCTGTAACAAAATCTAAACTGCTATTAAGTTAATCGAAACTGTAACCAATTACCCAAGATTATCTCTTGGTATATCGTATACGTCTATTTACATATTGCCCGCTTGTGAATCCTAAAGTAGATGCATATGCGAAAATGGTACCATCTGCTAGTTCGCAAGCTATTGATCTGATTAAATCCCTTTGTTCTTGGGATCAAAAATAGTCCAACAGCTATGGAGGCTCTACAACATCCTGACTTTGCACCCAGATTCTGTGTATTACCAGAAATAACATCAAGTGCATAGTTCCAGTAGAGAATACATCATCCTAATCAGACTTGCAGTGGTGGAAAACCTTTTGGCGACTTACTCTCCTGTAGGTGACATTACAATTGAATATTTGTTAAAGACGTTTATAAAATTAAGGCTCAACTTAGATAACTCTTACGAAGAGATAACTCCTCCAAAGAAGCAACAGTAGCGCCATGACCACAACTTATGAGTACTTTCTAGTGGTGGCGATCGGCAAGATCAGGCAATAAAAAGTTTACCAAGATTCTTTGAATTGTTAAATTGACTTTCTTTCGTGTTCATGTCTTCATTTTTGTTTTTAGGTTTTCATCGCTTACGTTAATGTTTTGTTTTGTTTTTTTAATTTAGAGCAAGATATGAAAAACATACTATAGCTTATTGCTAATATTTTGTTACTTCACTGTTAATTGTGCTCCCAAGGAACACTAAAAACATACTGGAATTAATAGGGGAAAAAAAACTAAGTTTCTAACAAGAAATGTTATTCCCTGGTTCAACACAAAGTTCAGTACAGTAAGTATTATAGTAACTGACCTTAGCTTGAACCGCTTCTGTCCTAATCTAGATTACAACATCATTAGTTACTGGATCATTTATACCATCGAATGAGTCTCTAATGCTTTTATCGGCTGAACCGTAATTGTAATTCCAAGTTAGTTGAATTGGTCCTAGACCGTAATATCACTTGCCAGAAGCTCATGGTCCTTGCATGGTCCATTTATTTCTTCTTTGTAATAAAAATCTAAATACAGAAAAACGAGAAACTCAATCAAGCAGTATGATTCAGAAGCACACAAACACCAGATTAAATAAACGTATTTAGATGCAAAAACTTATGTATACCCAAGATAGTTTGTATTCTAAATCCACCAGAATACAAGAATAGACACTTACAACAGAGAAAAGTCTTGGTGGAGAAAAAAGAAGCTAACAATTCATAACATGCAATTGAGCAGTTAAATCAACATTTTAAAAAATCTAAAAATCTAACTCAAATCCGTCAAAAGACTCAAAACTAAAACTTTGTAAACAATAGAAAGATCTAAGCTTTGTAAACAACAGTTGTCCTCCAACACTAGTTTCTTCAACTACCAGAAAGGGAAAAGCAATTGATCTACTGTTGGCAACCTAAACAAAAACCAACCCAAAATCTATGAAACCAAAAGGACACACATCAATATTGTGTATGATGGTTAAACCATTGATGTTTTGAAGTTTAAATTGATTCATTGATAGAAATCAATCAACCAACCACACCACAATTAATGAAAATTAGGGGAGTTAAAGCAATCTGAAAAAATATCTTCAAAGAAAAAACACAACAGTGGAATAATCTAAATTAGGGGATTCAAAGTCATGAACCTCCGTAACCTCATCATCCGTAGCAGGAGCTATTCTTTCATTTCCATTTCTGAAAAATTGAAACACACCCTTTATATCTTTTCCTGCCATTTCTGAAAATAAATAAAATAGGACAAATCAAAAAATATAAACCCAAAACTTCAAACAAGAAGAAAATGTATGAAATCTTACATAGATCTAGGATTAGTCAGCTAATAGATAAATTAAAGAAATTAGAAAAGATCAGGAACTTACAAGATATTTTTGAAGGAATCAATTCCAAACCCTAAAAAAAACACATCAAAATCAAAATCCAATTCATTCATCTAAAAATTAATAATCACCAAAACAATAGAAATAAGAAAAAAAATAAAAAAGAAGAAGAAGAAGGTGGTGGACCTGATGGTGTTGCTCGTGGTGATGGAGATGGCAGTTATGCTAGTTGTAGATTGTGAGTGGAGATACTCGTAGAAGACATAAGAAGAAGATAAGATGAAGGATACTAAGATTAACTGGTGTCGGAGAAACAACCAAAGGAAGAAGAAGTTAAGAATGATTTTTTTCACTGCACAGGAAGAAGGAAGAACCAGAGGAGAAATAAAAGAAGTTTCGGGGGAAGTATATGTGAGGTGCTAAAAACAAGAGATAAGGTTATCCACTCGTTCATATCCGTTCGTTAATATTTCATCTCCAGCCGTTCATTAAGAATCTAACTAATACAAAAACAGGGTCGTTGTACAATGGCTGAATCGTAAATAAAAGAACTTATAGAATGACCGTTTTTAACGCTCTAATCAGTGCTCCGCATATTTATTAAATCAAAGACCGTTTTGACCGGTCCACGGTCCATTGACCGCCATTGAGGGTCGGGGATGTGGGTCATAAAAACTCCATTTTCCACTAGTGGTTGATCTGTAGGAGGGAAGCTGAAAATTGTGGGATCAATGATGATCAGGGATTGTGGATGTGTTGAAGGTTTCTGCAAATATATGAACTGTAGAGTTCTGCAGATAAGTTTCGAGAATTGTATGTAGACGAATGTTGTTCTCAGTCATCAATTCAGAACTTATTTATATTGTCAGAATGGTAAACACATTGATCCTAGTAAGTGTGACGGTTCCTTGAGTGAAAGAGTGGGGAAGTGGGAAATCGTGGTAAAATCAGTTCCATGTCGTGTGGAGACTTGATTGATCGTCCACCCACTACTTTGCTAACTCCCTCAACCGCTTGCACAACTTACTCACGTTTCTCATCGTGGATGAACACACGTGCCGTAGGCCGCCAGACAAAAACCCTAATTGATATCCCCCCATGTGATGTGATTGATGTCTTACAAACGTGGAATCTGCAAAGCAGATGTGTATTTAATTAGTCAGTTGTTGACTTGATTAGACGGTGAGTCTAAGTTTTGTTGAATTGAGCATGATTGACGTATGCTCAGTGATTCATGGATTGAACATGTCCGTTGAGACGTATAGTTCTTGAATCAACATGATGATAGTTTGAGCAAATATTGCTCGTCTAAGCAAATATTGCTCGTATGATAAATCGTTGAATATTGATAGTTAGATTCATTAGACAAATTACTGAATATTGATAGTTGGATCAATATTCGAGCAATTGAGCAAGTATTGCTCAATTTGATAAATTACTTAATATTGACAATTGGATCAACATTCGAGCAACTGAGCAATTGCTTAATTCAATGAATTATTGGTAACGTGACCCAATAAAATATTAATTAAAATATTGGTAGCCTACCAAATATTATATATTCAATCCAGATGTTGATTGCTGAGTCAACATAAATTTATTAGTGTTTGAAATTGCTCAAAATCACGATTTGCAGAGCATTCGTTCGAAAACCCTAATTTTGATCAATTGTTCATCAATTGACGATTTATTGAAAATAGGCCACTGAGTGAAGGAGTGACCGGCTACATGGGATGATGGACGACCATGTAGCGCCCAAGTGCTCGAGTGAGCATGCACCAAAGTCCTTTGATTGGTTGGTGAAAGGATGATTAAATGCGGGTTTAATCACTTATTAGAATAGTGATCGTCTGAGCATTAGGTGATAAAACCTAATTATGGAGAAGTGAGGGACCGGCCAAGGGAGCATAGAACCATCCCTTGGTGATGTGGGACCAGCTTACGGTCGATTGAGTAAATTCCAAGTTGGTTGGAAAGAGTTTGGACCCAATATGAGCAGTTGAGAATATTAGGTCAAAATTATAAAGATGTGTGGGACCGGCTCCTTGCAAGCCTTAGGTCTGGCTTTGGTCGGTCAAGGAAGCATGCCCATGTCACCATGATGTCCGTATCTCAGTCCTTAGAGTTTTGGTATTTTCTGATGTGCGTTGGAGCAATATCTTGGATTTTCAGAAGAGTTTGATCTTTGACTGAAATTCTTGATTTTGCTCGAATGAGCAAGTAGGACTTTGCTCGTTCGATCAATATTTTGAGAATATTAAAATAATAATATTTTAATATTTTTCGTGAATAGCCTAGTCGGTCATGTGACCATTTGAATTTCTGGTTTTTTCATGGTTTGAGCAATATTTGAGAAAATATGGAAAAACCAGGGTTTTTGCTCAGGCGGAGGAGTTTCATGAGATGAGGGAAATACTAATTGTGAAAACAAGGGATTGAAAAGTGTGGGACCGGCCATGGCTAGGGCACGACCGTCCGGATAGGTAGCCGGGTCCCGTGACACTTTCCCTATTTTAGTATTTTTCATGAAACCGTGAAAATATGGAGAAACCGTGAGTTTTGCTCAAATAAGGAAAGTTGCTTGAATGAAGGAGTCTTCATGAAATCATGAAAATAAAATAAGAAAATAAGAAAAATAAAGGAAGAGGCATGGGGGACCGGCCATGGCATCACGACCGGCCGGCCGGTGGGCCCGGTCCCTAGGCGCCTCTTTTATTTTTATTATTATTATTTTTTCTCTCCTATCTCATGAAATTCAACGGAGAATGATTCATGAAACGGAGTAATAAAAATGAATTGAGTATCTATTACTAATCCATGAAATCTAGTCGGAGAATTCAAGGAATTGAGTAATGAGATAAAATGGTTATCTATTACTAATCCATGAATCCAGTCGGGGGATTCAGGAACGGAGTAATGAGATATAATAGATTATTTTCTAGGAATTCTGTGGGTGAATGTCACGGTAGAATTAATCTATTTGCATAATCGAGATATGAGATAGTTGAAGCATCATACTCGTTCTGAAAGGTGCATAGTCAGGGAACAACGTGCAGCGTCGACGTCCTGAAAGCGTTTAGCCCTCTAACAAACAATTATGTCTAGAGAGCCGCCTGAATCTATACACGGTCTCTCTACATAGTCAGGGAACAACGTGCAGCGTCGACGTCCTGAAGGCGTTAAGCCCTCTGACAAATAATTATGTCCATAGAACCACCCAATCATTATTCTATGTAGAGGTGGGTCTCTCTATGTAGTTAGGGAACAACGTGCAGCGTCGACGTCCTGAAGGCGTTAAGCCCTCTGACAAACAATTATGTCCAGAGGACCGCCCAATCATTTTATTCTACATAGAGGGCATGATGAAATGTGCAGCATCGAACGCTCAACCGGGGAGGCATTTCGAGAAACATATTCATCATGGCTCTGAGAGGAACGCTCACTCAGTCAGAGTTCGTGATGCGGTTCACGGATCATAAAATATGAATCGTCACATGCGTTCCTGAAGCGGGGTCAGAAACATGCAGTATCATAATTTTACGATTTTGACCTTTATCGAAAATCCACCATCAACACAAGACTTATATTTTGACAACTAAACTTGACAAACAAGCTTGAGATAGCAACGCTTGCGAGTTCAACCGAGCAGTGCTCTAACAATCTCCCCCTTTGTTCTTCAACATTCCTTGAATTCTTCGTCACTCCAAGTACTCCAGTGATTCTGAACGTGTTCAACTCAGCATCATAGTTGTTGAAGATCCGTAGCCATAATAATAAGAAAACAGATGTTCTCAATTATTGTTATACAGTGTCATAGTATTATTACACAGCATCAAAGTTCAATTGTATCACAATTTTGACAATAATACTATGGTGATATGTATCACTCCCCCTTAGTCAATACTTCATCTCACAATGAAAACCACTCCCCCTTACATAATGATCCGTAAACCATATGTATATGTAGTGTGAATTACAAAATAATTCTCCCCCTTTTTGTCAATATAAATTGGAAAAAGTACGAAAAATAGCGGGATCATAATGAAATTCTTAAGGAGATTATTCATGACCAAAATAGAACATATCAACTTTGTTTCGATGGTTTCACATAGTCGAAACTTTGTGTATTCATCAAGGAGTTTATAAAGATACAAGATAACTCCTACAATATTCCACAACCGCACTCCCCACAAAGATTTAGCAATTAAGCAAAAGTTCAATTAAGAACTCTCCCCCATAAAATGTCATTCCCGAAAGAATAACAAGAGCGACCTTACTTTTACAAGAAAAGAAGAATTTATTTGGACATTAACAAATCACATGAAACATGAATTTGTATCCAGTAAACTCAATTAAATTAACCACAAAGGAACCTCAGTGATTAATTTAATCGGAATTGCTCAACATAAGAAAACTTACGGAGCCATACAGTACTTTCACATATAAGTGGATCAGGGAAAGATCAATACTGCGGAATATTCAAAAGTATATTTTATCTTTTATCAATATTTGCATAATGACATAATAGACTTAACTTTTGACATATATGGGACAATCATAGTTCACGAACGTAAACACACATATCCCATAATATTGTTTGTAATATATAATACCATAATGATTAATACTGCAAAATCATCTTCCAAATAACTTAGAATTTAAATAAATAAATTTAAAACATTGCAAGTGAAAATCGTTGGCAATAGCTATGTGTAATCACAATATTTGCTATTCCAAACCCTAGTTATCCTTCTTAAAACACAAGAATAAATTCTCATAAGAAGTTTCCTAGACATTAAGATTCTTGAAAAATTCTTTATTGTCACCGAACTCCTTGTCGTCAACAGACATTGGAACATAAGGTTCATGAAGAAAGGAGTCAATTCCAACGAACCTTCTAGACTGATGCCGAACCAAGGCCTTCTGAATTTCAAGAGTTCTTAGAACGATAGCCTTTATTTGCTGAATTTCCTTCCTTGTTTCCTTCAACTCTTCAAGAACACCAGAAAACTTCTGAAGATTTGAGGAGATAGCCCTTGGTTTCTTCATATTATTCCTTTTTCTCTTCAAAGTTGTAGAGGAAGGGGATTTATCTTTTTCCTTCATGATTGATGGCTTAACAATCATATTAACATCTTTTCCATTAGAAGACATGATGCTTGGAGTCTCCATTCAATATTGGATTGTGAGAGAAATACACAATTCAAGCTCTACAAGCAGTCTTGTGATAAAAAGTGTTTTTAGGGAAGGAAAAAGGAATGTAGGGTTACAGAACCTTTAAACAGAGTAAAAAGGATTCACGTACACACAACTCTCAACCCTAAAAAAGGTAGAATTGTCGATTTTAACCCTCTTTCAATGAACCAAAAAGGGAAACCTTTCAATACAAATTTATGATATGAAAAGATCAATAGAATTCCAAAAAAAAAAAAAAAAAAAAAAATTAAACAAAATTTTTCTTTTCCTAAGGCCTACTTTGTGCTAAACTCTTGTCTTTTGGAGATCAGGCACATGATACAAGATGCACCTTCAACACAATTAAGTTGTGCTGGGGTGAACAATAATTTGTCCACCATACACTTCTGGAATGGAATTCTTAATACCCTTTTTCACAGAATGTTTAGATCTTGTTTTTTTCTATGGAGGTCTAACTTTTTCTTTGGAAATTAACTTCTTCGGAGAAGAGTTGAGTTTACACACCTCAGATGAATTCGACTTCTGAACAAGTTTGAGCTTGTTTGTTAATCGATTTGCTCACCGTTGAAGTTTGTTGACATATCTTATTTTATGTTTGTACTTGAAACACTTAGAGAGTTCATGACCCTTAAGAGTAAAATAAGAACATGTCAATGTGGAGGACGGTTCAGACACCGTAACTGAGCATGCTGCTAAACAAATTAAGGTACCTGAAACATATGAGATAGAATTTTCAATAGACAGGGAAAAATCCATTTTATCCTCCAAAGTTGTTGAAGAAGTTTCTTTAAGAAGAATATCAAGATTGATGTACGTATTGCTACTATTATCAAAATAAATATTTTCACCAAGGAGTGCAACGCATGACTTTTCATCTTCATTTGAATCATATTGATCAAACATTTCATCAAGTTTGTAGCAAGACCTTTGTTCCCAGTTGTTTTGGGGTAAAAACTGATTCTGCCGGTTTTGGTAAATTTGGGTGTGCCGCCGAGAAACGAATCTAAACCCAAAATAAATGCACTGCACGGGAGTACTTTAGATTCGAGAGATTAATCTGTACAATCCTGGCCTAAACCAAGAAATGGCCGTTTCAGTCTTGCTTCGGTCACAAAATGAAGGAGAAGGGTTGATCTTAGGGAGGGAAGCGAAGAAGGTGTTGAGATCAGAATGGTTAACTCTGAAGGTGTGGTTGTTTTATGACTTGTATCAGAATATGGAACTGGCCTGCAGAATGTAAGCTATCAGTTCTTGGTATTTTTATGGATACTTGTGTTGATAACCAAAACTCTTGTTATTGGTCAAAATAGGTCGAAACCTATTTATATCAGTCATAGTTGCACGCACCCTAATCTCATAGGAAGTGGGAGTAGTTGAGTGATGGAGAAGTGGGGTCGTGTGAAAATGTAGAAAACCACGTCTTACTATGAGGGAAGACGAGTCAGTTTACACCCACTACTTCTCTATTACCACTAACTGTCCGCCTTTCCTGACACTTTCTCATAATGGGCGTGTTGCACTCCGCACGCTGTAAACCGCCATACCAATACCCTGATGAACATCCCCCAGTTTATGACATGTTTGATGTCTCGAGTATTTTATAGAAAATATGTGGCAAGTTACTGAGTGGGTCTTGCCTAATTATTCTGACCAATCACGCGCAAGCTAGGTGGCGGGTAGTCATGTGTGACGAGCCAAGTCATGAGACTTGCCACAAAGAATAGCATGTGACGCCATTAGGTTAAATAACTAAGTTATTTGTGAAGACGATACTCATAAAATATCGTATGCATTTTATGCAGTTAAAGCATCTCAAAATAATCGATGCATGTGAAGCTTTGTTATATTGAGCCTGTCTTGGTTGGTCGCGGAACCTAGTGTCTTAAAAAGAGCATGACCGGCAACTTCCAGGAAGTTGCTAGGAACTATTTATGCATGCCAAAGGTAGGTCGGTCGATCCCTATAGGAGAGTGATGGCTGGTAGCCATTTTGACATCTTATTGGTCGGTCCAAGTTAAATCTAGACCGGTTAAATTGGCTAGACAAATTGGATGTCTGGGATGATTTACGGCAGTTATTGGTTGTCGCTAATTTATTTAAGACTACTACAAGAGGCGCGGCCAGCCATCTTTGGGCGATCGTTTAAGAGCCATATGGGCAGGCTGCGACTTGGCTGATTGCGGCTTATGCAAGAGGGGTGGCCGTTGATCATGGCCACATCTTGTTGAACGCCTAAAATAGGAGCTAGGCCGGCTGATTCATTCGGCGAAGTTGGGCGGCCGAGATGATTTGCGGCAATTAATAGATGTCGTTGATTCAACTTAAGTTTTAAAAGGCCGTGTGGCCAATCCATTTTGGGCCAACATTTTTTTAGTGTTAGCGGGTTCTGGGAGTTGTTCGATCGGCGAGCACAATAGTCGGGCCGATGGTGAACGTACCCGCTCCTTTCACGTTGATTAAGGTTGAATCTAGGCCAGTCAATCCATCTGGAAAAGTTGAGCGGCCAAGATCGTTTTGCGATAGTAATATATTGTTGTTAACATAAATTAGGGTTTTGTAACCCGTGCGGCTAGCCTAATTTGAGCAATCGGTTTGGTGTGCTCCTGGAAAAGTTCAGCACGTTACGGGATTTTTCTTCCCTGTTTAATCTTTTTTTACGC
>JAJJMB010000874.1:979426-1110263 GCA_023531105.1 Papaver atlanticum
CAATATACACAAAAGAGATGAAAATAGACACATAAATGCGTCTATCAGCGCATTTAAAGCGATCTGATTTGTTGATAGGAAAGGGGGCCGGCAAGCGGCAACATGGAGTGTGGCCGATCGGTCACGGGCGGCGCCTGCTGGAGCAGGTCGGCCGGCCAAGTGGTGTGGCCACGCCTCCCTTTGCTGCTGCTTTTACTTGCCGCAGTTCCTCTTTATTTCCTTGTTTTCTGCATTTTTAGTAGAATCTTGCACCTACTAGCTCCATGATGGATTAATTTCCTAGCTTGCCTAGGTTTAGTTTCGACTAATAGGGTTCGAGGTATTGCGCGCAAAAAACCTAATTTTTGCAAATTAATTAGGTTAAAATTTGAATTTTGCGAGCTATCAAAAAACTGGTCAAATTTGGTGAATTTTGTGTGTTGACACAAAATTCTTAATTTTATTTTCAGAGAGCAGTCAGCGCGTCTTCTGACTGAGCACTTTCATGCAGACCTTAATCTTGATACTTCGGGAAATTCATGCTACTCAGCTGCGAGTGAACACTAATTGTCATGTCATATCAATATTAAGGGTTCAGCCGGGGAACATAGCATAGGAAAAATACTCAATAATCCATACATTAATGTATAATGCAGGCGAGAGATAAGATTTGCAGAATATTTGGGGTTGTTGCTACATGCACTATTCTAGGTAAATTTTAGCCCTGAACTAAAAACCACAATCAACATTAAGTCCCCTACTTAGTACATAACAGTGACATTGTTGCGGGGTAAGCACTAGATGGTGACAGTCGAGAGAAGATAAAATGATCAAGTCTAGGTGAATAAACATTACCAGGGAAGTGACAGTTGTCTTGAATTCGAATCTGACCGCCAGATCACAATTATATCTTTCGGGTATGTTGATTTTAATCTGGTCATGCTATCGAGCATGCTCCGCCAGTAAGCTTTGCTAGTCTGAAAGCATTCTTCTTTGACCATCCGACAGTCTTCTCCCGGCTTTAATTAGGGTTTCAACAATAAGCATGACTTGGTTGGCGTTGAATCCTCGTCTATCGGATAAATATTGTTGCATTCGTTCAGCACCCGCTTCCTCTTAGGGTTTCTGCAGCGTGTATACATATACAGGTGAAACTAAAACGTTCTTCTCGTTTTGGAATAGAGACTCTCTTGCTGAACCCATATCCTTTCTCATGTCAGACAGAAGTGGATCATCTTCAACCCAGCCAGACTCTTCTACCAAACACAGGCGGCTTGTATCCAGAGTATGACTTTAATTAACTCCTGATTTTGAAGTGGTAATTCTCCCTTTTCTTTTTAACGTCTAACATCGTTTTTCAGAGTGGACGAATCCCTGGGTCTCATGACGACTCCCCTGTCCGGATCATCCGAGTCAAGAAGATCATACCGGTATGCCTTTTACTTGGTGAATAAGTATTTGTTTGTCATGTCCGGTATGTGAATTTTTTGTTGTTGTTGTAGAGGTACCCTGCTGGAACATGTGTAATGGTGGTTGACGACGATGATCTGGCCACTCCTATTCCTTCAAGATCAGACACACCTACTGTTGTAGGCCTGGAAGACATTGATTTGGGTATCTCCTCCTACGAGTACCCCAATGCAGGCTTGCCGTTTGATATTCACATGAAGTGTTTATCTTCTAGTTACCGGACTATTGGTAGGTTCCTAGTAAGAAAGGAGTTTGTGCCTTTATACACAAAAATATGGAGAACTTACGTCCACATTGCTATCAGGAACGTGGGTGCGGCATTGTTCGTCTGCTTTGGTCACTACGGTGAACTGCCTTCTGCCCATGGTTGCAGAGATGGAAGATACATCCATTCGTGATGTTGCTGAATCAACTGTTGAGAAGTGGGAAAACATGTTATCTACCTGCGAATCCATGGAGTTCAACGTGAGCTGGTTGCGAAAACGCCTTGACATCATCAAAGTTGATTGAGCTGGCATCATCGCCAATGTCGTTCCTGCTATGAAAGCTATCTTGGAAGAGGAAAAGGCTTTGGCTATGGAATCCGAGAAGGTGGAACAGGCGATCCAAGACTTGAAGAGTAGGACTGAAAGGTATCAGGATATGCTAAAAATGATGCTTTCAAGGGACTACAACTTATTGGATGGCCTTTTCTGAGCCATACTTATATTTTATTGTTTTGAATAAGTAGGCATGAGAATGTTTGATCGTTCTTATTTTGTCTTGGGTTTTGAACGTTTTTTTGGAAAATGAATTGCATTGGGTTTTGATAAACAAATGGAATTTACATTAATATGCCTTAACTAATAAAAAACTTTGATAGCTCAAATATAAGAGAAACGAAAATGCCTGATTGGCCTTGCCATGGGACGGCAGGGGATGGGATAATGGTCAGGCGTAGTATGCCTTGAGCCATTTTCCATTGATGACTGCTTCCAATTTACCTCCATCCTCTTTGACAATTTTGTAGTACCCACTGTTATAAGCCTTGGTGATCACGTAAGGACCTTCCCATTTTTGGGAAAACTTTGGTGCGGACATGTCTTGCTGAATGTGCTTGGAGGTCTTTAATACCAGATCTCCTATTTGAAAAACTCAAGGCTTTACAGCTTTATCGTATGCTCTGGAGATCCTTTTTCTGTATACCTGAGCATGCTCTTTCACCTTAATTCTCCTGGAGTCCAGGGTATCCAACTCCGCTATTCTGGAACTCGATGCTTCAGCCTCATTCCATTGGACTTCACTTGATGCTGCAATCCTAGCCGACGGAATTTTAATCTCTGCAAGGAGAATTGCGTCAGCGCCATAGACAAGCGAATAGGGAGAAACGCCAGTAGAGCTTCTAGGTGCCGCCCGATATGCCCACAGCGCCATAGGCAGTTGTTCGTGCCACGTCCTGGGATTATCATGCATTGTTTGACTGAAAATTCGAATCAAAGTCTTGTTGGTGCTTTTGGCTTGCCCATTCTTTGAGGGTAATAGGGAGTAGAGAAGACTTGCTTAATTCCATATTCTTTAAGCAATTCTCGTATTTGCTTGTTGGCAAAGGGGGTATCGTTATCAGTAATGATGTGCTTAGGTACACCAAACCGACAAATGATGTATTCTTTAATGAACGCTGCAATTGTCGCTCCGGTGGTTCCTCGAAGAGGAATAACTTCGACCCATTTGGTGAAGTACTCCGTCACGGTTATGATGTACTCGTGCTGCTTTGACGACGACGGATTGATTTTCCCAATAATATCAAGTCTCCAGCTGTAGAAAGGCCATGGACTACTTACCGAATGAAGGGGATTACAAGGCGTGTGGATGAGATTCTCGTGAATTTGACATTCGTGGCATTTCTGAACAAACGCCGTTGTAGCATCATCCATAGTTAGCCAGTAATATTTTTCGTGTACTTGGAGGAATAACTTCTTATTCCCTTGGTGTTCACCTTCATGTGTAAAGATGTATAGGATTCCCTCATGAAATACGAATCTTTTGTCTTTTTGCTTCATCTTGGATGCATCCTTCTTGTTGGCAGGGAGCACGCCGTCACGGAGATAGTTGACGTGTGGATCTCGCCAGTCCCCAGCATAGCCAATGATAAGAACTTCCAATTGAAGTGGTGGCGCTTGACAATTGGAGCAAGACTCTTGGAGCGCTCGGGATTGGGTCTCCATATCCGGCCAGGAGTAGCCAAGGCGTTGAAGACGTCGGTAAAGAGTCACCACTAACGTTTGCCCACAGATCTCACCATGAATACCGTTAAGTTGCAGTTGTGCTTCTTCGTCTCCGAGACAACTTGACAGAGATCCATCTGGGTTTCGGTGGTATAACACTCCATGGAGCATGAAGAAGCTTTGTAGGGTTTTGAGACTAACCTTTCCTTGGGAAAGTGAGCTGTTAAGCTCTCGAATAATCGGAGTTCTCCAATCATAAGCTTCAATATCTTTGGACTGTTAAATCCACGTTGACGCCACGGTCCGTCTTGTCACTATCAAAGTCTCTTCCAAACCTTCGAATTGCAGCTTTGAGGCTAATGTGGCAAGGCAATCGGCGTGTTTGTTGTTATTGCGGCCGATATGGGTTATGGTTGCATCAACAAAGTAGTTCAATAGCTTTTGCGCCTCAGATCTATAAGGGGCTAGTGTTACCTCTTTGAGCGAGTATACTCCATTCATATGGTTAACCAGTAGTTTAGAGTCGCCTCTTACTTATAGGTGTGTGGCTCCTGCTTGTTTGGCTTGTGACAGTCCTATGAGGAAAGCTTCATATTCTGCTGAATTGTTGGTGCACTGAAAGTCCAGCTTGAAAGAATGCGAAAAGACTTCACCAGTTGGAGACACTAGAACTATACCCGCCCCTCCGGTATTACTGCTAGGGGTAGAAGATCCTTCGAAATACAGTAGCCACGCTTCCTCTTTGACAAAAGAGATTTCTGGAAACTCCACAGGAAGGTCTTCATGCAGTGCGGTAGTACCTTCTCCCGGGAATGCTGCTAGTAAATCTGCTACTGCTTGTCCTTTAATAGCCCGCAGAGGAGTGCACGTTATATCGATCTCCGACATTTGGACGGCCTGCCTATCAAGGACGGTTTTGAGAGCAAGAACTTTACATGATTGGCTTTAGCTATTAGCACCACTTTGTTTGATAGCAAATAGTGTCTAAACTTCTGAATAGCGTGAATTAGGGCCAGACACGCTTTTTCCGCCTTAGGATACCTGAGTTCAGCATCCCTTAAAGTACAACTGAAATAGTATATAGGGCGTTCAATCCCGTCATCATCTTCTTGAGCAAGGAGGGCTCCAACAGCAGCATCACTGGAAGCAGTGTAGATGCACAACGGCCTTCCTTGTATGGGAGATTTCATAACAGCCGGTGATGACAATATTTGTTGAATCTTCCAAAAGGCTTCTTGCTGCAGCGTGGTCCAAACAATGCTTGCTCCCTTTTTCAGCAAGGGGGTGAATGAAGCGATAAGCTGGGCCAAACCAGGTATAAAATGCCGAATGTAGTTTACCTTTCCCATGAAGCTCTAGAGTTCTTTCACAATTTGCGGAGGAGGCATTGTGAGGATGGCTTGGGTCTTGGTCGGATCTACCTTGATTCCTTCAGCAGTGACTTGGAATCCCACAAATTTGCCAGAAGAGACCCCAAAAGCACATTTTAATGGGTTCATTTTCAGTTTGTACTCACGACACCTTTCAAACACTTTCCGTAGAACGTCCGTATGTGATGCTCGAGTTTTTGATTTGACTACTATGTCATCTACGTAATCTTCAACTTGCTTGTGCATCATGTCATGGAAAATTGCAGTCATGGCGCGTTGATAGGTAGCACCAGCATTTTTAAAACCGAAAGGCATCACAGTATAATAAAAGTTTCCGAGAGGAGTTCGAAAATCCGTCTTACTTGCGTCGTGCTCATACATCTTTATCTGGTTATAACCAATGTACCCATCTATGAAGGAGAACATGCCATGTCCGCTGGTAGCGTCTACTAGCATGTCAATGTTGGGAAGGGGAAAATCGTCCTTGGGGCAGCGTTTGTTCAGATCTCTGAAATCGACACAGCACCTAATTTGACCGTTTTTCTTCTTTACGGGAACCAAATTGGCCAACCAGGTAGGATGGTGAATGGGTTTGATGAAGTCGACGGCTAGTAACTTCTGAATCTCAGTCTTGATTTGTTCCTCCACATCATGTCTGAACTGTCTTGGAGATTGCTTGACCGGCTTGGATCCAGGTATTATATGCAGATGATGGGTGACCAGTTTTTCATCCAGGCCGGGCATTTACTCGTATGTCCACGCGAATATGTCTTGGTACTCCTTAAGAAGATTCACAAGTTCCGTGCGTTCATCTGCATGTAGAGCCGAACTGATGGAGACAGGCCTTGGAGATTCTTCATTTCCAATGTTGACAATTTCGAGTTCATCTGTGGTGGAGTCGGTGCCGTCTTGCAACTGCCGTGGAGCGTATGGTACTTCTTCTTGTAGCTTGTCATTATGGTTGCATTCTATTGGATGGAGAGACTGGGTGGCAATCTCCCCTATTAATTGCTAACAGCGGCGCCGGTATACAATTTTCCCTTTTTGGTCACGACTCGCCACAAAAGTACGCTCCCTCTTGGTATGAAGATGAACCAATTTTTTATTTGATGAAGAAGAATTAGTGTGTCATGTCAGCAGAGGCGTGCCGTGAGATTTGGTATCTTTGTTCAGTGATGCGAGCCGGTCTTCCTCCCCGATCGACGTCCACGTAGGGAGTGGAGTGCAGTAAACCTTGCTTAATGAGTCTCGTGAATTTTACTTTGGCTCAAACAGTTCCACGCCAAAAATTGGTACATAAGGAGACAATGATGCAGGAATGCGAACAACTTCTTCCTTCAGCATAGTTTTCAGGCATTGGTGATACGTTGAGGGGATGATCTTATTATCATGAATCCACGGTCTTCCCAGTATCATGCTGTAGTCTGGCTCCTTCCCTATTACCTCGAATTTCACCTTCAACTGGACAGGTCCTCCTGATAGATTCTGATTGATGTACCCATACGTGCTGGTTTGGTTTCCTTAGAAATCTGTTATCATGGTAGGCTGCTGTACAATTTTTTTTGGCCGAACCTTGGTTGTCCTAAGAGTTTTAAGAGTAATAACATTTGAGGACGCTCCCGTATCAATGAGAGCCCTTTTGAATTTTGAATCTTTGATGCGTGCAGTAACATGCAGGGCTCTGTTATGGCCCTCTTTTGATATCGTGTCATCTTCAATAAATATAACATTGTTTACGGACATCTCTGATGTTTTTAAGGTTTCTGGATACGAAGGAGCAAAACGCGTATCTAGAGCTATCTGATTGATTGCAACAAATGTCTTTGCTCGTTGATCCTTTGAGATGTGTAGAAGCTCGCATAAACTTTCTACTAGAGAAGTTTCTTCCTGGTCCACCGGCCTCTGGTTGGTAGTGAAACTATTGACTTGAGAACAATCATCGTTTGAGGGGTTAGTCCTCAGCGCTGGAATTTCTGGAGCAGAGGAGCCGCTCAAATCTGATGTCAACCTGACGAGGAAATTGAGTATATTATTTATCGTCTCTTTCATCAGATCCATGTTCCTTATGTGGATCTCCTATACTCACGCCAACTCGATCAAGGTTGGAATTTCTCCATTGGTTGTGCGATTAGATATAGCGTTGGGAGGAGAAACATCACCATTTGCAAGATTCTGACCGGCGTTTGGAGTTGTTGAATTAGTCCTAAGACTAACCATCTTCGTGAAAATTGGGATTGCAACCGAGAGATTAATCTCCCACTGTGGTCGCCAGTTGTTTTGGGGTAAAAACTGATTCTGCTGGTTTTGGTAAATTTGGGTGTGCCGCCGAGAAACGAATCTAAACCCAAAATAAATGCACTGCACGGGAGTACTTTAGATTCGAGAGATCAATCTGTACAATCCTGGCCTAAACCAAAAAATGGTTGTTCTAGTCTTGCTTCGGTCACAAAATGAAGGAGAAGGTTTGATCTTAGGGAGGGAAGCGAAGAAGGTGTTGAGATCAGAATGGTTAACTCTGAAGGTGTGGTTGTTTTATGACTTGTATCAGAATATGGAACTGGCCTGCAGAATGTAAGCTATTAGTTCTTGGTATTTTTCTGGATACTTGTGTTGATAACCAAAACTCTTGTTGTTGGTCAAAATAGGTTGAAACCTATTTATATCAGTCATAGTTGCACGCACCCTGATCTCATAGGAAGTGGGAGTAGTTGAGTGATGGAGAAGTGGGGTCGTGTGAAAATGTAGAAAACCACGTCTTACTATGAGGGAAGACGAGTCAGTTTACACCCACTACTTTTCTGTTGCCACTAACTGTCCGCCTTTCTTGACACTTTCTCATAATGGGCGTGTTGCACGCCGCATGCTGTAAACCGCCAGACCAATACCCTGATGAACATCCCCCAGTTTGTGACATGTTTGATGTCTCGAGTATTTTATAGAAAGTCTGTGGCAAGTTGCTGAGTAGGTCTTGCCTAATTATTCTGACCAATCACGCTCAAGCTAGGTGGCGGGTAGTCATGTGTGACGAGCCAAGTCATGAGACTTGCCGCAAAGAATAGCATGTGACGCCATTAGGTTAAATAACTAAGTTATTTGTGAAGCCGATACTCATAAAATATCGTATGCATTCGATGCAGATAAAGCATCGCTTTTAAGCAAACAGCTCAAAATAATCAATGCATGTGAAACATCGTTATATTGAGCCTGTCTTGGTTGGTCGCGGAACCTAGTGTCTTAAAAAGAGCATGACCGTCCACTTTCAAGAAGTTGCTGGAAACTATTTATGCATGCCAAAGGTAGGCCGGTCGGTCCCTATAGGAGAGTGATGGATGGTAGCCATTTTGACATCCTATTAGTCGGTCCAAGTTAAATCTAGACCGGTTAAATTAGCTAGCCAAATTGGATGTCTGGGATTATTTACGACAGTTATTGGTTGCCGCTAATTTATTTAAGACTACTACAAGAGGCGCGTCCAGCTATCTTTGGGCGATCGTTTAAGAGCCATATGGGCAGGCCGCGACTTGGCCGATTGCGGATTTTGCAAGAGGGGTGGCCGTTGATCATGGCCACATCTTGTTGAACGCCTAAAATAGGAGCTAGCCCGACTGATTCATCTGGCGAAGTTGGGCGGCCAAGATGATTTGGTGCAGTTAATAGCTGCCGTTGATTCAACTAAAGTTTTAAAAGGCCGTGTGGCCAATCCATTTTGGGCCAACGTTTTTTAATGTTGGCGGGTGCTGGGAGCTGTTCGATCGATGAGCACAAGATCCGAGCCGCTGGTAAACATATCCGCTCCTTGCACGTTTATTAAGGTTGAATCTATGCCAGTCAATCAGATTGGCTGGAATGATGGTGGGCCCGCCGGTGGACATCATGAAGTTTGCTTGGTCTCGTTGAGAAGAGGCCAAGCGCATTGAGTTGGCCGGCCAAATCGTGTGGCCGTGATTGTTTTAAGTCTGACATGGGCAACCTATATTAAATTCCTTAAGGAATTAGGTGTGACGACCAGCCAACTTCCAACTTTATTTAAAAGTGCATGTGGCGTATTTAAAGCGATCTGATTGGTCGATAGGAAAGGGGGACGGCAAGCGGCAACATGGAGTGTGTCCGATCGGTCACGGGTGGCGCCTGCTGGAGCAGGTCGGCCGGCCAAGTGGTGTGGCCACGCCTCCATTTGCTGCTGCTTTTACTTGCCGCAGTTCCTCTTTATTTCCTTGTTTTCTGCATTTTTAGTAGAATCTTGCTCCTACTAGCTCCATGATGGATTAGTTTCCTAGCTTTCCTAGGCTTAGTTTCGACCAATAGGGTTCGAGGTATTGCGCAGGGCGCAAAAAACCTAATTTTTGAAAATTAATTAGGTTAAAATTTGAATTTTGCGAGCTACCAAAAAATTGGTCAAATTTGGTGAATTCTGTGTGTTGACACAAAATTCTTAATTTTATTTTCAGAGAGCAGTCAGCGCGTCTTCTTACTAAGCACTTTCATGCAGACCTTAATCTTGATACTTCGGGAAATTCATGCTACTCAACTGCGAGTGAACACTAATTGTCATGTCATATCAATATTAAGGGTTCAGCCGGGGAACATAGCATAGGAAAAATACTCAATAAGCCATACACTAATGAATAATGCAGGCAAGAGATAAAATTTGCAGAATATTTTGGGTTGTTGCTACACGCACCATTCTGGGTAAATTTTATATATGAATATATTGAATTGCTCAATACATATGTAAGTAAGGAGGTCTGGGCACTCATTACTCTTAAATGGCTCAGCTTCTTTGCAGAACGACGGCGCATTAAATATAAGGTTTTACAATTTTATCCCTGAACTAAAAACCACCATCAACATTAAGTCCCCTTCTTAGTACGTAACAGTGACATTGTTGCGGGGTAAGCACTAGATGGTGACAGTCGAGAGATAAAATGATCAAGTACAGGTGAATAAACATTACTAGGGAAGTGACAGTTGTCTTGAATTCGAATCTGACTGCCAGATCACAATTATATCTTTCGGGTATGCTGATTTCAATCTGGTTATGCTAGCGAGCATGCTCCGCCAGTAAGCTTTGCTGGGATGAAAGCATTCTTCTTTGACCATCCGACAGTCTTCTCCCGGCTTTAATTAAGGTTTCAACAAGAAGCACGACTTTGTTGGCGTTGAATCCTCGTCTATCGGATAAATCTTGTTGCATTCGTTCAGCACCCGCTTCCTCTTAGGGTTTCTGCAGTGTGTATACATATACAGGTGAAACTAAAATGTTCTTCTCGTTTTGGAATAGAGACTCTCTTACTGAACCCATATCCTTTCATCATGTCAGACAGAAGTGGATCATCTTCAACCCAGCCAGACTCTTCTACCAAACGCAAGCCGCTTGTATCCAGAGTATGACTTTAATTAACTCCTGATTTTAAAGTGGTAATTCTCCCTTTTCTTTTTGACGTCTAACATCGTTTTTCATAGTGGACGAATCCCTGGGTCTCGTGACGACTCCTTTGTCCGGATCATCCGAGTCAAGAAGATCATACCGGTATGCCTTTTACTTGGTAAATAAGTATTCGTTTTTCATGGCCGGTAGGTGATTTTTTGTTGTTGTTGTAGAGGTACCCTGCTGGAACATGTGTAACGGTGGTTGACGACGATGATCCGGACACTCCTTTTCCTTCAAGCTTAGACACACCTACTGCTGAGAATATAACAATTGAACCGATTTTGCTTCAATTGTGTTCTTGTATACTTCTATTGGAATATAGCAATTGAACAACTCTTTAACTAGTTTCATTTGAGTCATTTGAACTAGTTATGGTTAAGATGAATAAGGTTGATATGAGGGTGTTCATATAGCTAACCTCGGTTAACTACAGTTGAGCCAACATGGTGTACACGTTTAGGTATGGTTACTAAACCTAAATGAGGGTACATTTCATTTGTGTATAACAAGCTAAGTTCAATCTAACAGCTGAAAGATATTAGCTTGAATCTAATCAGGTTTTCATCTAACGGTGAATATTGAATGCTTTGTTACCAAGGTAACTTAGATTCCAAACCCTGATTTGAAAACTATATAAAAGAGAACTCTAACAACTGGGAAAACTAATCCCCACACCTCCTGTGTGATACTAGTTGTATAAGCTAGAGTCGATTCTCCTTTAACCTTAGGTTTTTCACGAAACCATGTAGGTTAACGACTTAAAGACTTCATTGGGATTGTGAAGCCAGACCCAACTATTTTCTCTGTAGTTGCGTGATCTGATCTTGCTGTTTTTATCGTAATTGAGTACTATCTTCTTTAAGATTGGCTCGAGATTTAATCTCCGATAGGCAAGATAAAAATTAGTCACAAACATCTTCGTCTCATCGTTTGTGAATCCATAATATCTTGTTTCGCTACCATACGATTAAGATTATTATGAGGTGATTGATATTTCTAGGCTGTTCTTCGGGAATATAAGTCCGGTATATCAATTGGTTCATGTTCATCTTGATTTATCAAAAGACGGAACAAAACTTGTAGGTATTTCCGTGGGAGACAGATTTATCTATTCCTATAGACTTTTCTGTGTGAGACAGATTTGTTTATCAAGTCTTCGACTTTGGGTCATAGAAACTCTTGGTTGTGGGTGAGATCATCTAAGGGAATCAAGTGCGCAGAATCCGGCGTGGTTCTAGAGGCGTAAGGAACGCGACTGTACCTTGATTAGTGTGAGATTGGTTAGGGCTGAACTACATTCCGGTCCGAAGTTAACTTGGAGTAGGCTAGTGTCTGTAGCGGCTTAATACAGTGTGGTGTTAAAATCTAGACTAGGTCCCGGGGTTTTTCCGCATTTGCGGTTTCCTCGTTAACAACATTTTTGGTGTCTGTGTTATTTCTTTTCCGCATTATATTTTCTATATAATTGAAATATCACAGGTTGTGCGTTGAATCGATCAATTGGGAAATCCAACCTTTGGTTGTTGATTGAAATTGATTGATCCTTGAACATTGGTCTTTGGTACCGTTCAAGTTATTTATCTTATATTTCGGGCTCACAAATTCCTATTTGTTGATTGTAGATTGAATTAAGAGATAGAGATATAAAACTCTTTGATATACTTTTCACTAGATTGAGTCTAACTGTCTAGTTGATTCTCTTGAAAGTATATTGGAGTTTGTCTATTCAGATTGCCAAATGAAATATTGGGTGTGGTTGTTAGACCCCCGGTTTTTCACAAAGATCTTTAACTTCCCAACAAGAGTATTTCTGGAAAGTGTATCAAGGTTATTTCCTTCAATGATGGCATGTTTCTTAAAATCGTATTTAGCTGGCAACGATCTGGGAATTTTTATCACAATATCCTTTTCAGGAATAGTCTTACCCAATGCAAAAGATGCATTAACAATTTCAGACACTTTGTGATTAAACTCATCAAATGAATCTTCATCAGCCATACGAAGGTTTTCCCAATCAGAATTTAGGTTTTGAAGCCTAGCTTCCTTTTCAGAGGTATTCCCTTCAAATACGGTTTCTAAGATATCCCAAGCATCTTTAGACCGAGTGCATGTAGTCACATGGTGATGAAGATCTGGGGTAATGGCATGTATGATAGTATTTAAGCCGCCAGAATTTTGCTTTGCAGCAAGAATCTCGTCGGCTCATACCTACCAATATCCTTTGCAATAGTTACACCGTCTACTATAACCATGGGAGGATTATAGCCATTAACAACATAAAACCACGATTGAAAATCACGTGCTTGGAGAAAAGAACGCATATCAATTTTCCACCATAAGTAATTCGAGCCATCGAAGACTGGCAGTACGTTTATAGAGATAACGCTTCTGTCCATAAAGTCAGATTACTACAAACACAGACTTATGAGGTCTTTAACGTGTTTGCCTGCTCATATACCAATTAAAAAAAGCGGGGGTCTAACAACCACACCCAATACTACGTTAGGCAATCTGTATGGACTAACTCCAATATAATTCCAAGAGAATCAACTAGACAGCCAGACTCAATCAAGGAAAATATATCCAAGAGTTATATCTATGTTTCTCAATGTAATCAGCAAATCAAACAGATAGAAATCCGTGAGCCTGATTATTAAACAACTTGAACGGTACCAAAGACCAATGTTCAAGTACGCACAACCTGTGATATTTCAATTATATAAACAAATATAATGCTGAAAAGAAATAACACAGACACCAGAAGTTTTGTTAACGATGAAACTGCAAATGCAGAAAACCCCCGGGACCTAGTCCAGATTTGAACACCACACTGTATTAAGACGCTATAGACTCTAGCCTACTACAAGTTAACTTCGGACTGGAATGTAGTTGATCCCTAACCAATCTCACAATGATTAAGGTACAGTCCCGTTCCTTACGCCTCTGAATCCCAACAGGATTCTACGCACTTGATTCCCTTAGCTGATCTCACCCACAACTAAGAGTTGCTACGACCCAAAGTCGAAGACTTGATAAACAAATCTTTCTCCCACATAAAAGTCTATTCTGATAGATAAATCTGTCTCCCACAGAAATACCTACGAAGTTTTTGTTCCGTCTTTTGATAAATCAAGGTGAACAGGAACCAATTGATAATCCGGTCTTATATTCCTGAAGAAAAACCTAGAAATATCAATCACCTCACAATAACTTAACAATATTGTGGAATCACAAAGAATGAGACGAAGAGCTTTGTAATTACTTTTATATCTTACCTATCGGAGATAAATCTCGCGCAAATCTTAGAGAAGATAGTACTCAATATGATAGAACAAGTGAGATCAGAACACGCAACTACAAAGAAAATAGTTGGGTCTGGCTTCAGAATCCTAATGAAGTCTTTAAGTCGTTAACCTATAATGGTTTTAAGAAAAACCTAGGTTAAACAAGAATCGACTCTAGTCGCAACTAGTATCACACAGGAGGTGTGGGGATTAGGATTCCAAGTTGCTAGAGTTATCCCTTATATAGTCTTCAAATCAGGGTTTGATAACTTTGAGACAAAGCAATCAATATTCACCATTGGATGAAACCTGATTTAAGATTCAAGCTAATATCTTTCCACCGTTAGATGGTCTTAGCTTGTTACACACAAATGAAATATACTTTTAGTTAGATATGGGTAACCGTACCTAAACGTGTATATTGAGTTGGCTCAATAACAGTTAACCAAAGTTAGCCACATGAACACTTTTGTGTTAACCATGTTCATATTAACACTTCTAGATCAAATGATAATCAAATGAATCTAATTGTGTTACTCATAAAGTTGTTCAATTGTTTATATTCTCATAGAAGTATACAAGACACAATTGAAGCAAAATCAGATTGATTCAAGAGAATCAGTTCATGAACATTTTAGCCACGGTTTGCAAAGATTGCATTCCTTAATTTATAAATGTATTTGTTCATGAGTATGAAATCATACTTAGCCGATTTTATAACTTAACCTCATAAGTTTGCAAACGCGTATGCAAACTTAAGTTCCGGACTTGATCCTTTCCGACAGTTCGTAAACGGGTACGCATACTATCGTTCAAGACCGAACTCAGGTGAATTAGTATGCAAACGGGTACGCAAACTTAGTTCCCAGACTTTGACAGTTAAAACCGTTCGCATATGGGTATGCATACTTGGTTCCCGGACCTGAATCATTCTTACAATAGTTTGTATACGGGTATGAAAACTGTGTTATATCCAGACAATAGTTAATTGTTCTAAACTCCCTTTTCAATCATTGAAACATTCTTAGAAGACGACAATAGTTGTATCACATAAACTATTATCTTATAAGCAATTTTCAAGTGATCGGATGATCAATGCGAAACATTCTGAGTCTACGTCAAATGACTGTCTCACACAAATCATGTAAGATGTTACCAGGCGATTTTCACATGATCATCTTTTGACTTTCGTCAAGAATTAATGATGAACGTAGTTACAGCAAAAAGCTTTCCAACACATATTTCGAGAAAGATATAAGCGAGTTAAATTCAGCTCGAAATATCAAATGTGTATAATGTAAAGTCTGTATAACTATACGACTTAGTCTCAATAGGAGATAGAATAAAATAGACTTATGAGTGATAGATGAGTTCAAGTCTCCACATACCTTTTGTTGATGATGTTCCTCCAAGATCCCCTTAGTAGATCTTCATCTTCAATCGATGAACGTCGTAAAGTCTAAAGCTCAACTACGCATTCTATCCTAATCTGAGACATAGCTATAAGTAGACTAGAAATCAATACTTATTGTTTTGACAACTAAACTTGACAAACAAGCTTAAGATAGCAACGCTTGCGAGTTCGACCGAGCAGTGCTCTAACATATACTTCCTTGACACTATGATCATAATATAAGGATCAAGTCAATAATGCTAGAGATGTATATATATAACTTTGTATGTTATGTTTTTAATATAAATGACTTGAAAGCAACTTAGATAGAAATAGAAACAAGTCAAGTCTATATTACTAACCTCAAACAGAAGGATGATATGTTCGTCGATGTAGATACGTCTTCAGGTTCTTCAGAGCAACACGAGGGTGTCTCAACATTTCTAATTATCTCAGTCTAACCTAACGAAGTTGACTCTCGTAATCTAATCAAGCAACTTCCAGTTTTTAAGATAAAATATGACAACCAAACTTGACATACTAGCGCTTGTTGGGTTCAACCGAGCAATGCTCTAACATTTATGTTGTTATTTCGATTTTTTAAACATAAAGTACCTATTAAAGTATGGAGTTTTAGTTTCCGAGAAAAATACGGTGTCTGGATAATCAAACTGACACAAGAAGTTTAAATGATCTTTAGTTAGTGGAGGGACAGTGCGCTATATATTCCATGATAATATTTTCAATGATAAAAACTAAAGAAACATTACGGTTGCGCTTAGAGGATACCCCAAAGAAAATGGGTTAAAACTAATAAGAATGATAAAGACTAATCTGAAAATTGAGGAAAACTAATTAATAACAAACAACTCTGGGATAAACTCCACTTCAGAGTTGACCTCATTTTGGCAGGAAAAAACAGAGCAAATAAGAGTTTAACAGATTGCATAGATAGGTGGATAGAAATCAAGTTTCATAAAAGAGAGCAATCAATACTATGATGAACATAACAACTAAAACAAATATGGAAATAAGAGTAAATTACAGGTTAAACAAAAGGGATTATTCAACAGGAACACAAGTACTAAGACACTACAAGAGGAAATAAAGATACAACTGGGATACAATTTACACCTAACTGTAAACACAGAAACAAAAAACAATAAAGTAAATCCAAACCAAAAAAAGAGCTTACAATCCCTGATGGTACTTTATACAACAATTTCATATAAAAGAACTAATCTTTTGCATTTTGTGGGGGAAGAGGGTTACTCAGTGTGGTATATATCGTCATTATTCTCATGAGGATTGTATTCATTTCCAGCTGCATTTGAGATGGAAGGGTTACTCTTGAACCTTTTGTATGGTTTTTCAGAAGACTGATTGATGGCTCAATGACTGTAACTTCTCAGATTTCTGACGCTTTGAACTCTGGCAGTAACAATACAAATACGCTTTATATCTTAGTTCCAAGCTACCACACAAGCCGCAAAGTTCGAACGGAAATTCATGAAGAGAAACCCAAAACAATTTATGCATTAGCGATGAAGTTGATTTATAACCTTGAGTAAGCAAGATATCTTACCCAAGTTCTCACTAGCTAGGGATGCTCAAGAAAGAGTTTGTGAATGGTTCTGAATTTTTATTTTTTTATACAGATTGAAAATAATTACGAAAATCATATCACACCTTAAAATAAAGAGTTTCCCATAATAAAAAACTATGCCTCTCATGTTCAAATTGAAATTTGCTCATTAAAACATCATGACAAGTTTTACTGATACTGAGACCTCCCTGAACTTTCTATGGAAAGAGTGATGCATTTTAAACATCAATACATATATTATATTCAGGAGAAACAAATAACCTATAACACAATTTGTCAAAAGAGGATTAATGTTTTGAAAAACGACTATGTGAATCATTCATGACAAACTGTCTACTATTACACAAGTTGAGGAAAATTTGAGATGGGGTTGATGATTGAGACACATCACCATCATAAAAACAACAAATATGGTGATACACAACAACAACAAAAGCTACAACAATAAAAAAAATCCTTTTTTGAGAATGATGTTTACGGATTAACAGAAAATCAAATGCATAATAGAAACACAACACACAGTAAGACGAATCCATATTCTTAGGGTTTTAACATGGGAAATTTAAGGGTTGCAGATTTTCACATGAAGAAGGATAAGTAAAATTGAAGTAAAAAACCCCCAAAGAGAAACATGATTGCAGATAAGATATAATACTTAGAAAAAATTCACACGAATAAGTATATGTAAATCTGGGGCAAACATCACCATATGTTAAGGATGAATAAAATTTTGAAGAAAGTGAATCAAACAACCAGATTCGATTAAGGGGTGAACTGAATAATTAAAAACTTAAAACCCAAGGCTAGTGAATACCTGGATCCAAGTTAGTAAGTTCGCGAATTTTACTTGTATAATTGGTGAATCCGTCCGTATCATCCATATGTTTGGAACCCCGATTTAGATTAGTGAATTTCCATCCTAAAACGAATTATACATGTATTTACGAATTACTGAATTGTACGGTCCTTATAATTCTTTATGAGGTCATCACCAAATTATTTTGTATCACATTTATGAATTTTAAAATCTTACATACACCAATCTAAGCCATATACCACTAACGTACATGTTATCTGCTGATTACATTGTATATATCACATGTACAATTCATTTAAATTGTTAAATCATCGTACCTAAGGCTAGAATATGTTAAAAATATTTTTTTAAAGGTTAACATATGCCGAATTTTGTGTGCCATATTTATAACTCTAAAACGAATTATAAACGTACGTATGCCGTTCTGAATTATCTCCAAATTACAAACCATTGACTGAACATTAGACCGAATTTTCATTCCTTCAAAACGAGTAATACTCCTACATTTACTGTCCTAAACTTTCCCTATGCCCCGAATTTCTAACTAGATTTTCCATTAAAGACCTTCCTTTCATATCCAAAGGATAGGATGTATGAACATGGTATTTGAGAAGATACCGAGACCAATAAACCTTCCACCTATGTCAGTTTTTAATTAAAAACCCCACCCATCAGCGATAAACTTGAGTATGTTGTAGCCATCATAGACCATGAACGAGGATTGTCCGCTCATGGCATGAGACATATCAACATTTTGTGTTTAAAATTTTAGAAAAAAGCTGGCTCACCTTGGTTAAGCGAATATCAGAGCAGAAATTGTAGTAGTTGATTACTTTAAATCATAGAAGTACGGGAAGTGAAAGAGTTGACCCGTTTTTCTCCCGATTCGCAGAGCCCCCCACCCCTAAAAACTAGTATTAGATCATTCGAAAAACAGAACCCACAATTACAGATCATGTGCGCTTGGGTCGATAAAAAGAAACATTGCGGATGTTGGGCTATGCACAATTAATATTTCATGACCTAGTTTTGTCTTATTCATTATGCCAGATTTTTTTTGTATATTTGCCCCAAATTAGGATTAACACTGATTAAATAAGGGAAGCCTTGCCATTATAAAAAAAAGGATGGATGGGGGCACTATACACAATTAATATTTCATGAACTAATTTTGTCTTATTCAGTATGCCACAAAATTTTTATGTATCTCCCCAAATTAGGATTCAATTTTAGCATTTCACCATGGTGCAATAGTTCATATGAGATATAGATGTTCGGTTATATTCGAAAAAATCAACCCAGATCCGACAAATCTAATTGAACAGATCAATAGATACTTGCATTCAACTCCCCTAAAATTACCCATAAGGGAATTAACCCACAGAGGGCGTCCTTAGTTATATATAACTGGTCCGGCATAAACACTGATTGGATAATCTTTATTGATGCATCCTTTAGGAAAGAAGACTCTTCTATGGGTTAAACTTTTATTATTTACTCAGTAAACCATGAGACTTTCATGCACATATCAGCGGGGTCGGAGTGGCGTCATTGAATTTTCATGCGGAAACAAAAGCCTTGCTAAAGGTAGTTACATGATTAAAAGAGAACATTCTGTCAACCGTTTCCATCGTCACCGACTGCAAAGTTCTGGCAGACAACATCAACAAGGCGAGCACAGACATCCCTTGGACAACAGAAAACACTTTGCAGGAAGCCTAGATAATTTTGAGAGATTTACCTCAAGCCAAGGTGAAATATATAAATAGAAAACATAATACAATAGCGGACTACATTGCTATGGAACCAAGGATAAAAAATCTTCAACATATGTCTACACAATTTCAACAAAGTGTACAGAAACCTAGCATTTATTCCACTGTAGTCGATAAAAATAAGATCGAAAACTGATCTTACCATATTTGCTAGTTAATATAAGCCTATTATAGGGGCTCCAAGCTTTTGGTTTTGAGGGCTCCTATAGATTCAAGTGCCCCAAATGTGGATAAGGATATATTTCACTCATAACAAAAATACAAAAAGATTCTTTAATTATATTTAGACTACCTTATTACTCTTAAATAATTAAACCTAAATCTAATTAAAAGCCAAAAACTAAACCTAATCAATATTGCCTCTTCTTTTCTTCTTTATCTCCATCGTCTCTTCTTCTTCTTTTTTTATTTTTTATTTATTTTGTTCTTCAACGACGATTAATCGTCGATTCTCCGCAAGTAATTACTTCAATTAGGAGAATCGAAAACCCGCCATTTTTTGTTACTTTTGATCGCATGAATAGGTTAGATTTGATAAAATTAGGGATTTTGAAATAGTTTCAGAATTACATACGGTTGAGAAATATTGGTTTTCCAACCGTAAATCAACTATACGATTGGGAAAATATGAACTCCCAACAGTATTTTAACTTGTTTTTTTTACGGTTGAAAATTGGAGACTCCCAACCGTATGTTAAATTAAAAAAAAATTTGATTTTGAATTTGATTTTCAAACCCTAACCATAACTTAGTCTAATTCAATCATTAATCATACATAATTTAATTAGCACTAACTAATGGAAGATATTATCATAAACAAAATTAATAGGTTAAGGGGTTTTGTTGATTACAATTTCATGATTCTATTTTATCATCTTGTGAACCATAAAATCCAAAAGTTTGGAGCCCCTAGAATAGAACGCGCGATTGGGGGATAGTTAAACTAATTGGGGGATATAGGAAAAAGAAAAAAACCGGATTTAATAGTAAATCAAAGTCACACCCTATCCGGGTAATTTATATAATTCCTAATATACCCCTCACTAATCATGTTTGGTGGTTAAATATAATTAGTTAAGTTAATAGATTAGTATGATAATCATTAGAATAAACCATTATCATTGAATTTGTTGATGCAACAACATTAAATCAAGATTTTAATGATCATGAAAGTTTAGGTGAAAAACCAACCCAAGAAAGTAAACAAGCTGAACATACAAGTGCTCAAATTACTCATGTATAAGTATTAATGTATTTAAATTTGATTTTTTTTAATGAATTCTTCATTGTTACGCTGAAACACTCAGTATCAGCATGGTAAAAGTATGAATACCATGCTGGCGGGGACCAAATCGGCATGGTATTCATACTTTCACCATGCCGATACACAATATCTCCCAATTTTGAAATTGTAAGTACACTGCTGGCACATAAAGTTCATTATCGAGCATGCCGGTAGTAGTGCCGGCATGGTCGATTCCCAAGTGAACCGTGCCGATTTGAGGACAAAAACATACAGAAAATTTGTCTGAAATAACAAGTTTCGGCATGGTATTCATCCTAAAAGCCATGCCGGCACTAGATATCGACATGATATTCATCCTAATAGCCATGCCGGAACAAGATATCGGCATGGTATTCATCCTAAAAGCCACGCCGACACGAAAAATCGGTAGGGTATTCATCATGAACATAATGCCGGGAGTGGATTGAAACTGAAACTGAAAGGTTTCAGTTAATGATTCTAACCCAAACGAAGTTTTAAAACAACAACACTTTAAATAAGATTGGGTATCACGTACCTTCTCAATGAAGCCATTTCTTCTTCTTCTTCTTGCTCAACAACAATTCAATTTAACCTATTTTTAAGAACTTGGTTTGATTTTGATTTTGGTTTTTAGTTTTAAATTTTAATTTAGATGGAAGGGTATTAACCTAAAGGGTATTTTAGTATTTCCGTCCCAAAAAATATCCCTTAGCGATCACTATTGGATGGGAATAGTAATTTATATCCCCTGCTTAGTTTAACTATCCCGATCGCGTTCCTAGAATATGCTTTTATTATAACCATCCAAAAAAACAAAAAAACATGGTGCAATAGGACCATAGGAAAAGTGGTCGGTCCTATGGTCGTCATTTATCAAGGGTTGAGAGTCTCATCTGGAGCCAACAAAAGGAAAGGAAAAGTGGTCAAGCGTTGCTGCCGTTGATTCATATGTATCAATGGAGGGGTTTTGAGCTCGAGTTGGGGAAGAAACAGGTTGTATTGTGAGGAATGGGTTAGTTTAGGCTCAAATTTGGGACGGATTTTGATGGTATTGTGAACCTGAAACAGCCGAAAGAAGAGGAGTTGCTGCCATGGTTCAGGGGTCATGTTTAGAGAGAACTCGATTTAGAGACTGAAAAGAACAAGGAACATTGGGTACCAGGGGTTTACTGATTTGGTACAATATTGGATTTGGTGATGTTCTCAAGCCGTAAAGCTCAGATGAATGTTGCCGTGAAAACAACGTTGCCATGAAAACAACGTGGAATCATGGTGTTGGAGAATTTGTATTGAATTAAGAAAGTGGGATTGTTATCCAACACGAAGTTGCAGGGAAGGAGCTATTTAAGGGGGTTGGAACAACACCAACGAGCGACCTGTATATCACCAATTGAACGCCTGCAAGGTGCTCGATAGAAAGCTTCTTCCAGTTTGAAAATACATCACCACCAGTTCCTACACGAGCTATACAGCAGCAGATTTCAAATGTGATATTCGTAGAGTTTTGGCTCCTATTCTTAAGATGCCTTGTGGCTCGAGGTGTTGGGTTGCCATTTCTAAAGCTGCTTTCATTTGTTGTAAGAATTTGGAACAACAAGCTTTCTCAAGCAATATACGTTCACTAGGTGGTTTCAAGAATTTGTAAAAAGATGCATAACATTGCATTTGCATTATGTGTGTTTTCTGATTTTCTTAGTAACTGAAACAAAAGTGACTCAGCAGAAGATTTAAACAGATATACACATTAAAAGATCAATTGAGTTTATTTCTTATTCGAGCATACAAAGAGGAAATTCCTAAAATGACTTGCAAACAGTTAATGAAAAGGTAAAGTGGCTGAGGAAATCCCTACAAAGACTTGGCATAAATCACTCAGATAATCCTTGACGTGAAGAAATAATACGGCCCCATTTGCCGAGTTACAAGGTTGAATGGCACGTAACCCAGGCCAAGCCGACAGAAGGAACAGAGTAGGCTGGAACCTACAAAGACACGATGCATGATTAAACGTTGTTCTGCTAGTGTCACAGTGACCCCTCCAAACTCATCGACCCTGTAAACGTCCAGATGCTTCAGCAGAACAGCAGTTTCCCTCTCAACTATTGCCAGTGAACAGATAGAACACCGCAGATAAAAATCTCTGCTGATTTTAAATGAATCCTCCTTCTTTTGTCTTTTATGCCTTCCAATGACTGGTGAAGCAAACAGATTATAGGAACGTTTCCTCCAATTACCGTACATCACTGGCTGATAATGCAATATGACTGCCGTCCCACCAGAGGAAACCTGTTGCCCTTCATTATAGCTATTCATATTCCTTACGAAACTGATTCGGTTTAGACAAACAACAAACTCATGAACCATTTCTTGAATTCCAGCCAATGCCACTAAAAACTTTGCAGCTTGTGATCTGCTCAACAGTTTCTTCACCATGTTGGAAAATTAGATAGAATTTTCGTATAAATAGAAAATCCCTTGTTTAGCACCTAATGGAGATGGGTTTTCTTGAGTTAATTGGATTTGGCCCAATTAGAGTTTGGTCCGGTTAGTTAGGGTATTTCCAATTTGGTAACCAAAAGAACCGTTACCGAAAACGTGAAAGGACATAGCCTTTCATAAGAAACCCTTGGAAACAACTCCATGAAGCATCTTGATGTTTCAGCGAAGAGGTATGATTGATTTCTATTAATACCCTTCACACACTTAGAAAAGACAATCAATTAGAAACCTAATTATCATTCTTTTGCATTCTAAAATAACCTTTCAAGTTTTGAGTTAGAGAGAGTTCATCACTTTAAGTTTTGGTTCGCCGTTTCTCAAAGTTTGGAGTGCTACTACATCGAGAAGTTAGTCATTGTATCCTGGGAGACAGGCATCGATAATCCGTAAGCACCGGTGCGGGGTGAATCTGTTTTAAGGCTAGAGGATATAATCCTTGCCTCAGACTTTGGTTTGTCTAATTGGGTTTGCATGCTTTTTCTCTTCTTCTCTGTTTGTTTTATTGCAGTTTATGCACAAGATTGCCGTCAATCTTAAGACAGGTTATTCCTATTTCATTGTGCGTATACTGTGATTTCGCTACTAACCTATATTTCTGTATAGTTTGATACGGCAGGGATCGAGGGAACGCTTGTTTATGAAGTGCAGGCTGTTGTCAAATTAAAACCTTTACTGGTCGCTTGGTGGTGTCGTATTCGAATTTCAATCTTATTGATTTATTTAATTGAAATTCGTGAGACCCAGTAAGGGAAACTGGTTGAGTAGTTTGATGATCCAAGAGATTTGATTGTAGTGGTTTGTTAATCCAATACAAACCTTTACAGGAATTTTAGTATTAAATTTTGTTTACTGGATCATTAGTTTTCGTCTTTAGTATTGAGATATATATAGTCAGCGTCAGACTATATGCAAGAACTTTAGTTTTGGTTGACAGCGTTCGACCAAGCGTATTCATTTATTCTCTTTTGTCAAGAGAACTTTGAATCCATCTGCTTTGCGTTTTGTTTGTTATTGTTACAGAACTGACTGACCAAAATTTGTAGCACAGTAAACAATGGATGCAGTGGAACCGCAACCTGGCCTAAATATGGCCGCAGTCGTATCGGTAGTCAATTTGGTTGGAAATATAGTGGTAACAATCTGGGTTCAGGAAATGGATTGGCTGCGCGATTTTGTTTCTGGAGAGTGGTGCATTTGGAAACCGCCGTCCAAACAGTAAGTTATCTATTCTAGTTTCCTTGTGGAGATTCAAGTTCCTGCAGGTTACTCCTTTGGATGAAATCCTAGTTTTGGGGTTTAAGATCCTGCCATCAGATTGCGTGGTGTACATGACACATGCTCTACAGACGGATACGGCACTTCTCAAGCTATAAGTTATTAGAGAACGGAAATGGGGGCATCCAACTGTTACGGTGCTTCCGGAATATTGATCCATATGAGCAATGTGTTCTGTTTGGATAAATCGTTCTCTTTTGTTCCCTGTATAATCATTGGCTGTGGTCGAGAACATATTCGATTCCAGAATTTTGTTGGATATGATAATTCAGGACATCGTAATGTCAACAATATCATGCGAGGCTGATTACGGAGATTGGTTCATGGATACAGATGTTTTACTTCTAAAAGGATCAAGTATTTTTGAATGGTTCTAATGACACTTAAATCATTAGGTTCCATTGATCCATGATATTAGAAGTGCCGTCTTTCACCAAGAAATGAAATTAATGTCCTGAAACAATCAGTGCACAGTAATAGCAATTAACCTCTTTTGACTCCTTTGATGGTTTAAGGGCCTAAATATACTCTTTATACAGTGGGTATAAAAGTGCAGAAAAGGTAAATAAGAGTGACGATCCTAGATCATTGGAAGGGCCAGGAAGTGGGAGTCATTCTTCTAGACTCATGTGTTCGTCTCCTGTATGATGTATCTACCATTGATTGGTGGTATAAAGATCTTGCATATTTATGCAAGTAAAGTAAGATCATACAGAATGTATTGTGTTGGCAAGGTACCTATTGGTTTGGGATCCCCTTTGGTTGTGCAAGCAAAAGTAATCTAAAAAAATTGTTGGTATTTTTAGACACTCAACTGAATAGAAAAATCAGAGGAGTGAAATTCAAAATTCATTGGGTTACTATTCGCTGGCAATTTGAAATATATGAGAGGTATCTCCTTGTAGAGACATGAGTAAATCTATAAACTGATTCACATGATGGATGTTCTGGCCACTTCTTTTCTTCTGTCTTATTCTCCTTTCACTTTGATCGTGTGTTGCACTAAGTTCGTACCAGTTTGAGTACGTCGGACACAATTCTCATGACATTTAAGATTGTGTGGTCAAGTCAATTAGTGGGGCAACACAAGACTCACAACTGAGTATATGGATAGTGGCAGTGAATGATCAAATCTGACAAATCAACATCCAGTGCGCGATTTTCATGACTATTATTGTTGGTACTGTTGACTTGGGAGTCGCGGTGCACTTTTCCAAATTTCTATTTGTTCAGTTGGTTATAAAGTATGGGATGATAGGAAAATATTACCCCCTAGGAGCAGTTTTAAGTTCAGACTTCTCCTGAATTAGTGATGGTGGTTTCGCGGCAATCGGAGATAGTCACGAAATGTGGGGGATCAATCTAAACCATTGTGGTTGTGATGCGTATGGAGTGCTTCCGAACCAGGGATCAAAGTCTGAAAGTAACATGTACATACTTTGGATATTGCAGCAGCTCTTGAGAGAGAATGTGTGATGTCTCTGCAAACTGCATACACCTGATGCCTTGGTGGTTAATGTACGTATAGACAACACAGTATGATGTTGTTTGGTTGAAAGACTTATTGTTTTTGGTGTACCATGTCTCAGAACTGTGGGGGCACGGTAACTATAATTCATGGTAGAATTATACGTATCAAGGAAAGTGTTCTGAACCAAAATATGGTGAACCAACGTATTAAAGTAAGCCATGATTGTACGAGAATGTGACTTAAGACTCATTAGTGCAGTCAAGGATTAATAGGACTACGCGTACGAACAATTCGAAGTAATTTCGCATTGTCTGTGATAGGTTACATCAGAACTAGATGTCTGATATATTTTTTAATTGTACAAGAAATGAATTGTACTGGAACATGGCTGAATGCAGCAAGTCAAAGTACTTTAATGCAACTAAGTCATAAGCCATGCAATACTCTAAGATGCCTAAAGAGAGATTATTGAATATAATCTACTCTCCGCAACATGTCAAGCAATGTTGAGTGGATATCTAAAATGAATCTTAGAGAAGAAGCTATGTGTTTGTTGTGGAAGAAATGCGGTATCGTGGAAATTAATGTTTGATAACTAGATCAACTATGGCCTCCGGAGCTTTGGACGCAAAATCGGAGAAGAAATAGAGTGACACTTCACGGTATATATATATACTTATGGCCAAAGTATAGCATGTTGTAAGTAACACATAGTTTGGGTATTATGGTATGTCTCGACAAATAATTAGTGACATAATACCATAAAGCAATTGCTCTCAAATGCACGCATCTAAAAGAAATAGTGTTTGGGAATTATATCAAGTCGACGAAGGATATAATTTCTTGAGAGAGCTTATAATTGCATCATCGAGGGGAATGAGCTTAAAGCCTACATTTAACGAATCGTATTAAGGGAAACCCAACCTAGTTGACTGGAGATCCCAAGATCTAGGTTCAACGGGACAACAGAAATTAAGAACGATTCACACGTGAAGCACTGGGGAACATAACTCTAGATATGTTTCTACCTATTCCTATGATGAAACAGTGCAGCCTGTCGCGTAGTTAAGGATAAGCATTGCTTTTAATGATCCCTAAGATTTGGAAATTCCAAATAGGGTATGGCAGGATACTCTTAATAGGAGATCACCTATATGAAGTGAGAAGTGTGGCCGCTTCCGTGAGAACCTTTGATAGGCTAGGTTCATCTAAAAGCGTTTCATGAATTCCGGGAATTGTTCAGGGCCGAAATGAACACAACCATGAGAACCAACTTGGTGAGGAAATAAATTGTGTGATAGTTATTGTCTTGGTTTACACTTAAAAACTGACAGTTCAAAGCCTATGGCACACTGACCCAGTAGTAAGCCCGATAGCTATTCACTAAGGAAGGTTCAAGGCAAAAGCTACCTATCCCCATGCAATTTATTTCCGTTTGAACTCTCTTTAGTGTCTGTCTGCATTTTCTTTTGCATTGTTAGTCAACACATTTTCATTCATGTGGGGGATTGTTGGAAAATTAGATAGAATTTTCGTATGAATAGAAAATCCCTTGTTTAGCACCTAATGGAGATGGGTTTTCTTGAGTTAATTGGATTTGGCCCAATTAGAGTTTGGTCCGGTTAGTTAGGGTATTTCCAATTTGGAAACCAAAAGAACCGTTACCGAAAACGTGAAAGGACATAGCCTTTCATAAGAAACCCTTGGAAACAACTCCATGAAGCATCGTGATGTTTCAGCGAAGAGGTATGATTGATTTCTATTAATACCATGCACACACTTAGAAAAGACAATCAATTAGAAACCTAATTATCATTCTATTGCATTCTAAAATCACCTTTCGAGTTTTATGTTAAAGAAAGAGTTCATCACTTTAAGTTTTGGTTCGTCGTTTCTTGAAGTTTGGAGTGCTATTACATCTTATCCTGGGAGACAGATATCGATAATCCGTAAGCACCAGTGCGGGGTGAATCTGTCCTAAGGCTAGAGGATATAATCCTTGCCTCGACTTTGGTTTGTCTAATTGGGTTTGCATGCTTTTTCTCTTCTTCTCTGTTTGTTTTATTGCAGTTTATGCACAAGAGTGCCAACACACCACCAGTTATAACGTCATGTATCTAAGTTTCTGAGCCTGAGTATAAACCCTCTCAATTTTCTTTAATTCAGAATAAACACAAGATAAATCAGAAGCAACACTGCTAGTTTTCACTGATAAAGGAAGGTGAAGTATACCGGTAGCTTGAATTTCTGCCATTTCCTCATCAAGAATCAATTCTTCAGTACGAGTTTGTTTAATCAACTTTGACAAAACTCTTTCACTTCTTGAAAGTGGGGTACTAGCAGTAATTCCAGAAGAAGAAGACGTTTTCGGTGAACGTGAAAAAGATTGAACAAGGGATAGAATCGAAGAAGGACGCCAATTACCATACCAAGAAAGACATGCCAATTCGACTGGAAGTCTAAATTTAGTGGGCATTAGAATTTGACTCATGTCTTTAAGTCTTTTGCGTTGCCCTAATGCTCTACTGTAATGACCATCAAATCTACTTAATTTTTCTTGAATTAAATCTTCAAGTGAACAGTGAATACCTAAATGATGTTCCATTCTCGATGCTCTTAATCTTTGTTCTTGTCTCCATTGTCCTTTCCCTGATAATCCATACACCTTGTTATTCCCAGTTCTTCCTCCTCCACGTTTGTAAAAGGTGATGCATTTAACAAGCTGTTCATCTTCTTCTGCTTCTTGTTTTTCTTGCTGGTTGGATTTTACTACTTCTTCTTCATGATTTTCTTCTATGTTTTTCCTGCAACATTAACAGGGTTTATTTAACTTTTGATTCATTATCAAGATACAGAGAGAGAAAGAATAGGAAGAAGATGAAGATGATGATGAAGAAGAAGTTCTTACAGTTGGAGATCGCAGATGTTAAACCTTGAAGCTATTGGAATTGTTGTTTTCTATCCCTTTCTTTAAACTCAAAATCCTACTAATTGTTTTAACCCAGAACTTTTAACAAGTGGAAAGGTTGTTCTTTATTATCTCTTTGAATCAATTTTCCGTTACGAAAGTAACAAAAGCTGAGAGAAAGAGTTAAAGACAATCCCTTTATATAATTTGATTGACGGGCTGTACTAACTGAACTCACCCGGACTAGGCCGAGTGTTTCCTTGTCACTTGTGTGTACCACGATTTTCTGGTCAAGAGACCTAACCAAACTCATGTACATTTTAGTGTTAAAAAAGAGTTTAGTCTAGTTTTGTAGAAACAACACTCTTTCTGATTCAGAGGGATAGTGCGATAAGCTCTGAATTTTCAAAACGATTGTCCAACCCTCTCGGGTCCTGGGAGTTGACATCAAATTTTCTGGCTGAGCGGCATTTAGAATGCTATCAATTTTATTTTACAAAGATGATTAAGAGATTTTATTAATCAATGAGAAAACCAAACGCATTAACCAGGAACCCATTGCGGGTATGTAACTTCGCAAGGTACATTTGGAATACCACTCATAGTCTGCAAAATTCAATACAACAAACATATTGGTCATAGTGTTTATACTCGATCTGTACTGTTGGTTCAGGGAATACGGTCTATCCTCCCTTAAGTGGTATTACCCGTCATTCCGGAGGAGCAGTTGATTTTTGACGAGTGATTGTGCTTACACAGAGGTCTAGAGAGTGATAGAAGCAAAACAAAAAGTACAAACATACTACATTGGGCCCCGATCCACGAGCTAAGATGAAGTGGGATCAAGGTGCTCCGACGGAGAAAAGTTAGCGATCCATCACCTGTCCAGGGCATTAACCTGCGTTTGATCAATGGCAGAAGGTTGCTGCTTAATACAGAGATTCGACAATTATCGGAAAATGTGGATACAGAATACGATGGGATATGTATATCAATTAAAAATGTTTTATACAATTATATATTCAAATATAATAAAACAAACTCCTGGGATAAAAAATTACAAAATAAATTTCATGAATATTATTTAGAACCTTAAAAGATCGGTAAAAACTATCTAATTAAATGTGCATTGCTCAGTATTTTCCCTTCGTGATGTTTTACAAAGCAGATGCTGATTAAAGAGTACTTCTAGTTTTGTTTAATCAAGTAATTTTTTTTTTGTAACTTCGAGAAAAATTCGCAATTTCGATTTCTCCCGCACAATTAAGTGGATCAAATGCTTCCCTACTACCAGATCTTGCAAGATCTAACCCGACAAAAGAGTTTATTGATTTAAACAGAAAAGCCTTTGTCAAAGACTTTAATTAACTTCTACCATAAAATATTTGACTAACTTATGGAGATAAGAGGAGTGTTACCAAACATATTAGTCCTTTAATGTTTAGAAGACGATCTAAAAGGGTTGAGTGCTTGTAGTTTTCACAATGGGTGAAAAAACTTAAGATAGTGGACTCTACCTTAGGATTCACGTGCATTGGTCAAATTAGTTGTAGGCGCAAGGATACTAAGGGAACTAGGTAACTAGGGGTAGTTTACTTGGTCTCAACTATACGAAGTTGGTAGTGGTTTTTGATAGCGGCTTAATTATGAGAGTACTCAAAACTGGACTAGGACCCGGGGTATTTCGGCATTTGTGGTTTCCTCGTAAACAAAATCTTGTTGTGTGTTTTTACTTTACTTTTCTCATTATAATTTTCTTAAGTTATAATTAAATTAATTGCACTTGTACGTTAATCCCAAACACTTGGATTGATCCCTATAGCTGTGTTCAATTTCGAACCAATACTATATACCAAGTGTATTCCGTGTGGTTTGCTATCTTTTTGATAGTATCTGTCTATACTAGATCATGCAAGGTATCATACTTATAGGTTGATACCAAAAATATTGTGGTGTAATTGGTACCCTCGACATCTCAATTGGTATCAGAGCGGGCAAACAGGAAAGATCTAACAATCTGTTTTTGGTGCGATCCAACCTATAAGAAGATGAGTTCGAATGGATCGAGTTAAGCTAACGTACCACCAAGATTTGATGGTCCCAACTATCTGTGGTGGAAATATGCTATGAGATCTTTTATTCAGTCACGCGATTTTAATGCTTGGTTATTAGTCGTTGATGGGTACGTTTGTCCAAAAGTGGAAAATTCGGGAACTGATTTGGAACGCTTAGATGGCTATTCAAGTGAAAAAAATCAGAATTCAGATGGTTTGAATGCTATAATCCAGGATGTAATCCGAGATCTTCATCATCATGTCTCCATGTGTCAAACAACCTAGGAAGCTTAGACTGTATTCGAAGGTGATACTTCGGAAAAGGAAGCTAGACTTCAAACCCTCACCAGACAGTTTAGAGATCTCTTAAAAAGAAGAAATAACAGATTTGTAAAGGAAAATCATTATCCAACTCGTCCTCATAATCGAGTTCCGACCGAGAACAGAAAAGATCAAGAGGAGGATTATGAATGTCATCCTCAGTGCTTCACGTGCAAAGGTTTTAGTCATTTGGCTAAAGAATGTCCCAATCTGAGAAAATACACTGGAAGTAAGGCACTTGTTCCAACTCTTGATGAGACCTCAGACTCATACAACTATGAAGAAGAGATTACAACTAATATTACACTAGTTGTTGAGTTGCTTCCCTCATATTCCATTGATAATCCAACCATTTTGAAAATGGATACATCTTTCGATGTTGGGAATTTAACCATTGCAACAAGAGAGAGAATGACTAAGTGCTTAACTGTTGATAATCCAAAAGTTGCTGAGACTCAATCATGCAATTTCGATAATCAATGAAAATGCGAGGGTACCAAAATACACCACCAACTTTTTTTAGACAACCTGTATGGACTAAACTCAAATACAATGCCGAGATTTACAACTTAATGATTCTCAATCAAGAATTATATTAAGAGTCTATATCTCTTTCTCTCACAATCAATATGTAAATGGAAACAAGTCCGGAACCTAATTATACCGTGAGAGTACTTGGACGATTCCAAAGATCAATATCCAAGATCGATCAAGTCATATCCAACCATTACGATGGACGTATCTACTTTGATTAATTTACGTACAACTTGTGATATTTCAATTATAAAGATATACAATATAATACGGAAAAAGAAATAACACAGACACCAGAAATTTTGTTAACGGGGAAACCAAAATTGCAGAAAAACCCCGGGACCTTGTCCAGATTTGAACACCAAACTGTATTAAGCCACTACATACTCTAGTATACAATCAATACTTCGGAATAGAATGTAGGTGGGACCGAATCCACCTTCACAGTAATTCAGTTACAGTCGTGTTCCTTACGCCTGTTGAATCTCGCAATACTCTGCGCAATTGATTCCCTTAGTTGACGTCCTTTATAGCCTATGAGTTGCTTCAACTCAATTGAAGACTTTAAACCAATCTGCCTCCCACAGATAAGCCTATATGTGATTTCCTTTTTGATCATAAGATCAAGGTGAGATAGGAAATCGTTTACAATAAACAAAGTCTATCAAACCTCAAAATCCGGTATTTACGACTCCCGAAGAGAAGCCTATATTATTATTTACCTCACGAGTAAAACCTACTCCGATTTCAACAAAGAATCGTCATAGAGGAATATACTTGTGGAATCACAAAGTCTGAGACGAAGAAACTTTGTGATTTCTATATATATTACATGATCAGAGTGAGACTCAACAATCAGTAGCAAGATCAGGATACACAAACTATCAAGATAAAGATAGTCGGACCTGGCTTCACAATTTCCTAAGAAAAATAATTTTAGTCACTAAACCTGAAAAGGTTTAAAGGAGAGGATGACCCTAGTTTACAACTAGGACACTCAAGAAAAGTGTTGGGGATTCAAAGATCCCAGTTTCTTGAGGTTATCCTTATATAGACTTTCAAAATCAAAGGTTGCTTTAGATTTAAGCTAAGGTAGCTGTGGAATCAAGCAATCAATATCCACCGTTAGATGAATCTTTGATTTGAGATTAACACAACAAAGTATACACTCTGGTTAGGATGAATCGTAACCGAACCGTGTATAATGACTTGTTCATGAAAGGTTAGCCGAAACTAGCCAGACGAACTATAAGCTTAACCATTTTCATATAACACTTTAAGACTTTAATCTTGAGTCACAACCGTAGGTTATAATATGACCAAATATATCTAGATGTGTTTTTAGAGAGTTGTTCAAATGCCGATTATCTCATAGAAATAATTCTGATGCATTTGAAAATATTCGACTGGGTAAGTACGTGTACTTACTTTCCAATCTGTGAGTTATTTTTTCATGGTACATGTACTGGGTTTGTATACCCTTAAGACAAAATAAGTTTAGGAGTCTGCAAAACTTTTTCGGTATGCATACTAGGTATGTGAACCATTCTGAGTTCACATGTCAACATAACTTTTTGGGTTTGCATACTTGGTATGTGTACCAAAAGTCGTTGCCGAACTATAGCTACGCCGGTACGTGTACTGGGTACATTTACTGCGACTACGGACCTATAACAGTTACGCCAGTATGTAAGCTGGTACGTGCTGTTCTGTATCCATATTTACAGTAGTTCTATATCTCTCTAATAATCAATTTGAAACATTCTCGAATAACATCAATGACACATATCATTGTTCCAAGCTATTTTCAAATGATTAATTTGAATCATGACTTAGGTCATAAACAATAAATTGTTTTTAACCAAATTAATCAAGTTTTGAACAAATGTTCTTGAGCTTAGTCATACATATTTCGAGAATAATTAACAAGATAAACTTGACTCGAAATATCTGTTGTGCATGTAGAGTCCACCTTAGTCATGCGACATAGTCTCATAGATAGAAAGGTAAAGACTTGAGTAATAGGTGGTTCAGTCTTCACTTACCTTTTGTTGATCAAGTTCTCCAAAAGCTTCGGTTGATCTTCATCTTCAAATGGTATAATGTATTGATGTTTGGTACTCAGCTACACACTTTTATCCTAATCCGATACTTGACTATATGTGGATTAGAAATCAAGATATAGTTTTGATCAACTAAATTTGACAACAAGCTTGAGATAGAAACGCTTGTGAGTTCGACCGACCAATGCTCTAACAAATAAGAAGATCAGTGGGTCATGTTCAAAAGAGAAGTTTACCTTCTAATACAAAGAGCTGAGAATGTCATGAACATGATGAATAATTATGATTCTGATCAACATAATCTGAAATACCGATCTTTAAGATCATCTATGTATCAAGGAAGTAAGAGAAGTTCTAAGAAACATACTTCACTAGATCTAGAATATTGTACGTGTTCTGGAACCCATTATGAGAGAAATTCTCACTCACCAAGTGTGCTTGTCTAGTATGGTATCACTAAAATATAGTTTTCAGAGATTATTATATATGTAGGACATTCATATTTTAAAGTTTATTCTTTGAGCTAAACTATGGATCAAGAACTGATGTCTTCTCTTGCAAAGGTGCTTGATCTGAAGGAATTCTTTTTGAATAAATCTGCACCATCTCTTAATGCTAAGAAGCCGACAAATAAGATCAATAAGAGGGATTGGCTTATAAAAAAGGAAAAGCAAAGATCGCTGAAGAAAAAACAATGTGTTGACATAATGACTCAATTTTGTATTGAAGCTAAAACAGAGTTGCATGCTCTTGCAGAGTCTTTCACCAAAACATCTCAACTGCAAGAGCAACTGGTCAAGCAACAAGGTTACCTTCTTGAGGAAATCCACAAACTCAAGTCTGAAAGTGTTAACGTACCTTCATCAAGTGCTGAGAACATGAAGGAATAAGATGCATCAAAAGATTAATAAGATTCGGTTCTTATGTTATGCCTTTTATTGAATAGACTGATCAATTGTTGATTTACTTCAACATTTGTGTAAAGTTTATTCTAACTATCAATAATATGAATGAATAATTTTTACTTTAAATTATTTGTGTTATTCTTTTGATAGTTATGATTGCATTGCTTGATCTGAATGATTATCTTTGCTGCTTTGCTTTTGGTTTATGAGATATTGTTTCAGTTTTCACAAATCCTAATATTTTTGGTCTCATAATATCTCTTATGATGTATGTAACTTTTTGGTATAACAGGTTTCGGATCTAACCTAGTGAGATGCTTATTTTTCATAAGTTGAGTATTTAGTATACATATGAGTTTTGGTTTTAGCTTTTTACATTGGCACGCAATAGCTAAGACCTTGACGACCTTTCTTCGGTAAAGGTTATCTTGCTTGTTATTCTTTTGTAATTCATGGAATAACAACTTATAAGGGGAGAATTCTATATTGAGTTGTTGCTTAAATGTCACATCTTTGTGGGGAGAGTGGTTTTGGAAACCAAGGGAATAATTATTTTGATAATCTTACCAGATATGAAAACTTGATTGGTTCGGATCTTAGTTTGTCATATCGAAGAGTAAGGTAACGATTTATTTGTGTATGTTAATCGTTTTCCTGTTATGAAAAGATGATTTAAATGCCTATTCTTGCTTTTTCTTAATGAAATACCGTACAATTGTTATGTTTCAATTGGTTCCGGTTTAGAAAACTGGGTCAAGTTTGATTTTAGTTTTTGCTTAAAAAAATAGGAGGTTCAATTGCTTTAGCCCAATTGATTCATGATAAGAAAAACTAAGTTAATTATTATCTTAGTGACTTATCAAAACAAGCTACGATTGTTCAAGTCTAATCAGTATCTTGATAAGCTAGTTATCTAACCCAGTCTTGTCTTGTGTAAATGAGGTACAATTATTTATGAATAATTGGATCCTGATAAGTAACTAAGTTAATTCTGATCTTAGTCTGAGTTATCAAAGGGAAAATTGTTTCGGGCAATTATTTCCATGATAAGGTGCTAAAACAAACTACTTAGGTAGTTTCAGTTTTAGTACTGGTTATCTAAAATGGTATGTTAAACCTTTCGTTCCTAACTCTGATAGGTTGTATAAGTTCTTATGAACTTGTAAGATCCTTTCAGTTTGCTCTTGTATCTTTCTTTCTTTTTTGCCATTTTTGTGACAAAAAGGGGGAGAAATATATGGAGTATACGGGTGATATACAATCACTGAGAAAGGATATATATGCTGAAAAGTATATATCTAACAAAAAAGTAAAACATTGACTAAAGAGGAGAAACATATCATCATGTTGTGTAGTATTTCATACAACAAAAAAGGAATAACAAATAGGTTCGGATTGAATATCTACCATTTGGTCTATTGTATGGTGGGAAGAACCCCGTAATTTGTTATGTCAGGTGTTAAGTCAAAAGAAGAACTGCCCTGAAACTCAGGTTAACTTGTAATTTTTAGTTTTTAGTTGTATCATTTCCTTTGTTTAAATATAAATCTTTGTTTGTTTGCTATAATAAAAGAAATCAAGCAATGAAAGCTATAATCTGACTATGAAACGGTAGCACCAAATTATTTATAAAACAAAAAAACAAAAAAAATCAAGAGTATAAAGCATAGTTTGGATAAGGCTGCATAGGAACCGAGCTGAAAAACCGGACCGTGCCGGAACCGGTGGAACCGTACCTGTTTTTGTACCGAACAGAGGAAGGGGGTACAGGTACCGGTTCTAAAACTGAGAACCGGCCTCTTGGGGTACAGGTACACGGCCCTATTCAAGTCCCGTACCGTCCCGTCCCGATTGTACTGAGTAATAATAACCATTAGATTTAGGGATTTAATCTGAATATCTGATGGTGGTATATATAGAAAAATTAGGTAGGGTTTCTCATTTTGTTTTTCCATCTTCTTTGCAGCTCCTCTCTCTCTGAGAAGGAACACGAACACCACACTAGTTACAGGGAAGAGTTTTCTTCTCTTCAAGAATCTAGACTTCAACTCCACGAACACCAGTTACACCACCTCTCGATCCTTTTTGCAGAAGCAACAAACCAGAAGAAGAATAAATTTCTCTTGTAAGTTTTTTTGTTTTTTTTCTTCTCCAATTTTACTGATTCCTTATAGTGTTTATTGTTTAATCGTTTGATTTGGACTACAAGGTTCATTGATTTTTTTTTATTTGAGCTTGATTTGGTAAGATGCAATATAGATCTGTTGGAAAATGAATGAAAAATCTTACCTTCTTCAATTGAATTTGTTATTGATTTTGAGAATATTGAAATTGATTGCTCAACCTCTAATTGATCTGTAACTTTTGTGATTTCAGTAATTAAGATTTTTCTTGTTTTTTTCCCTCATGATTCATGAAGGCTTGTAATCAGTTCAAGCTACTTCTTATTAGTGGTATGATTCGTATGAACTATGAACGTATATCATTAGTGATAGTTTAAAACATATGAATTGAAGTCCAGGGAGAAAGCAGAAGAAGAGTGCAAGTGTATTTTCGTATGAACTATGAACGTATATCTGAAATGTTTGAAGGTATTCTTTGATGCCACTGTTGCATTTTCAGCCTCAACTAAGGTAACAACACATACTTTCTTATGGCAATTAGTTCTCATTTATGAACAACTAGTTGAGTTTAGATATAATGTAGATGAAGATCCTTTTATTGCAACTATGGCTGCCAAAATGTGTAAGAAGTATAACAAATATTGGGGTGATTATGCAAAGATGAACTCTACAACTTTTTTTGCCATGTTTTTGGATCCTAGAGAGAAAGAAAAATGACTAGAATTTGCTCTTGAGTGTTTGTATGGGAAGAAGTCTTCAAAGGTTGAACTTGTTATGAGGAGTGTGTTATTGGATTTTGAGATTCTATTTGAAGAATATAAGGATGTGTATTCAGTTCATGAGGAGGAGTCAAGTACTTCTATGCAGGGACATGCCAAATCAGTGTTAAGTAAACCAGGGGCAGGGCCAAGTCGTGTGAAAGAGTTGATGTCAAGGAGTAAGAGGCATAGAGCAACCCAAATGATGATGTGGGCAAAACAGAGTTGGATAGGTATTTCATAGACAAGTTTGAAGAAGGTGAAGGAGAAGATGGTGATGAGGAGTTTGACTTATTGGGTTGGTGGAAGACCAACAGTAACAAGTATAAGATACTTGCACATATGGCTAAGGACATACTAGCCATTCCTGTGTCTTCTGTTGCCTCTGAATTTGCTTTTAGCACAGGAAAGCGAGTGTTAAGTCCTTATAGAAGCTCTTTATCTACAAGGACAGTTGAGGCATTGCTTTGCACACAAAGCTTGCTAAGGAAGCCAATACAACTTGATCTTCTATGTGACTATATACCAGATGACAATGTTGAAGTTGAAGAAGGTAGCATATTCTATTCATTCCAATCTTTTTCCTTGTTACTTTTTTTAGTAATAGTTACTAACTGGCTAACTTGCTATTACTTTTTTTTGCAGAGTTACTGGGTCCTATCAACAATAATGCCACCACCAGTGCTGCCATGGAATAGATCTCCACAACCACTTCACCACCACCACTGCTACCACTTCAATTCTTCTTTTCTTCAGTGTAGTATGTAGTACTGCAACTATTAGTTGTTAAGACAGTAACACTTAAGAGTTAAGACTATTGTAGTATTGTTTGTGTGTGTGTGTCTGTGTGCTTCTGCTGCCTGTAGTGTACTGCAGTCTGCAGCTTTGCTACTTGTTATTTTTTCAGATTTTCAAGACTTTGGCACTTTGCTTTGCTAGCATTATTGTTACTTGTTAGTTGTTACTTTGTGCTTTGATTGAGATATTGCTTAATATATTGTTGCTCAGTAAAACAGGTACTTAAGCTGCTTAATTTGTCTGGAAAACTGACAGGAAAATCTGTTTGGAATTCTGACAGAAAGTACCGACTGGTACCGGAACCGTGCCTGGTACCGTACTTGCCCGAATGGTACCAGAACCGAGGACAGAGGTACAGGTACCGGTCCAAAATCTAAGAACCGAGATTAGGGAGGTACAGGTACTCGGCCTCGGCAAGAACCGAGCCGAACCGTACCGTGTGCACCCTTAAGTTTGGACAACTTAGCCTAGATAAAGAGCGGTCAGGATGCATTCCGGGGAAAGTTAAATCCATGGTTGTGGTTTGCTCTAATTAAAATTAATCATTATGAGTGTTTTATTAATTAGGATCTCATTAATATCTCATAATGAATAATTTATTAAATTTTCATCATTAAATGTCCTCTTAATTAATCTAATAAATCATTAATAAATAATTTTAATAAAAATTATATCAATAGGAATTAGTGGTTAGTAGTGGCCGGTAGAAGCAGTGGTGGTGGAGGCGATAATATCAGTGGTGGTGGAAAAAATAATGTCGATGGGTGGTTTTATGGTGGTGATGTTGGTGAATAGTCGTGGACATTATTAGTTCTGTATATTTACAACACAGGCAACATTGTATCGTGAAAGACGTAGTTGGTCATCACGATTGAAAAAAACATATATCATATTTTGAGGATGAGACCATACCATTTTAGAAAAAAATGATCACACAGGCAATATCATTACTACTCTGTTATAAAACAGAGTTTAGACAAGTTAGGCAAGACAAAGGACGCTCTGAATTTATTCTTGGGGAAACTAAATCTACGGGTGTAAAATGATCAGTTTAATTAATTTCAATAATAAATGTTCAATTGTTATTGCATAATAAATGTTTCTTTAATTAGTCAAATAAATATATTTTCAGTAATACAGTACATAATAAATTTATTTTAAATGAGTAGACATTAATGGTGGTTGTGATGGTGGGCGGGGTGGTGGATCGGCGGCGGTGGGGATAATGGTCGTGGGTGTTGGCGAGAATGGTTGAGTGATGACGTTAATGGTGGTGGTGGTGGATGAAGTAGTGGTAGTGGTATGAGAAAGGTGTCCTAAGGTAGATAAGTTATTTAGTTACTCTTGGTTAGATTTTTTTTATTTTTTAAATTTGTTTTTCTTTTCTTTTTTAAGTTTTTTAAATTAACATAAATATTAAAAGCCATATTTTCTTGGGAGAAGATAAATTAATAGTTGTGGTTTTAAGATGTTGGGTCGGGGAAGGAAAGAAGATGAAACCTATAAAAAAAATTGACCATATACAAGGCTACAAACGAATCAATTGTAATTGATTTAGTTTCTCATATCTTTATCTATTCCCATTTTTGGTCATCATTTCTTTTTCTGCCATTTCTCCTCGACTTCATGTGATTATGCATGCTTGAGAAATAGTTCATGGTAATAGGTAAAGAGAGAAGATAAGTAAATAAGAAACGAAATGGATCAAGAATTACAGATTATTAAATTCTAGGAAAATGAATAAACATAAATCTATGTAAATTTGGAATAATTTATATCACTAAAGGGAAAAAGTAATTCGTGTGGCAAACAAATTTTGTAAGATTAATCTGATTGATTTTGAAGTAATTTTGTGTTTTCAGTTTTGTTATAAATTTGGTGAACGACCTTTGATGATTTATTTCTTTTCGAAGTAGGGACATTACTTTGTTTTGAAGAAGTGAATGCAGTAGTGTTCTACTACCCATAGGCCCATAGGAGTTTGAGAAGTTGGTTAACGATTAACTATGTTTGTCCTAAAGGATTGTATGACTTACACACATAATAATAAAATATTTGAGGCTAAGGACAAGTTTATTAACCAACACCTCAAAAATATTTAGACTTGGATTGACTGGATCGATTTTTTGCAAACAGTTATGATATGTATGAACCGATAGATATATTTGAAATACATATCCTTTCTCGTGCCATACAACACGGGTTAAGCCCTAGTGATCCTACAAGGTGAAACTAGCTATGGCTCAGCATTGCACTGAAAAATCTTGAACTTTTGAGCTATTAAAGATCACATATTTGGATTTTCGTGAATGACTTTGACCAGTCAAGAGTCACAAGATCATTGACTTATCGACCTGCAGAAACCCGTTTACTCTTTTATTCTCAGATGGTCGCAAATTCTTCCCTTTAACTTTTGACAATCAAAAGGAAACGCGTATGGTGTGGGATGGCTAAGAGACCACGTATATGGCTTGCTAAACCTTCTTAAACTTCGCATGATTTGGGGGATCCAGTAATTTTGAGTCAACTTTGAGGAGAAAAAGCGTTAGCTAGACCGCATTGAAACAAGAGGAAAGAAGTGGAGGTCTTAGGCAGAAGATGCAAAGAACGAACAAGTTGAATCTCTCAGGAATGTGGCGAAACAACACTGGGAGGAACCACCTGAGTAAAGTACCTCCGCGTTCTTAAGCCTCATAGTAGTCGAGGGCCTTGCGGCAGCTGGACCCCTTCTAACTATTTCCAAATTCTCATTGTTTGAGGTTACATATTAGTGTACAACTAGAATTCCAAATCCTAACGTATTTTTGAAATACTGTGAAGAATAAATACTGAGTGGTACTGTTTCATCAATAAAAATAAAAATAAAGTACTGCACGGTGGATTACTTCTTCCGAGAGGGATAAAACATGGAAGCAGATCTGAAAAGAAGAAAAATAACCGATGATAATACTGCTAATGTCGATGGTGGGATCATAGATACTAGTAGTGCTAGTAATTATCCAGGCAACAAGGGTTTTGTTGTTCATGATCATATTATGAATGAGATACTGAGTAGACTTCCTGTGAAAACACTCATGAGATTCAAGTCCGTATGTAAAAATTGGAGATCATTAATCGAACAAGATCAGTACTTCATTAATCTATACAATACACGATCAGAAGCACGTCAATATGATAATGACACCACCACCACTCTCTTAATGTCTCCGGTTAAGCATTGTGGCACAGTACTTGACACCAATGTTGCAACGGAAGACGATGGGACAGAAATCAAGATGATAACGTTCACGCATGATCATCTGGGCGGATCGTCAGGTGCGGTTGTTAATTCGTTCGATACTAATATACCTCTTCCTATTAGCAGCAAGAAAAAACCACTTGAGCTTCTCTCATTCCCTCACACATCGATTTTGGAGCCTGTATACGGTTTGGTTTGTTTTGTTAATCTAGATAATTATCGTTCTGTGCTCATCTATAACCCCAGCACCCGTGAAAAGACTTCATGGATTAAAACCAAAACAAGTATGTTGCTCGAGCAGATTTTTTTTGACCAAAAACTGAGAGGCGTTACGGAAGATAGACCACATAGTACGAGAACCATCTACTCATGTATGTTTGGATTCGGATTTGATCCAACTACTAAGGAACACAAAGTTTTATGCATATATCAGCTTATAGAATTTGGGAGTGGTTATGATACTTATCTTGAAACTTATTGCGAAGTCATGACAGTAGGCAATAATATCTGGAGAGAGATTGATGATGGTAAGATCCCACTAAACATGGAACTCGGTGCACATTGCAAATCCGTACATGTGAATGGTACTATATACTGGACGTCTTACCACTCGAACCTTCCTTCCTAAACCGGAATCAATCGATAATGGCGTTTGATGTCAGAAGTGAGACGTTTAGAGTGATTTTAATCCCCACTTGCATACTTGATGACCTTTGGCGTTTAAACTGGCTTGAGAGAACAAGAAAATGGACTAATGAATTAGTAGAAGTTGATGGGCATATAGCTATACTAGATATAGATGGAGATCAATGCAGACACGGACATCAATGCACGGAAGGAGATCAATGGATTAACTTATGGATACATGATGAAGACAAGAAGACAAACTCAACTGCTAATCACAATGGTACTTGCTCTGATCCTAATTGGACTAAAGAGTCTCTTCCAATGGCTTATCGCTGGGAGGATTTACACTATCTTACATTCAAAGCCATTACTGGTACAGAACCTGATAATGACAAAATCTTTTCCAAAATCATGTCATCTCCCAGCGACAAAGCTTGAATACCTCAACTGCTACAGTCGTAAGCTGAAGAAAAGTTACAAAAAGCAGGTTGATATGATCTTAGATCCTACTCGTCATTACGATATTACCACTTTCTTTGAGACTCTTACTCCTGTTGAGACCAAAATGAGATAGTATTAGCATACCATTTAGCTGGTGAGCAAATTTAGCAAAAATATTTATCTTTACTAGTTAAAATGCACGCGCCTGCAAGGGTCAATGCGGTACTTTGTACATGTTTTCCATTATAAATATTAAATTAGCTTAAGCACAAATAACAATTTGATTCGTAGTATATAATACGACGATTTCATTCCAAGTACCATATAATTGGGCCGATCGAGAGCGAGGGAGGACCTTTATATAACCATTTTTTTTTTTGTAAATTGTAAGTGATCAGATAAAAAGATTGGATTTGGTGTAACCAAACTTTTGGTGGTCGTTTTTTCACTAGACAAAATTATCCCTCCCTTTTAGTTCAATTACTATAACTTCTTATTTATTATATTTTTTAAGGGTATAATTGGAAAACAAACTTTAATATAACATATCTAAAAATCCGTGCATTGGAATCTTACAAATTTTATCTCGTTGGAAAGGTTATAAAAAAATCTGCGCAACGAGCACAAACAACAATATCAAATTTAGAGTTTTTACGAAAAATTCGGAGGTATTTATCATTTTAGGCACAATTTTAGAAAATTAAATATATACTCATTATGCAAACCACCACAAAGGATATATAATACTTTATGTAGCCATATTTTGGTTTATGCATTAACTAATTTTCCGTTGCAACTAATAAAATGATGTACTCCCTCCGTTTAAAGAAAAGTGATACTTCACTTTAGGCACAATTCTCTAAAATTGAATACATAGCCATTACGCAAACCCCATCTTTAGATTCTTCTTCGGTCGGCCCTCCCACCGTGGCAACGGTTGTACTAGTTAAGTTTGAGAAAAGTCGTGGCGTAAGCCATTTAAATCTTTCATTGCAATGCCAATTTGCACCTGCCAAACATTTTTGCTGCCATTATACCTCTTGCCAATATGCGATCCTTTGGATGTTAAAGCGCATTTTCCGTTTACCTAACCCCCTAATGCACTGAGGTATTTACTTTCAGCGACTACAGTGTAGCAACCCCAGATGATTTTTGAAAGCAAACCCCAAATAAAATAACACTAAGCTGTTTACCTACGTCAGCTTCAGCCTAGCAAGCACGAAAAGTACACCAGTGACAAGAATGATAGCCAAAAAATAAAGGGAAAGTGATTAATATTTTCAATAGGCAATTGTTTATAACCGAGAACTGGTGGGCAACGAATTCTCATGGCTGCTAATGGGTACCAATTTTATGGGATTCGGAAACCTCCCAGTAACCTTTTTTTTCCATAAAAAAGAGGAAGATACCCTCTAACATTACATTTGATAATTTGTTACCAAGATCGGATTGGGATTCAACCAAGGAACAGGTTCATTGAAAAACTGATAATTAAAAGAGTCAAGCAAGTCTCCTAGATCATTTCCTGTCCATCTGTGTTGGAGGTTATAGATATTACAAAAAGCCACAGTGTGGGCTGCCCATATTACATTTAATCTATTACAAAAAATAAGTTATGAAATTTTAAAGTTCACTACTTCAGGATTGATACTTTGGAAATCATTACTAATAGAGTATCTCAGTTTTCTTGCTTCAATATACATTCCTTTAAGCAGCATCAAAGTAGGCATTGAATCACTCTGAAAAGTTACTTCATGACCACTCCATTGTGTTGCCCACCGGAAAGAAATTTCAGCACCTTTCTTCTCTAGATCTTCTCTGTTGGTAGAATTGCAGGTACTTCCCCTAGCTTCAATATAGTACCCTGTAAAATCAGTTAAAGTTAAGCCAATGCCTGATGAAGAAATAGGATCCATCATGGACATAGAAATGTTAATAGTGTAACACATTTTTGCTTCCATAGATTTGTTCTCAAGAGTACAAATATCAAGGCATTCATCATACATTGGGTTATAATATAAAGTTTGAAATAAATTGTATCTTGGGTTATTAATGGTAGCGACACTATTTATGAATTTTACTATAGTGTTAGCCGTAGTTGTACTATTTTGTTTTTCTTTTCTAAAAACCCAATTGCATCTGGCTTTCTAGATGTGCCATGTTATAATACTACAAAACTCAACCCACTGCATTATATAACCATTTCTGTTAGTATTAGAGAACCAAGAGTTAAGCCATTCATGAAAAGTAGTATTGTTTTCCACTACATAATCCATATTGAAATTCAAGTGCAGCCAAACCTGTTTTACAAAGTTGTAATTCATAAATAAATGAGTCCGAGTTTCCTCGCCACTATTACAAAGAGTGCACCTGGTATTTATATGGGGCAAGACTGCAACCATCCTCATGCTATTTGAGAGAATAGCATGTGCCGCTTTCCATATAAAGGTTTTAGTGGAAGGAGGGACTTTCAAGTTCCAAATTAGATTCCAGTCTCCATTATCATTTTCAGAAATATTGATTTGGTTGTACATTGATTTAACCGTGAAATTACCTTTAGTGTTTAGAGACCATTGAGCTGTATCTTCCATATTAATTGCTGGAATGCTGATTTTCAATACATGATTGATCGTGTTTTGGTTAAAACAACTTCTCAGTTTATTGATATTCCAAGTTCTATCGTCAGTTATAAGATGGCTCACCAGAGTTATGTTTTTTTCTCCCCTATCTGGTTTTTGTATCAGAGGAATGATTTCTGGAATCCAGTAATTAGTCCAAACATTTACCATATCTCCTCTTCCTATTTTCCATATACAATGTTTCTGGATTTGTTCAACACCAGCTATAATGCCCATCCAAACCCAACCATCTCTATGGTTTGGCTTTGATTTCATATGTAATATATCAGTGTTTGGGAAATATTTAGCTTTTAAGATTTTAGCACTTAGAGAATCAGGATTTTCTTTTAACCGCCATCCCATTTTTTCCAACATAGCAAGATTGAAATTTTCTATATTTTGGAAACCTAACCCCTCTTTCAGAAAGAGGTTTACAAAATGATTGCCAGGCTTTCAAATAGACCCCCTTTTTCCCTTGTTTATTTTTACCGTTAACATCTTTACCCCACCAATAATTTCTCTGAAGTTTTGTTAGATTCTTACAAATTTTCTTTGGTATTTTAAAACAGTTCATTTGATAAACACTCAATGGGGACGTAACATTTTTTTATCATTACCGTCTTACCAGCTGGTGTTAGGTCTATACCATTCCAACCAACAAGCCTATTTAGCATTTTTTCTACAAGAGGTTCAAAACTCTTGATTTTAGATTTATTAGTAAATAGAGGTGCTCCTAAGTACTTATCATCCAAAGGAATAGCTTTGACACCCAAAATTTGTTTAACAACATTTTTGATATCTGGATTAGTTCTAGGACCAAAGAAAAACTCCCGATTTATTAAGATTAATTAATTGCCCTGAATCTTTTCCAAACTCAGTAAAAAGTTTGACTAAATTAGTAATAGAAGCAGTGTTTGCTTCACAAAAGACTAGACAGTCATCAGCAAACAAGAGATGGCTCACAGAATGAACGTTTTTACATATTTTTATACCTTTTATTAGCCCCTGGTTTTCAGCATTGATAATAGTACGCGATAAGGCTTCAATACAGAACAAGAAAAGGTAAGGAGAGATTGGATCTCCCTGCCGTATTCCCCGAGTTGGTTTGAAGAAAGGTGTGGGAGAACCATTTAGTAAAATCGACAGAGATGTCGTTGAAATGCACTGAAAAACTAAATTGCACCAATATTCAGAAAAAACCCATTTTAGTCATTATGGCAATAAGAAATTTCCATTTGAATCTATCGAATGCTTTAGACATGTCAATTTTAAGACCCATGAGACCATTTTCACCATCTTTTCTTCGCATTGTATGAATTAGTTCATGAGCGATAGTTATATTATCTGATATCTGCCTCCCAAGGATGAAGGCAGACTGAAAAGGCGATATAATCTTGCTTAGCATTCCTTTCATTCTGTTTGCCGTAAGTTTTGAAATAATTTTATATATAGTATTTCCTAGAGAAATAGGTCTGAATTCCGCAGGAGTTATATGATTAATAGTTTTAGGAATAAGAGAGATGAAAGTAGCATTTATTTCTTTTAAGAGGTGACCAGTTCTAAAAAAGGATTTAATCATTTGAGTGAGATCATTTCCAATAATCTCCCAATTCTGCTGGAAGAAAATAGGAGGGAAACCATCAGGTCCCGGACTAGTGTTTGGTTCCATACTAAACAAAGTTTTCCTTATCTCTATCATGTCAGGGATTTCTTTTAACAGATTATTATCATTTTCAGTAATACATTTGGGAATTAAATCAATCATATTAGCATCAATGTTTGGGTTAACTGAAGTCGCAATATCTTTGAAATGGTTAGTAATACAATCTACAATCTCTTCTCTGTTAGTAGTCCAGAGTCCATTATCTTTTTTCAACGTTTCTATTCTATTTCTCGTGTATCTTTGTTTAGCTTTATACTATGGAAATACTTAGTGTTTCTATCTCCTAAGGCCAAATTTTGGTCCCTACTTTTGTCTTTCCAAAAAATTTATAGGGTTATGTACCATTGTTTAAGATCAGCATTCAGACTCGCTAAGTCTGTAGCTTTCTCAATATAGTTAGGCCTTCTATTGGTTTGGTCCAGCCTTTGTTTAGTTTTCTCTATATTAGTTCTAATGTTACCAAAAGTGTTTTTGTTCCATGGTTTTAGAGTGTGTTTCACATTATTTAATTTTTTGACAAGGGTGAAAGCATATGATCCTTGAACTGGATTATTCCAACAATCCAGAATAAGGGGTTTACATTGATTATGTTTAATCCATTCACCAAAGTATTTGAAAGGAGTTGGACCGTCATTCCAAGTGTTATGAGTATTTAAGCAAATAGGAACATGGTCAGAAGAGAGAGGATTCATGTGTCTAATGCTAGAGTTAGGGAACTGAACATTCCACTCATTGTTAACCAAAGCCCTATCTAACCTTTATTCTGTAAATTCATCACCAGTTTTATGGTTATTCCACATATAAGTATAGCCCGAAAAACCAAGATCTAAGAGACAACAATTATCAATTATAGTTCTGAATTTTCTAGCTTCATATTGGTTAAAGGGATGATTACTATTTTTTTATTGTTCATGCAAAACAACATTACAATCTCCTAAAACAATCCAAGGTTTTGTTATACTATTTGACATCTGCATGATAATGTCCCATGATTCTTCTTTAAAAGGAGCATAGGGACTACCGTAAAAGCACGTTAATATCCAATTTGAATTATTTATTAAAAGTAATAAATATAAACCTCATCTAGAATTTAGACTTGGTTATACAAATTCAAGATAAATAGCACACTCAACAGTTCGAAATTACAAACATTATTTTCAAATATATAGCTTCTAAAATTCTAGTCAATAGGTTTTATTTATATTTGGAGTTATTTTGCAAATTGCACTGAAGGCTCCGTTACAAGCACCCTTATCTATTGACAAATATTACTGACAAATATTTATGTAACAAAAAAACCTTAAGTTTCTTCACTTTAAAACCCGTAAAAGAACAACTGAATTTCCAAAATGCACCGCTCTAGAGTTTTTTTTTTTTTTTTTTGTCGGAATTGGTCGAAGTATAAAGCCTCTTTAAAAGAAAAAAAAATCAAATATCTATTTACAAAAATCAAATTTGATAAACTTAGATTTCCGCTATCACATCAACACCAAGTTCGAAAATCTTAACCGTAATTATAATAAAATGAGAAGCATTCTTGAAAAAGATCAATTCCTTAATTCAGAAAAGTAAAGGAAAACACATGAAATTTGAAGATAACATCTAATAATGAAAGACACAAACCGGTAGAAAGGCAAGATGATGAAAAAGATTTCGAGGCTATTTGGATATCATATAACCCCCTGTCCACAAAGTTGACCTATTTCCATTTTGCATAATTCTCGGTGCAAGGAAGAAAGAAAGATATTTTTAGGTATTTTTTTCTAGTTACATCTTTATGGATAAAAAATGTGGTAAAATTTAGAAATAACGTATGTCTTAAACCATCAACAGATATCTGTAAACTCTATACCATCGAAAAGCGTTTTAAAACACCAATGTAAAGATTATAAACATAACAATCAATCTATACATATTTCTTATACTAATATTCTATACATATTTCTTATACTAATATTTAATAACACTAATCAATTAAAAGGTAATTTTAGAAATATTGTCTTGTTTAGTGGGGTCAACTTTGGAGGGACAAAATTTAAAATTAAAAGGTCACCTTTGGTGGGACGGAGGAAGTACTATATAAGAGTAACTTTCAACTTAATTAAGTCTAAAAGTCAAAAGTTAGTTTGACAATTAAATTTCAGAATAATTTCTAAAAAAATTATCTTTTCTATGAAGTAAAAGTATGTTTCTTCTGACTTATAAAAACTACTTCCGCTTATGGTTACTAAGAGCAGGTCCAGTGGGCACAAGTAAGTTTTCCCATTGCCCATCCACGTAGATGGGAAATCTCAATTCCAGACAATGGGAAACTAGAATGATCGGCTCAAGTTGAACCGATGTGTTCAATCTTGGTCGAGCATCTAAACCTTGACCGATAAGCGTCCCAACTTGCAGCCACTCAACAAAGTCTTAGTCGACGACGGAAATATCCTATGACGGATCGCAAAATCTGGACTTCCAACGAACCAGGTTTCGTCCCGCTTGGCAAACTCCGACTCTCCGATACGCCACTCGAGAAACCGGACCTGAATTTTTTTCGAACCAATTCAAAATTTACCCTGTAAATGTTCATCGAATTACTCCAAATGCTAGTCATTGGCCAGTTGCCAACGATAACCACCGGCCAGTTGCCAACGATAAGGGATGGCCAGTTGCCAAGATGCGGCCAGTTGCCAATACTACAAATTTAGTTGGCCAGTTGCCAAGATGTGGCCAGTTGCCAATACTACAAGTTTATTTGGCCAGTTGCCAATACTACAAATTTAGTTGGCCAGTTGCCAATTCTACAATTTTAGTTGGCCAGTTGCCAATTCTACAAATTTAGATGGCCAGTTGCCAATCCAATCATTTAGATGGCCAGTTGCCAATGCCAAGGTTGCAATCATCTCCGAATAGATGGTATGGACCGCCAAAACAGCAACCAACACATTCGAATGATATGAACAACCTTGTAGAGTTGTGCTGAACCGCATAGCGGCTGCCTACGTACCCTCTCCGTTGCTCGAAGGGATCAAGCACGACCGTAGTTCATCATCCTTTGTTTAGATAGTATGCACTACTCCCAATGGTAGCAACTATCTCTTACTAGATAATATCAAGTAAACATATTCCAATTGCAAGGCATATAATGATATACAAATTCTCCGAAGGTACTCAAAATATATCTAACACTACAGCACTTAAATAATAAAAGAATCATGTCCCACACATTTAGGTTTAACTAGAAGATTATCCAAAAGATCATGTCTAGTCCAACACATCAAATGGAAGCTAATTAGAATCTAACATTTACCATTCAGCGAGCGAGTTTCAGTATCCTATATTTATGGAGTATTTTACTAGAAAAAAGAATACCATTGTGTCCAAGGAAACTAAAGCACCTTCAATGTATAAGTCTGTACTAACTCGGAGTTGTTAACAAAGACTCCCATAGCAGAAAACAAGATTATGAGATGCCAACTATTATCGAGAAGCAAATAATAGAATTTTACTCCGTGAATGTATTCTTATTTTCAGTTCGTACTATTCCATTTAGTTTATGTACAATGCAAACTAAATTGACACTTACATTCTATGTGACACAAAGAGAATCGAAGGAAGGGGGACATCGTACTAATAATTTTACAAGAACCCTATACGAAAACATTATACAACTTTCTATTGCTTTAGCACTCGGAGCGGTCAAGATTCCACTTACAGTGACGCCACATATACATTTAAGCAACAGAATCCCCATTAGAGGTTGTAATCATTTCCAATAACCATTCCATAAAATCAAGAGATGCATACTTAAATATAACAAAAGAAGGGACCTGTGTATAAAAATACGAGATCAATGAAACAAACAGTTCTATCATACATTTCTGGTTCCATCTGTACTTCATTAAATTCTAAAATATATACCAGATCTCTATTAAGTGCTCGCAAGCTGACTGAACCAACAGAGCATTCAAACATAAAGAGAACATACTGCTAACTAAAGAAAATGGATATAGACAATGTTCTCTCACCGTACAATCATGCCCTATAGCAAAGTTCCATAATGCCACCAAAATTTGTAAGCAACTCATGCACCACCTTCAAAATGAAATGAAAATGCGACCAGTGAAACTGCATCTGTACATGATACAAAATTGTAAGGAACACATCTATCCCTCCTAATAGATTTAGCGATTAGGGAATACATTTTGGGAATACGTCTCGGGAATCCGACTACGACACACAATGGTAAAGAACTAAGCCTAAACGTCTCACTAAAATTACCATACTCCAACAACAAACATTATCGAAATATACCCAACAATGGGTGCAACTTCACTTCTGTACATTTATCAACAATTCCCCATTAAAACTCACCAAGTACTTCATTGTCCATACTCAGACCCGTATCATTTCCAAGATGATGTTATCTATCAATACAAAATAAATTTAATAATCTATTTTGAAATCAGTGGCTTGTATTCGACCTAGCTATGCCTTCTTTCAAGTTAGTCATCTGGGAGCCAGGGCAACAACATAAATTCACTATACAGTGGAATCATATTTCCTTGTAATAAAGATTTGCAATGAAAACCCATGAGACCACCCTAAGCATGCTTATTTACTAAACATAATTCAACGAGTACTACCACATTTGGTAGGATAAGGTAACGGTAGGAACTACAAGCTCTTCTTACTAATGAATGACGAGCACAAGGTCTCAAGTGCAGTATCATGTCATCACTTTCTAAGCAAAATTTATTTAGTGCAGGCAACTAAATATTGATGTACAGTTAATAAAGTATTCCACTTGTCGATCTAAAATGATGAGTACAGACACAAATGTATGAACCGGGACAATTTGATATACCCAATTATGCATCAGGACAGATCATACAAATGGGACATAAACACAGGAAGTACGATCAAAAGAATTCGTTTCTTTCTTTAATTCGGACCCATGCTACAAAATTAAAGGCAATCCAATCCATATCAGAAACAATGTGGCATTTTCCTATTTAAGAAAATGTCGTACAATTAAAGACATTACTAAAAAAAAATGCCTTGTATAGAGAAGCCCAATCACTGAAGACTCAACTGTCACAAAATGATACCACGGGATCAAATATAAATAATACCTGGATTCCCTCCCTATGATGCTAACCATACACTATGGTGCCAGACAGTCCCTAAATTAACCAACAAAACCAATAGTGTCTACTATTAGTTACCAATGCTAACCAACTACAGCAAGAGTACTGCCTCATTTATCCCGAAACTTAATTAGGCATTCAAAAGACATCTACTAAATCCAATACTCTTTATCCCGAAACTTAATTAGGCATTCAAAAGACATCTACTAAATCCAATACTCTCTATATAACATGTCGTATAAACAACTGATTAAGACTCTTTCCTACATAAAAAAGGCATATCGAATACTAGCACGTCAAACATATCCACATCAAAATACTCATGGATATCAATTAAATTAAGGAAATCTAGCTATCAAACTGTATAGCTTGTATCTATCTAGGGAATTGTATTTCAAAGAACGATTAAGTTTAAATACAAAAACCACTAGGCATTTTTCATGTTGACAATACTAATCAAAGGAAGCTTAGCATTTTATTTAGCAAACCCAATTGAGTAAATTGCATGCAACAATGAACCAAAGAGATTACATCAAAATTCATAAAAATATTTAGAGAAAACAATAAGAACCTTTTACCACTTTCCTATCCCTTCAGGCATTTTATCAAGCACTTGGGTAGCAGCTTTGTTGGTGTCGAGATGTGCGTTTTTCATGGTTGAATTCAGTTCCTCTAATAGCTTCTTTACCTATTTCGGAATTGGAATACAGATGAAACCCATTCTTTCCATACCATTCAGAACACAAAATCACCATCAACAAAACCATTCATCACAAACTAAATGGTACGACATCAATTTCTCCCCTATTTTATAAAACAACAACTATTAATAACATCAAAAACTCAACTAATCCTATATCAAGAGAGCTCACTCGAAAACAATTTCAGTTCCATAGATTTTCGATCTTTAAGTTCCTTAGATTTCAATCACCAGAGAGAGATAAGAGAGAAAGGGAAAGAAGATTGAATCTCCATTTTCTCTCGGTTTTAATATAATTATACCAGATGCCCTTAATGCCATCTATTAGACATGTGTCCATCATGCATACAGAACTATTAAGGCACCCAATCTAGGAAGATTTTTCTAACAAGGTACAATATATTTTTATTTTTTTTGAGGCACCCAAAAAATGTTAAGAACACTGAGTATAAGAGTTTTAACAATTCTAAGTGCATAATTTGTCTAATGGGTTCGGTTAAACCCAAGAAAAAGGTTTAGAATGTTACATATCCCCCCTTCTACCTACATTAATCTCTTCTCGTCCAATAATTAACACACGCAACTACTATATTCTATATTCACATAAATTAATCAAATTTCTCCAATATATTACTTGTTTTCAATCATTTCAATCAATCTTGTTTTTTTTAGATATCCTAATTTCGAAAATGAGGAAATGGGTATAGATGTGCTAAAACTTTATTAATCAACAACAAATGTAAATGCAATAGTTGGATCAAATGGATTAAGATTTAGATAATAAAAAAATGGTCACCAACACGAGGATACAATTATATACATGGAAAATACTCTGAGCTCGATCACCAAGAACATCATTAATAATAAAATGGACATGGAGGTTTGGATAAAAAGGATACCAACAAATGGTACATGATTATTTCATATACGGATATGTACACTCTTATCAAGATTTCCAACGTTGCTTTTGCATGTCGCGTTACCTGGTTGTTAAGATTATTAGAGATCTTTTCCGGGTAAACTTGAAATTCAATTAAAATTTTAATGCACGAAACGTACAAAGACATAGTCGTGAACAAAAGGTCATTGCATCCTCGAAGTGCATCTTATGGGTGTCTAGCGGATGCCTGTGATGAGTACGTTCATGTTCCACAGCAACTGCATTCGAGAATCTCAATTTGTATTGTGAAAATATATTCAATCATTTTGGTCCATGTTTTTTACGAAAAACCAACGCAAGATGATATCGAACGACTACTCGAGGAAAATACGAAGATGGGCTTTCTAAAAACGCTGGGTAGCCCTGACTGTATACATTGGATGTGGCATGGATATCTTTATGCTTGAAAGGTCAGTATAATTAATGGTCACTACACAGACGCAACCGTTGTTATGAGAGCTTCAACTTCTTATGATTGTTGGATATGACATACTTTTTTTGGACTCTTAAGTTCAAATATCGATATCAATGTTTTTGCGTAATTGCATTTGTTCGAAAATTTAAAGTAAAATTGTTAGAGCACTGCTCGGTCGAACTCGCAAGCGTTGCTATCTCAAGCTTGTTGTCAAGTTTAGTTGCCAACACTATAAGTTTTGATTTCTAGTCTACTTATAGCTAAGTCTCGGATTAGGATAGAAAGTTTAGTTGAGCATTAGACTTCACGGCGTTCATTGATTGAAGACGAAGAACTACTAAGGGGAGCTTGTGGAACTTCATCAACAAAAGGTATGTGGAGACTTGAACTCATCTATCACTCAAAAGTCTATCTACTCTATCTCCTATTTGAGACAAAAGTCGTATAGCTATATAGACTTCGATTATACACATTTGATATTTCGAGCTGAGTTTAACTCGCTCACATATTTCTCGAAATATGTGTTGATAAGCTTTTGCTTTAACCAAGTTCATCTTATATTCTTGACGAAAGTCAAAAGATGATCATGTGATAATCGCCTTGTAACATCTTACATGATTTGTGTGATACAGTCATTTGATGTAGACTCGGAATATTTTGTATTGATCATTCGATCACTTGAAAATTGTTTTGAAGCTAATAGTTTATGTGAGACAGCTATTGTCGTCTTCCGAGAATGTTTCAATGATTGAAATGGGAGTTTAGAACACTTAACCATGATTGGATTATAAGCACAGTATGTGTACTTGCATATGTGTTGATCCAAGACCGGAACTTGGTATGCATACCCGTATGCGTACTGGTTGGTCAGGTAAAGTCCGAGAGCTAGAGTATGCTTACATGTACGCGTACTGGCGAAGTCAGTTGAATTCCGGGTACTAGAGTATGCGTACCTGTATGGGTGCTGGTTTCAACTGAAGTTTGGAAGTGTATGACAGTATGCGTACTCGTTTGCATACTTGAGTGGGTTATGTTCTAAAATCGGTTTGTTCATGAACTAATACATTTATACAATAAAGAATGCAATCTTTTGCAAACTGTGTCTATAATGTTCATGAATTGATTCGAGTGAATCAAAATCGATTTTGCTTCAATTGTGTCTTATATACTTCTATGAGAATATAAACAATTGAACAACTCTAGAACTAGTTTCATTTGAGTCACTTGAACTAGTTATGGTTAAGATGAATATGGTTGATATGAAAGTGTTCATATGGCTAACTTCGGTTAACTATTGTTGAGCCAACAAGGTGTACACGTTTAGGTACGGTTCATTTGTGTGTAACAAGCTAAGTTCGATCTAACGGTTGAAAGATATTAGCTTGAGTTTAATCAGGTTTTCATCTAACGGTGAATATTGAATGCTTTGTTACCAAGGTAACATTGATTGCAAACCCTGATTTGAAGACTATATAAAGGAGAACTCTAGCAACTGGGAAACCTAATCTCCACACCTCATGTGTGATACTAGTTGCGACTAAAGTCGATTCTCCTTTAACCTTTGGTTTTTCACGAAACCCTGTAGGTTAACGACTTGAAGACTTCATTGGTATTGCGAAGCCAGACCCAACTATTTTCTCTGTAGTTACGTGTTCTGATCTTGCTGTTTTCTATCGTATTGAGTACTATCTTCTCTAAGATTTGCTCGAGATTTATTCTCCGATAGGCAAGATAAAAAGTAGTCACAAACATCTTCGTCTCATCGTTTGTGATTCCAAAATATCTTATTTCGCTACCATACGATTAAAATTATTGTGAGGTGATTGATATTTCTAGGATGTTCTTCAGGTATATACACTACGTCAAATTCCCAGATTAGTAACAGAAATTCGTAACGGCTTACTGGCCGTTACGAAATCCCAGTTACAAATGGCCGTTACGAAAAGTTCGTAACAGGCAGGGACCCTTACGAATTTTTTAAAAATTCGTAACAGAGGCCAGCCGTTACAATTTTTTTTAAAGGCGTGCCAGCCACACGCTTCGTCACACCTGGGTCGTAACACCTGGAGTCTGTGAGTGTGCCATTCACACGCGTACCATATTGTTTCCACCCAAGATGAGTAACATTAGAGGATATTTCCCCCTATGCGTAATTTCTGTATACTCTAATGAAACCAGATCGAAAATTTCATTTTTCGTTTCTTTTTTTTTTCTCTCTTCTCTTCCTCTCTGCCGATGAAACCAGATCGAGTTTTACTCTCAGCCGATGAAACTAGATCGAGTTTGATGAATCAGTTTCGATTCAGTTTCTTCATCATCTATAATGGGATTTGTAGGGATTTATAAATTGATTTTAGGGTTTCAGTCTGTATTATGATTCATTTTTTCGATTTTAGTTTGTTCTTCGGAGTTCGAACTTGGAAGAACTGATCTTCACTCTCAGCTAATCGTGAGAAAGCATCTGTTCTACTTTGTTTAATTCAGGTATCTATTTTTGGTTTTAATTTCGATTTATTTTCAGCTAGATTTAGGTATTTGTTTTAGGGTTTCAAAATGATAATTGATTTAGGGTTTCTTGTTCAATCGATTATGAGATTTGGGTTTCTGATTTAGGGAATTTTATTCAGATGCAGATGGGAATGAAGTTGATAAGTTGACTGAGAAGCTACAAGGGGTTGGGATTACTTCTGGTAGTGCTGATGGTGCTGTTCTAACTACTTCTAAGGTAATTTTGATGTTTTTTGGTTTTTTGTTTGTTTTTGTGATTGATTGGTAGTTGAAGCTAGAATGTTTGAGCTAATGGGTTGTCATGGTTGTTTGCAGTTCAGGTTAAAAAGTAGAGGGAGTGGTCAGTTTTGTGTGGATGATGCATTTGGAAGGGGATTGATTGAGTGATACTGAGATTAGCAGAAGGAAAAGCTTGCTGGTAATGGAAGTTAAATTCAGTTCTTACTCACTTTTTGTTAAAGCTAGCTACTAAGTTTCGCATTCCCCTGAGCTTGATTCTGCCGGTACGAATTCATTCTCATTAAACTTGGAAGAATCATCCAAGGATTTAAAAGTATCACTTGATATGCTTCTCAAAGATGCAAAAGGTGTTGCAGATTTCTGGAATGATAGACACACAAAGATTAATGGTAGAAGGTGATTCCCTATTTTTCTACGCTTGTTATAAGATTATGAGCTGGATTGGCATTATGTTGCATCTGAGGTATAAATGCTTTTGATATCAAGTTTCGTTTTGTTTATTTTTATACTTTTAACTCCCGTGATTGTTTTTTTCATCTTTTGAATGGGTATAGGACAATGATGATCTCAATGTTAGTAACCAACTAGATAGATGGTCTCTTCCACCGTCACATCCAAATTTAGTTTCTGATTCAAACTGGGTCATGGCAAATAAATACTACGATAAAAACTTGTTATTGATGCAACTGTTGCAGGGAATTCGTTCAAACTCTAGCAGTGATTTCAGCCGAGAGTAAGTAATTAATTAGTATCCGCTACTCATCATAATGGCATTTTTTTTAAACATCTAATTTATTGTTGTGTTAGAGTCATAAGTCTATATGGAAATGAATCTAATGATGATATGTTGGTCTGTGATAAAATTGTTTAACTTAGGGTTTTACATATCAGTAAAATAACGCTCATTTCTGTTAAAGCTTGAATTTTGCATCAGAGATTAGAATATTAGATTCAGTGTTTACTTCTTCTGTTGGTGAAGTAGAACTGTTATTGTTTGGTCGAATTTCAGAGTACTGAGACGTGTTATCCTGCCTTCGTGATATAATGGGTTGACTTGGGTTGACCTAGAGTATTATATTTGTACACTGACACCTAAAATGCGAGCGCTTGTGCCTGACGATCGGTGGCAGTTGTGGCTGATCATGGTGCCGCCGCAGCTCATGAGTTCCCTTGGCAGCTGTGGCTGATGAGCTCATGGCGCTGCCGCAGCTCATGGGCTCACTTGACAGCTGGATTATCCAAGTTTGCAAGCTTGGTTACCAGCTTGGTTACACACCCATATTTACAAATAAGTCCAGCCATGTAGTATATGACTCTAGCACCACAAATTACCCCTGAAATAAGTCCAAAACTATGTTTTTTTAAAAACATCTAAACGAGCTTAAAAACAGTTCCCAATAATTAAGAACACTGTTGTGTTACTAGCTAACTGAAAAGTTTCTTACGATTAAGATTGACTTTTTTTTCTTTTCCTTTTCCGCTTGTGATTAATCCATGATATCAAACATGAATATTCTAATGTGTTGTTTATGTTGCTGTATTTTGAAGGATGGGTTTGAAAAGTATGGTGTTGGAGTCATGGGAGAATTTGAGGGTAACAAGGTTTGCATTCACAACATTCACTAACGCTTGGAAGGCTTTGGATGCTCTTGGTATTGGTGATACCCTAAGAGAACAACATATCCTACTTCAAGGGTGTGCGACTTTACTTTGCTTTTTGTATAGGTTTTGTTTTGTGACGCCTCTCAATGTGACTAATTATCGAAACAATTTTGTTATTGCAGACTAGTGGCTACTTTTACAATTTCCGGAATTCCTACCTCACACATGTCATTTACAGACCCTCGAGGAAATTTGTGCGTGGGGAGGAAAATACTGCTCAAAAAATGAGCAAATGAGCTTCTACAAGGCACCATTAGATTCTGTTCTAAGGTTGTATCAATTGAAGAACATGGGTATGCTAAACTGATTCAATTAGCAGATGGATCTGTCGTCAAGACTAAGGTATACATGGCTGTTCATTTCAAATTCGAAGGTAGGCCTAGGGATTCTGCTAAATGGAATGAGATTACTGATGTTGTAGCGGCATTGTCTATTCCAGTTAAAGTGAATGGTGATGTCTTTGAGCACGAGGATATTCAACGCATTAAAGCGGCAACAGGTAGCATTTGGATTCTTGAATCATCTAAAGAACTGTTTTTCTCATTCAGTTAGAGCTTTTTAAAGTGAACTAGAAACACGGCTTACTTCCACCAAAAAGCCAATTTTAGGAGAAAGAGAACCCAGATTGATACATTACAAAATGAATTAGGATTATGGTTGACTGATAGAGTAGATATTGCGGCCAACCTTAGATCACATTTCTCTTCCATGAGCAGAACCAGTAATACTCCTAATTCGTTTGATTATCATGCTTTTATTCCCCCTTGTATATCTGATGTTGATAATGCTATGCTTGTTAGAATTCCTACAGTTGAGGAAATCAAAGGTATTGTTTTTGATATGAAACCTTGGACCACACCTGGCCCAGATGGCTTCCCTCACGGATTCTATCAAATCATGTGGGATTGTGTCGGTAATGATCTTATTAAAATGGTCCAGGCTTTCTTTCACAGTAAACACATCCTTAAGCAGATGAATCACAATTTTCTTTCTTTAATCCCTAAAACCAATTGTCCTAAGAATGCTGCAGACTTTAGACCAATAAGCCTCTGTAACACTTCTTATAAAGTAATTTCTAAACTTATGGCTTCTAGAATTAAATTAGTCCTTGATAAAACTATTACCCCTTATCAGACTGCTTTTATGTCTGGAAGGAGTATCACAGATAACATTGTAGTAGCTCATGAACTAGTTGATTCTATGAAGAAAAACAAAAAATAAGAATGGTTGGATGGCTGTTAAATTAGACATGTCCAAGGCGTTTGACAGAATAGAGTGGAAATTTCTGCTGAGTACCTTAAAAAATCTAGGAATTTGTGATGATTTTTGTAACATGATTAGCCAATGCATAAGTACTGTGACCACCTCTATCCATTTGAATGGCTCTCCTGGAGAGATTTTCACCCCCAGAGAGGTTTGAGACAGGGAGACCCTCTTTCTCCCTATCTCATTATGTGTATGGAATCATTGTCCAGAGCTTTACTGAAAGCGGAATGAGAGGATCTTATTCATGGTATCAAAATAAACAAACATTGTCCTGCTGTTTCTCACCTTTTCTTTGCAGATGATTGCTTGATATTTTGCAAGGACAACACTGCAGAAGCTAAACATCTTGCCAAAATAATTGAGGAATTTAGCAAGTTCTCAGGTCAGTCTGTTAACTTACAAAAATCTGGAATAGCTTTTAGCAAAAGTGTCGGTAACAGTGTAAAAAATAATATTTCTAACATCTGGAATAGCTTTTAGCAAAAATCTGGAATAGCTTTTAGTAAAGTCCAATCCTTTAGTCCCCTCATAGATAAGTATAGTGAAAGACTTGCTAATTGGAAGTCTATATTCTTGAAACATCCTGATAGAACCATTCTGGATCAATCTGTCCTTGGAAGTTTGGCAACTCATCATATGTCTGTTTTCCAAATTCCTAAACAACTAACAGATAAAATTGATTCCATCCAGATGAGATTATGGTGGAATAAGAAAAAAGGTATTAAAGGTGTTTTCTTGAAAAAATGGGAGAGAGTAGCCCAACCGAGAGATTTAGGTGGCATGAATGTTAAGCAAACTGCAATAATGAACAAGGCTTTACTTGCCAAACTTGCTTGGAGAATGATACAATCTCCTAATGATTTGTGGGTGAAAATTCAGAAAGGTAAGTATTTTAACAATTTTGATCCTATGTCTGACTCGGTAAGCACTAATGGCAGCTGGATTGGAAAGGCATCTGCGAAGGTATTGAAATTTTAAAACAATTTTCTTGTTGGGAAGTAGGGAATATTCGGGCGAGATTTCAAGAGATGTCATGATGCGCCCATTCCTATGGTGAGAAAATTCATATTTGGAAGGATAGATGGAACCCATCTATCCCCACTACTCTTAATACCCAAAATTGGTCTTCTAATATGGTTTGTGTTTCTCAATTGATTGATCATAATTCTAGAAGTTGGAATTTGCAGGTTTTACAATCTTTGTTTGACAATGACACTGTTAACAAAATCTTAGAGATCAGAATCCCCTTTAGTGGGCAAGATCACCTGAGATGGCTCCCGAGTTCTAATGGTTTATTTTCTGTGAAGTCAGCGTATAAAGCTATTTTGAATTGCAGGAATGCTGAGATAGGCATAAGCAATCAAATCCAAATCTCCTGGAGGAAATTCTGGAAAACGGTTCTTCCCCCCAACATTCTCCATTTTCTTTGGAAATGTATCCAACAGTGCCTTCCTACTGGTGATAAACTTGCCAGATATTGCACCAACACTAATACTCATTGTCCTTTTTGTAACAATGGCATTGAAAATTTCCAACATATATTTCTGGATTGCTTATTTGCTAGGAATGTCTGGAGAGCTATTGATACTGATTTAGCTGATGATGTTGCTAACATTGATTTGTATGATATGATTGTTTCTCTTTTTCAGGATAATAATGCAGGTGCTATTAACACCAAACTGTTTGAATGGTTTGGGTTTATAATATGGTTACTGTGGAAAGCTAGATGTCTCAAATTCTTTGAAAATATTACCCCACAGATAAACCAAGTGGTGTTTATGATAAAATCAGATTATACCGAGTGGAACAGAGCCCAAGCTACAAGAATTCAAGACAATAACTCTACTGTGAACAGAATAATTGAACCATGGCTCAGGCCTGCAAATTCCTATATCAAAATAAACTTTGATGCAGCATTTAAATTAGCTAATAAAGATATTGGTGTGGGTCTAATTGCTCGTTCCTCTACAGGTGAAAGCAATGGAGTTCGATGCTGCCACTTAAAAGCATTAGATCCAGAGCAAGCAGAAGGTAAAGCGCTATTGGAGGCTGTTTTGTGGGCTAAAAGAAAAGGAATTCGAAATCTTCACTTGGAAGGGGATTGTTTAAATGTGATAGAAGCGGTCAATGGTAGATTCGACTCGATAAAATGGACTACCAGGAACATTGTAATCGATAGTCTAGTTTTGATAGTTGGATTTGCACTTTTGTTCGTAGAGAAGCAAACCATGTTGCAGACTCTCTGGCCAAATATGGCATCGACATTGTTAGTGAACAAGAATGGTCCGAAGAAATCCCCCTATGGATACAATTATGTATACATGAGGATAACTCTATGTAATTCAGTTTATCTAATTTAATCTTTCTTATTCAAAAAAAAAAAAACTAGTTTATAGTATATCTAATATCTTTATTTGTACCAAATGATACTCATAACCATCTTTTCTTCATAGGTACCTCCTCTGTGATGGGTGGTAGAGCCTAAATTTTTTTCCCTGAAGGCAAATTGCCCTGGGAGGAGGTAAAGAGATAATATGTGAGAAAGGTGTGTTGGCTCGTGCCAATTAAATGATATTCTGATTTTTGCAGTTTACATAAGTAGTTTTGGATCTAGTGCATAAGTAGTTTTGGATCAGTTTAAAGAACTTCAGGAACCTTTACATATCGTTTGCAGAGTTTCATATAGGATAATTGCATTAAAAGCACTAAGCTGGGCAAATTATGTCAAAATTGCATGTATATTTAAATGTGTATTTGTTTGAGTTTCTATGACTTCCCTCTTAACGTGTTTTCTCTATGAATTTAATTTGGTACCTATATATGTCCGTTTCAGTTGTGTTTCTGAAATTTTTGTTACTTGACATATTTTAGAAAGCTGGAGGACAGTGAAGCAGCAGAGCAATATTGTGCTGAGATGGGAAGACCAGCATTACAGGTGATCGAGGCATTGAAGAACAATGACGTTGGTAGGTTTCGGGAAATGTTGCTGGAGCAACAGACCAGCTTACAGGTGATGCTGCTTGTAAGTTGTGCTTTATCTGATAGTTATTTTTGATCCTGTTAGCTTCAATTATTCTCAAGGCTGAAGAGGTGTTAATGTATGCTCAAATTTGAAGAATTCCATCTGCTTTCAGTTGGTTACCCTGCAATTTAAATCTTGGCTTCTTAGCGGTTTTGATTTTGTTTTCTACCTTCTTTTTGCAGGCCAGATTCTTTGTGCAGGAACTGTAAGCGGCCTGGTTATTATCCTTATGAGTAAGTCAGGGATTACGGAGAACTTGATGAAGAATGCTTGGCAACTATCTGCAAGTTCTGAGAAGTATCTGCAAGTTTTGAGTAAGTTGTATGTAGTTTTTGAGCTGAACTTATACCGACCTAAGTGAGAAGGAACTGAACTTAGGAAGTTTCTATGTATTCCTTCGGAATTTGGAAAAAAAAAAAAAAAAATTGTATTTAGAAGAATTGATTGATGTTCTTTTTTTATATGAATTGATTGATTGAATTTGAATGTGGTATGAATTGAATGAATATTGATAAGAACTGAATGAAGAAACTATTGTTGAATGTGGTAGAACGAAAGGAATGCAGGTTATTTGTATTTCCCGCAGAAAATGTACTGCCAGTCAATATTGCCCTGGTCAATGTTGACTGGCACTATTTTTTTTCCCTGTTACAAAACAATCGTAACGGCTTGGAGGTGTTACGACTATCGGGTTACAAAAATTTCGTAACGGCTCTTGCCTGTTACGACTCGCCACATAGTAACGGCTCTTGCCTGTTACAAATGCCGTTGCAACCCAAAATTCGTAACGGCCCCATTGCCCTTACAAAAAAATATTAATACCCCTTTTTGAAATAGGCAAGAGCCGTTACAACCCATTTTAGTAACGGCTCAGTTCTGTTTCTAATCCCAGAATTTGGTGTAGTGATAAGTCCGGTATATCAATTGGTTCCTGTTCACCTTGATTTATCAACAGACGGAACAAAAACTCTTAGGTTTATCTGTGGGAGACAGATTTATCTATTCAATAGAATTTTCTGTGTGAGACAGATTGGTTTATCAAGTCTTCGACTTTGGGTCGTAATAACTCTTAGTTGTGGGTGGGATCAGCTAAGGGAATCTAGTGCGCAGAGTCCTGCTGGGATTCAGAGGCGTAAGGAACGCGACTGTACCTTGATCAGTGTGAGATTGGTTAGGGCTCAACTACATTCCAGTCCGAAGTTAACTTGGAGTAGGTTAGTGTTTGTAGCGGCTTAATACAGTATGGTGTTCAAATCTGGACTAGGTCCCGGGGTTTTTCTGCATTTGCGGTTTCCTCGTTAACAAAATTTCTGGTGTCTGTGTTATTTCTTTTCCGCATTATATTTGTTTTTATAATTGAAATATCATAGGTTGTGCGTAGTTCAATCAATTAGATAATCCAACCTTTGGTTGTTGATATAAATTGATTAACACCTGAACATTGGTCTTTGGTACCGTTCAAGTTGTTTCTCATAATAATCAGGCTCACGGATTTCCATCTGTTTGATTTGCTGATTACATTGAGAAACAAAGACACAACTCTTGGATATATTTCCATTGATTGAGTCTGACTGTCTAGTTGATTCTCTTGGAATTATATTGGAGTTTGTCTATACAGATTGCTAAGCGAAATATTGGGTGTGGTTGTTAAACCCCCGCTTTTCAATTGGTATCAGAGCAGGCAAACACGTTTAAGACCTAATAAGTCTGTGTTTGTAGCGATCTGACTCTATGGACATAGGTGTTATCTCTATAAACGTACTGTCAGTCTTCGATGGATCGAATTACTTATGGTGGAAAATTGTTATGCGTGTCTTTCTTCAAGCGCGTGATTTTCAATCATGGGTTTATGTTGTTAATGGCTATGATCCTCCAATGGTTACAGTAGACGGTGTTTCTATTGCAAAGGATATTGGTAGATATGAACCTAACGAGATTCTCGCTGCAAAGCAAAATTCTGACGGTTTAAATGCTATCATTCATGCCATTACCCAAGATCTTCAGCACCATGTGACTACGTGCACTCGGTCTAAAGATGCGTTGGATATCTTAGAAACTGTATTCGAAGGGAATACCTCTGAAAAGGAAGCTAGGCTTCAAAACCTAAATTATGATTGGGAATACCTTCGTATGGCTGATGAAGATTCATTTGATGAGTTTAATCACAAAGTGTCTGAAATTGTTAATGCATCTTTTGCATTGGGTAAGACCATTCCTGAAAAGGACATTGTGATGAAAATTCTCAGATCATTGCCATCTAGATACGATTTTAAGAAACATGCCATCGTTGAAGGAAATAACCTTGAAACTCTTCCCAGAAATACTCTTGTTGGAAAGTTAAAGATCTTTGATCATGAGCATGTATCCAAATCTGGAGGGATGTTGCTTTCAAAGCACAAAAGAACACTAAATTACTTGATAAAAGTAAAAGTGTTAGCATCTCTGAAGATGATCCTTCTGAGACTGATTCATCAGATGAAGATTTTGACAAGACAGTTTAGAGATCTTCTTTTGAAGAGAAGTAAACGGTTCACTAGAGATAAACCTAAGTCATCATTTAAACCTCATAATCGTGTTCCTCATAAAAACGGGGATACTGACGATACTGATGACGAGGATATGCCACAGTGCTTCAAGTGTAAAGGTTTTCGTCATTTTGCAAATGAGTGTCCGAATCATAGAAAATACACTGGAAACAAAGGTCTAGCTGCAACTCTTGATGAAATGTCTGATCACTATGATTCTAATGAAGACGAAAAATCAAGTGTTGCACTCCTCTGTGAAAATATTAATTTTGATAATTGTAGCAATACGTTCATCAACCTCGATATTCTTCCGGGAGAAACTTCAACCACTCTGGAGGATGAAATGGATTTCTCTTTATCTTATGGAAATTCTATTTCTAATTTTACAGGTTCTACTGTTTGTCTAGCAGCTTGCATAGCTATGGCGTCTGAACCATCCTCTTTATTGACATGCTCTTATTGTACTCTCAAGGGCCATGTACTCTCCAACTGTTTCAAGTACAAACATAAGACAAGATATGTCAATAAACTTCAACGAAGAGCAAATCAGTTAGCAAACAAGCTCAAACTTTTTTTAAAGTCGTCTGAGTTATGTAAAATTATCTCTTCTCCGAAGAAGTTAATTTCCAAAGATAAGAGTAGACCTCTAGAGAAAAGAGTACGGTCTAAACAGTCTGTTAAACAGGGTTTTAAGAATTCCGTTCAAGAAGGTTATGGTGGACAGATTATAGTTCACCCCAGCACAACTTAATTGTGTTAGATGTGTATCTTGTCTCATGTGCCTGATTCAAAAAGAGACAAGGGTTTGCACACTTCAGGCTTTAGGAAAAGAGAGAAAAAATTGTTTTGTTTTTCTTTTCGTTTTCGCCGGTTTGGAATTCTTCCATCTTTTCATATCTAATTGATATTGAAAGGGCTTTATCTGTTTGATCAATAAAAGAGGGTTAAAATCGACAATTATGTCTTTTTTAAGGTTGTGAGTTGTGCGTACGTGAATCCCTTTTGAGTATAAAGGTTCCGTAACCCTACTTTTTTTTTTCCTTCTCTGAAAACTCTTTTTTATCACAAGATTTCTTGTTGAGCCTGATTTGTAAATTCCTCTCACAATCTCATACTAGTATGGAGAATCCAAGCATTATATCTTCTGATGGAAAAGTTGTTAATATGATTGTTAAGCCATCAATCATGAAGGAAAAAAAAATCTCCTGTACCTTCAACTTTGAAAAGAAAAAGGAGGAATGTGAGGAAACCAAGGGTTGTTCCTTCTAATCTATAGAAGTTTTCTGGGGTTCTTGAAGAGTTAAAGGAAACAAGAAAGGAGATTCAGCAAATAAAGGCTATTGTCTTGAGGACTCTCGAAATTCAGAAGGCCCTGGTTCGGCATCAGTCTAGAAGGTCTGTTGGAATTGACTCTTTTCTTCATGAACCTTATGTTTTTATGGCTGTTGACGACAAGGAGTTCGGGGACGATAAAGAATTTTTTAAAGGCCTTAATGTCTAGTAAACTTCTTATGAGAATTTATTCTTGTGTTTTAAGAAGAATAACTGGGGTTTGGAATAGCCATTATTGTGAGTACACATAGTTATTGCCAACGATTTTCATCTTGCAATGTTTTTAGATTTATTTATTTAAGTTCTAAAGTTTATTTGGAAGATGATTTTGCAGTATTAATCTTTATTGGTTTTATATATTGCAAAAAAATTATGGGATATGTGTGTTTGTGTCCGTGAACTCTGATTGTCCCATATATGTCAAAAGTTAAGCCTATTATGTCATTATGCAAATATTGATGAAGATAGGATGAACTTTTGATTGCAAAGATTAAGTCTATTATATGTATTTATGCAAATATTGATGAAAAATAGAATGAATCTTTGAATATTCCGCAGTATTGGTCTTTCCCTGATCCACTTCTATGTGAAAGTACTCTGTGGCTCCGTAAGTTCTCCTATGTTGAGCATTTCCGATTAAATTGATCATGGGATATCTTGTGGTTAATTTAATTGAGTTTTATGGATACAAATTCATGTTTCATGTAATTTGTTAATGTCCAAAGAAATCCTTATTTTCTTATAAAAGTAAGGTCGCTCTTGTTGTTCTTTCGGGAATGACATTATATGGGAGAGAGTTCTTAATTGAACTTGTGCTTAATTTCCAAATCTTTGTGGGGAGTGCGGCTGTGGAATATTGCAGGAGTTTTCTTGTGTCTTTATAAACTCCTCGATGAATGCATTTAGTTTCGACTATATGATTGCATCTAAACAAAGTTGATATGTTTTCTTTTAGTCATGAAGTATCTCTATGAGAATTTCATTATGATCCCACTAGTTTTCGTACCTTTTCCAATTTATATTGACAAAATGGGGGAGAATTAATGTGTAGTTCACACTACAAATACATATGGTTTACGGATCATTATGTAAGGGGGAGTGGTTTTCATGTGAGATGAAGTATTGACTAAGGGGGTGTAATACATATCACCATGTATTGTTGTCAAAGTTGATATACAATTGGACTTTGATGCTGTGTAATGATACTATGACACTGTATAACAATGATTTAGAGCTACTGTTTTCTCATTGTTATAGCTACGGATCTTCAAAAACCATGATGCTGAGTTGAACACGTTCAGAATAACTGGAGTACTTGGAAGTGACGAAGATTTCGAGTAATGTTGAAGAACCAAGGAAATCAAGCATTTGGATGAGAAGCTACAAAGTTTATTTATTTTGTAATCCATATGTATTGATAGTTTTGTCACTAAAATTGACAAAGGGGGAGATTGTTAGAGCACTGCTCGGTCAAACTCGCAAGAGTTGCTATCTCAAGCTTGTTTTCAAGTTTAGTTGCCAAACTATAAGTCTTGATTTCTAGTCTACTTATAGCTAAGTCTCAGATTAGGATAGAAAGTGTAGTTGAGCATTAGACTTCATGGCGTTCATCGATTGAAGACGAAGAACTACTAAGGGGAGCTTGTGGAACTTCATCAATAAAAGGTATATGGATACTTGAACTCATCTATCACTCAAAAGTTTATCTACTCTATCTCCTATTTGAGACAAAAGTCGTATAGCTATATAGACTTCGATTATACACATTTGGTATTTCGAGCTGAGTTTAACTCACTTACATATTTCTCGAAATATGTGTTGGTAAGCTTTCGCTTTAACCAAGTTCATCTTATATTCTTGACGAAAGTCAAAAGATAATCATGTGAAAATCGCCTTGTAACATCTTACATGATTTGTGTGAGATAGTCATTTGATGTAGACTCGGAATGTTTCGTATTGATCATTCGATCACTTGAAAATTGCTTTGAAGCTAATAGTTTGTGTGAGACAGCTATTATCGTCTTCCGAGAATGTTTCAATGATTGAAATGGGAGTTTAGAACACTTAACCATGATTGGATTATAAGCACAATATGCATACTTTCATATGTGTTGATCATGGACCGGAACTTAGTATGCATACCCGTATGCGTACTGGTTTGTCAGGTAAAGTCTGGGAGCTAGAGTATGCGTACCTGTACGCGTAGTGGCGAATTCAGTTGAAGTCAGGTAACTAGAGTATGCGTACCTGTACGCGTACTGGTTTCAACTGAAGTTTGGAAGTGTACGACAGTATGCGTACCCATTTGCATACTGGAGAACATAGTCCAAGTCCGGCTACTTAGGTATGCGTACCCGTTTGCATACTTGAGTGGGTTATGTTCTAAAATCGGTTTTTTCATGAAAAACTACATTTATATAATAAGGAATTCAATCTTTTGCAAACCATGGCTATAATTTTCATGAATTGATTCGAGTGAATAAAAATCGATTTTGCTTCAATCGTGTCTTGTATACTTTTATGAGAATATAAACAATTGAACAACTCTAGAACTAGTTTCATTTGAGTCACTTGAACTAGTTATGGTTAAGATGAATATGGTTGATATAAAAGTGTTCATATGGCTAACTTCGGTTAACTATTCTTGAGCCAACAAGGTGTACATGTATAGGTACGGTTACCCATATCTAAATGAAGTCACTTTTCATTTGTGTATAACAAGCTAAGTTCGATCTAACGGTTGAAAGATATTAGCTTGAGTCTAATCAGGTTTTCATCTAACGGTGAATATTGAATGCTTTGGTTAGGGCTCAACTACATTCCAGTCCGAAGTTAACTTGGAGTAGGATAGTGTCTATAGCGGCTTAATACAGTGTGGTGTTTAAATCTGGACTAGGTCCCGGGGTTTTTATGCATTTGCGGTTTCCTCGTTAACAAAATTTATAGTGTCTGTGTTATTTCTTTTCCGCATTATATTTGTTTATATAATTGAAATATCACAGGTTATGCGTAGTTCAATCAATTAGATAATCCAACCTTTGGTTGTTGATATAAATTGATTGACACTTGAACATTGGTCTTTGGTACCGTTCAAGTTGTTTCTTATAATAATCAGGCTCGCGGATTTCCATCTGTTTGATTTGCTGATTACATTGAGAAACAAAGATACAACTCTTGGATATATTTCCATTGATTGAGTCTGACTGTCTAGTTGATTCTCTTGGAATTATATTGGAGTTTGTCCATACAGATTGTTAAGCGAAATATTGGGTGTGGTTGTTAGACCCCCGCTTTTTCAAAAACCGATGCAGCTGCAAATTTCTTCCTCAACGGAAACAACTATAAAATGGAATTTTCTGAGAATGAAATTTATCCAGCATGGTCAAATTTAGTTCAAGATTACACTAAGATACCATAGGAAAATAGTGATAGAAGATACTTTAACAAGAAGCGGATGGGGTGTAGGAAAGATGCTGAACAAGCATTTGGAATTTTGAAGAGGAAGTTCACCATAATTTGTGGACCATATCGTTCATTTAAACTGTTAGAAATGGTTAGGGCTATGCTCACGTGCATTATTTTGTATAATATGGTAATCGAGGAAATTCAATGTAATACTGGCTAGACGAGTTATCAAGATGCGTATTTGAGGCGTGATGTTCAAGCCTTACATGGAATAGATGTTGAGGGGTGAATTTAGTTTTGGTTTTACCCGTCCTAGCTAAACCAAGTGATCTCACTTTACCAAGAATAGTAAGAGAGAGAGTTGCCTTTCCATTGTACCTTGTCCTTCTTTATATAGACTTTCCCAAAAGTCCCTCCTTTTATGACATCATGACACATGTCCTAAACCTCCTTAATTACTCCTAACGCCATTCCTTAACATAACCTCCTCCTTATTTGTTAATCCCTTCCTTGTCCTTCTTACCTCATGGATATTTTCTCATTGGACTTGGGCCTAGTCCCCATGTCTCATACTAGGATTATCTACCCTCTTAGGGGCACCCCGAACCCATTTAAGGGGTGTTATTTTTCATGTATCAACATTAGTCCCCTGACTATTGGGTCAATTGTAAAATGACCCAGTAGTCAAGTTACTTTTCATTTTCGATCGCCACATGTCACTAGAAGCGATGCGGTTATCACATCATTTATGACGACGTTTTCCTTATATAAGAGTATTGTGCTCTCAATCCAATCATTGGTTTTAAACTCCCTTTTTCCATTTTTGCCTCTTTCTGACGGATATTTTGCTCAGATGGCTCATTCCCTTCACGGATACGTTTTAACCTTAGCGCCCATCCCCGCGTTGGTTTCAATGTTCAAGGAGATAGAACTGGCGCGCCTATTGCTGTGAAAGCTGAGGTTGGGGAGCTTCATGAACACAGGCTAGAAAATAGGAATTCCATGCGCACTCAGTTCGCGAAGCGTATCAAGATGCTCAAAACGCCGAGCCCTCTGGGAATGTGACATCCGTGGTCCAACATGCTTTAGATGATGCTATCACTGCTTGGTATGCCGCTAATTCGCTTCTCATGGAATCCTCAGTGATGATAGCGACTATAGAGCATGCCATCGCTGATTGTCGTTCACGTATCTCTGGTCAGGAAACTCCGCGGCTTCCGAGGTACGCTCTGTCCCTAGCGGACATTTCAGCACTTGTGAGTTTGTCCAACCCCAAAGATGAACTTGCGCGCTTATTGGTGCTAAGAGCAGAGGTGGAGGTATTATGGGTTCTCAGGAGGGTTCGTCAAGACAAGGCGCGTAGAGAATGCGATGAACACGAAGGTACTCTCGCACTCACTCGGCGTGTAGGAGGCAAGGGAAAAGTCATGCAAGATATCCGTCGGTTGATAAGCGAGGCCAACTGGGAATTGTCTCTAGCCAACATTCAGTGTGACGAGGGGCATCTGATGGCGAAAGCTGTGGATATGTACATTTCCCACTATCGCGCGCTGATAGTCGGCTAGGTTGCATGTCATTTCGGGACAACTTTCCTTGTTGCTTTTGTAGTTCGTTGTCATTTTTTTTGCATCTGCTTTGGGGGTTCTGCCTCTTGTCGACTTTTTGGTGTTCGCATTATTCGTTGTTAGACTTTCTTTTTTATTGATCCTCTTCATTCTTTTGTCTCGTGGATGTTGCCATACTGACCTTGGTCTTTATTCCCAAGTCCCCAGGGTTCCTTTCAAGCTTTCCTTCCCCTGTAGAGGTGCCTTAGATCTTCCTAGGGAGCACCGTTTTTCGCACATCATCGTTGATGTGAGTTGACACGCATCGTAACATGCAAAGGAGGGATGTGGACAGCTGTTGCGTCGTAAATTGCGTCATTTCCCTTTATATACAGTTTTCGTTTCTTAGTTTGATCACTAGTTTCCTTTTAACTTCCTTTTCTCCCTCTTTTGGTTAACATATCGCCTGCATGACTAATTCTCTTCACGGATAGGTGTTATCCTTGGCACCTATTCCTATGTTGGTCTCGGTGATGTTTAAACATGATGAATTGAAGCGTCTTTTGCTCGTGAAGGCTGAAATTAAAGCGCTTCGAGAGCAGAGAATGGCGAATAGAGATGCCAAACGCGCAAGTTTTAGGGAACAGGATGAGGTGTACCAAACTGCTCAGTGAGCTGAATTATCAGGTTGCGTGTCATTGGAGATCCAGCGTGCGTTGGATGAGGCTGTTACCGCTCGCGACGCAGCTAATCAATTATTTACGGATTCTTTGATAATGACGGCTATTATAGATTGTGTCATTTCTGATTGCCGTCTCTGGATTTCTGGCCAGGCAGCCTCACCGGTTCTTGGGAATATTCTGACCTTAGCGGCTGCGTCTTCGCTCGTTCCTCATCCTTACCTTGAGAATGAGTTAGTGCGTTTGTTGTTTCTAAGTGAAGAAGTAGGTTTGCTATGGACGCTTAGGTTAATGCGTAAGGATAAGGCGCGTAAAGAGTATGATGAGTATGAGGATACCCTCACGTTTACTCGTGGGGCCGGATCTGAAGGAAAAATTATTCGGGACATCCACAAGTTGGTGAATGAAGATGATCAGGATCTTCATTTGGCTACCGCGCAATGTGATGATGGACGTTTGATGGTGGAGACTCTGGACGCGGATTTTGCTCGTTGTCGGGTATTAATGGCCGATTAGATTGCGTTCCTTCCCCGTTCGTGGCTCCGTTGTTCTTTTTATACATTTGCTTTGAAGCGTTAATAAGATTTTGATTTTAAGTTGGGGTATTGTTCTCTTCTTTCTTTCTTCCCCCCTTTTGTGGTGTCGTTTATCGCCAACTTGGATGGGTTAGTGGTAGTGCCTGCCTCCCCCCCATTTTTTTGAGGGGTAGTGGGTTGGGCGAGTGGTGGTGGAATGTGCCTGCTCTTCCTCTGCTTTTTATCGGAAGGATGTGATGGGATGGGTGGGTGTTGATGAAACGCGCCTACTCTCCCTTTCTTTGAAACGCGCCTATTCCCCCTTTCTTTTTATTAGAAGGATGCGGTGGGATAGGTGGGCGTTGATGAAACGCGCCTACTCCCCCTTTCTTTTTATCAGAAGGATGCAGTGGGATGGGTGGCCATTGATAGAACGCGCCTACTCCCCCTTTCTTTTTATCGGAAGGATGCGGTGGGATGGGTGGGCGTTGATAGAACGCGCCTACTCCCCCTTTCTTTTTATCGGAAGGATGCGATGGGATGGGTGGGCATTGATGAAACGCACATACTCCCCCTTTCTTTTTATCAGAAGGATGCGGTGGGATGGGTGGGCGTTGATGAAACACGCCTACTCCCCCTTGCTTTTTATCAGAAGGATGCGGTGGGATGGGTGGGTGTTGATGAAACACGCATACTCCCCCTTTCTTTTTATCAGAAGGATGCGGTGGGATGGGTGGGCGTTGATGAAACGCGCCTACTCCCCCTTTCTTTTTATCAGAAGGATGCGGTGGGATGGGTGGGCGTTGATGAAACGCGCCTACTACCCCTTGGCATTCCCATAGCCTTTGGTAGATTTGTCAGCCACCGGGCGCCTTTAGCGTTCCCGTAGCCTTTTGTAGATTTGTCAGCTGGTTGGGCGCCTTTGGCATTCCCATGGAATTTTGTAGATTTGTCAGTCGACCGGGTGCCTTTGGAATTCCCGTAACCTTTTGTAAATTTGTCAGTCATTTGGGCGCCTTTGGTATTCTCATTATCTTTTATGAATTTGCACACCATTGTTGATAACTTACTCTTTATTATTCAGGGAGAGTTCTCATACATTGACCGATTGTAGGCGTAGAACTTTTTCAACCATTTGCCATTGATGGGCGTTTTGACTTTAGTTCCATTCATTCGCCTAAGCTTATAGTATCCACTTTCTGCCACCTTTCTTATCTTGAACGGGCCTTCCCAGTTTGCAGCAAACTTCCCAGTGCTGGCATTTGTTTGCACGTGAGGGGCGATCTTTAAGACCAATTCGTCTACCTTGAAGGCTCTCTCTTTCACGCTTTGGTTGTAATAATTAGTTGTGTGCTTCCTGTAAGCTTCTGCGAATCGTTCCGCTCGTGCTCTTCTTTCTTCTATTGTATCTAAGTGGGCGAAATGACTTATCTCATCTGGTGTGGTGTGACTAGCCATTGCTACTCTCGCTGATGGAATCGCTATTTCCGCTGGTAGTATCGCATCTTCCCCATAAACTAGCGAATAGGGCGATGCTCCCGTAGAGTTGCGCTTCGAGATTCTATATGCCCATAATGTGAGTGGTAACTGCTCATGCCATTCTCTATGATGATCATGCACTGTTCTGCTTAAGATCCGGATGAGTGTCTTATTTGTTGCTTATGCTTGCCCATTCCCCTGGGGATAGTAAGGGGTTATGTGTGTTGTATTGGCGAAGCAGATCTATTACATCCTTGTTTACGAACGACTTGGCGTGTCTGCCCTGATTATCATAGGCGCGCCGAACCTGTAGATGATATGTTCCTTGATGAATGCATCCACAGTTGCTCCGGCGTAGTCTTTGAGGGGTATTGCCTCAACCCACTTTGATGCATATTCGGTAGCTGTTATTATGTATTTGTGACGTTTTGTAGACATCGGTTTGATGGGCCCTATCAGGTCCAGTCCCCAGCTATGGAATGGCCATGGAGTTACTATGCTGTGTAATTGAGTGTGCGGCGCCCGAATCAGGGTTCCATGCATCTGACAACTTAGGCACTTTCGGACATGCTCTGCAGTATCGCTTTCCATGGTTGGACAGTAAAATCCTCCTTCGTAGAGTTATAGGAACAACTTACGCATTCCTTGGTGCTCAGCGTCATGAGACCGAGTTATTACTTCCATCGCTTATTGGTTAGACAAGCATCGTAGCGCGATGTTACTATAGCTTCTGCGATAAAGGACACCCTCATGCATGAAGAAACACGTTCCCTTCTTTTGGATCTTTAGGGATGCCTGCCTCTCGTTGGGGAGCTTCCCATATTGGATGAAATCTATGTAGGGTTGCCTCCAATCTTCTCCCTCAACTGTGCATACTTATGCAGGATGTGGTGGAGCCTGACAATCTGCGCAGCCGTCTTGGAGGGTCGCTGCGTGCGCCGACATGCTTGGCCAATATATTCCCAACCTTTAAAGTTTTCTGTAAAGATGAACGGTCCAGTTTGTCCACACATCTCCGCGTGTAGCCTTTGAAGTATGCTTTCCGCTTCTCTTTTATTTACACATCTTGCGAGGGACCCTCCAGCAGCTCGATAGTACAAGGCTCCTTGGATTACCACGAATTGCTTTAAAGCTTGAGTAGACATTACTCGGTATTTTTCCATCCGAGTTAGGTCTTCAATATACACTCGCCTCCAATCATCTGCCTCCTCGAAGGCTAGGTCTTCTTTCCAGGTGCTGGGCAGCTCTCTTCTTCTTACCGTGACTATACCCTCTTCTTCGCCATTTAATTGCATATTGCTTGCCAGTGTTGCTAAGGCATCTGCATGCCGGTTTCCGCTCCTACCCGTATGGTCTAATGTTGACCCCGTCTGGTTCATCATACTTTGGGCCTCCGCTCGATAAGGTGCTAGGTGCGTCTCTTTGACATGGAAGTCGTCATTCACTAGTTTTGAGTCGCCTTTGACTTCTATCATTCCTAAATTGAGCTCCTTTGCCAATATGAGTCCTTGAATCAGTGTTTCATATTCGGCAACATTATTACTGCACGAAAAATCCAATTTGAATGAATGTAAGAGTAAGTCGCCTTGTGGAGCTTCGAACACTACTCCTTCTCCTCCGACAGTTCCATATGACAATCCGTCAAAGAACATGGTCCAAGGTTTGTCGATATCTGCAGCTTCCACTTCCCCAGGTATGTACTCATGTACCTCATCATCTCCCTCTCCTTGGAACATAGCTATCAGGTCATCTATTGCCTGTCTCCTTACCGCGTTTGGTCGATGATATTTTACCTCAAACTCGGACAATTGTAGCAACCATCGAGCGGTTCTTCCTGTTAGGATGGGTTTCGAAGCTAGGTAGGCGATGGGGTTTGCCGCGGCCACCACAATGGTCTCATGTGTCAGGAGATAAGGGTATAGCTTCTGTGTTGCATATATGAAGGCTACACATGCTTGCTCTACACCCGGATATCTCAATTCCGCATCTCGCAGGACTCGGATGACGTAGTAGATAGGTGACAGTTTATTTCCCCCCATGTCTTGTATAAGAACCGCGCCTATCGCATAGCTGGTAAATGCCATATAGAGATAGAGGGGAATTCCTCGTATCAGGGGTCTGAGTACCTTAGGGCTGATGAGGCATTGCTTTAGTTTATCGAATGCGGCGCACTGCACTTCTCCCCACACAAAGGACACGTCTTTCTTTAGTAAAGGAAGAAACGCAGTCCTTAATTGTGCTAAACCAGGCACGAAGTGTCGTATGTATGAAATCCGTCCCATGAAAGCTTGTAGTTCTTTTGCGTTTGCTGAGGGCGCCATGGTTGTGATCGCCTCAACTTTGCTTGGGTCTACTTGGATCCCTTCATTGGTCACCACAGAGCCTAGGAACTTTCCCGATGTTACCCCGAAAGCACACTTGAGGGGATTCATTTTTAGCTTGAATTTCCTGCATCTCTCAAAGGCCGTCTTTAAGTGAGAGGTGTGATCTTCAGTTTCTTGCGTTTTGACCACAATGTCATCAACGTATACATCTACCGTTTGATGTAATAAGTCGTGGAATATGGAAATCATGGCGTGCTGATATGTGGCGCCAGCGTTCTTTAGACCGAAAGGCATCACTACATAGTAGAAATTACCATATGGGGTTTGGATGGCGATCTTCTTTGCGTCCGACGGAGCCATCTTTATTTGATTGTAACCACTGAAGCCGTCTATGAAGGAGAATCGCTTCTTCCCTCCTGTCGCGTCCAGAGTCATATCGATGTTCGGTAGTGGGAAGTCGTCCTTCGGGCATGCTCGATTTATGTCTCTATAATCCACACAACACCTGATCTTTCCGTTCTTCTTCACCACAGGCACGATATTAGCTAGCCAAGTCGGGTGCTGGATAGGCTTGATGAACTTGGCCTTAAGCAACCTTTCCACTTCTTCCTTTATTGCGAGGGCTGTAGTCCTAGGGAATTCCCTGCTTCTTTGCTTTACAGGCTTGAACTTGGGTGACACTCCGAGGTTATGGGCCACGAGATCGCTGTCTAGACCCGGCATTTCGTCATAATCGAAGGCGAAGACATCTTTGTAGTATTTGAGTAACGCGATCAACGTTTATCTGTCCTCTTTATCCAAGTTCTTTCTTATCATGATGGGGCGCTTGTCCTCTTCCGTTCCTATATTGATCTCCTCCATCCCGTCCATAGTAAGATCTTCAGGCATTCACTCTTCCACAGCCTTAGGGGTCGCTTCATGAGTTGGTCTCGCATCTCCTCGTCATCAATTGTGTTGTAAGGTAGTTCCGCTAGACTTTGTTTGGTTTCTTCAGAGAGAGCCTCCACTTCGTTTGTCATTATATTGGCGCAATCTTGCATATCTGCGGGTGCCCCCTCAGTTGATTGCTATAAGCGGTAAACGTGCCCTCCGTCTGGCTTAGAGAAGCGCTGGAACCTAGGCTGCTCTTCATGTTTCCTCTTCTTTTCGGTAGGGAACACCATTCTGGATAGACTAAACACAGACTTAGTCGGCTTCGTCTTTTCTTCCTCGCCCCACTTAGGGAGTGGGGTGAGTTGCACTTCGGGTATCTCATCCGCCTCCTTAGGTTCGTCGTAGAAGACTGCATCCTCCATGTACGCTTCCTCTGGATCGAAAGGGTTGCTTATAGCGGGAATCCGGTATTGCTTGCCTCCCATATTGGTATTAACACACTGGTGATATGTCGACGCTACCACCTTATGGTTAAGTAGCCATCCTCTTCCGATCAGGACATGGAACGTAGTGTCATCTTCTAATACATATAATGGTGTGAGTGCTCGGATAGGGCCGACCTTCATGACTAAGTTGACAATTCCAATGGTTGTTTGGATATGACCTCCGAATCCCTTTACCGTTGTAGTTCGCATCCTGATTGAAGACCGTTGCACCCCCAAGATGTCTATCGTGTGCATGGAAATCAGATTCAAAGACGCGCCTCCATCCACAAAGGCTCTTTTTAGCGGGTGCTTATTAATGTGCACGGTTAAGTACAAGGGACTGAGGTGTTCTCCCGGATAGCAGATATCTTCGTCTGTAAACACGATCGCCTCCTTGGGGAGAGGGCCATAAGACCTTCCCGCTGCGATAGCTGCTATATCCTTTGACACTTCTTTAATCTGATCCTCGCTAAAGCTGAGAGAATCAAAAAACTGTTTGTGCGAACTTACTGGCCACGCCATCTGTGTTTGTGAATGCAAGGTTCTCCATTTCGACCTCACATGCCTCTTCCTCATCGTCATCCCAAGGTCTCCAGCCATCTCCACTCGGGTCATGAGAGAGCATCATGACTGGGTATTGAATCTCCTTACCACCTTTGGGCTTACTCATCTCGATTTCACCTATCTCTAGCTTCCTCTGGAACATTCTTTGGAGGTTGTAGAAATCGGTTGTGGGATGTTGTATCCTTCGATGGTAGTGACAGTACCTAACGTCGTTCTTATCTATGGTGTCAGGATCCGTTCTTATTGGGGGCAACTGGGTTTGTTTGTTTGATATCCATTGTTCTAACAAACCCACAATATGATCTTTACTGCAAGGCAAGGGCGGGGGAAGTGTTTGTGTTCTCCAGCCTTCCCGGTTATTGTTCGCGCGAGTATTCCTAGGCACGGTTGACACGGTATTGACCGTATTGCGCCAGGCGTAGTATGAGTTGTGCTCTTCAACACAATCGGCGATTCTTGCCGCTGCTTCTTCTAACTCGACAAATGTCGGGAATCGGAAGTTGACCAGGCTTTTCTTAAAGGATGGCGTCATTCCTCGTACACAGATCTCCAATGCTTCTTCTTTGGCAATCTAAGGTGAGGAGACGGAACCTGGCGATGTACTTCCCTATTTCTTCACCTAGGCGATGGTTGCACTTGCTCAGATCTATAGTGGTGACTTTTATTTTTGCTGCATAAAACTTTCTAAGGAAGAGAGTGGACATGGTCGACCACGAGCGGATGCTTTCTGACTTTAGGTTGTCGTACCAAGTGAATGCGTGTCAGTTAGCGACTTCGGAAACTCCATCAAGCATAGCTTCCCATTAGTTGCGTGGTCGTTCATAGTAGATAGGAATCGGCTAAGGTGTTCCCGCGCGTTCCCTTGACCATTGTAAATATTGAATTTCGGCGAAGTATAATCTTCTGGGTACTGATATTCTGTGACTTCGGAGGAGTATGGGCTAGCCATGAAATCATAGTTATCATGCTTCACAACTCTGTAGTTTGTCTCCAAGTACTTAGCCATCGCCTCTTGTGTCATAGCTATAGGTTCTTCTTCATTTTCTACCAAATATTCCGTCGCTCCTTTGGTATTTTGCTCGACGCTGGCCACCTTTAGAAGTTTCCTGAGCTCTTGGTCCCTGCGGACGTGGTCCTCTAGCTCTTTCTGCATCTCCTTTAGAGAAGGATGTATAGGTGGCGTGTTCTCGACTCCCTGCTGTTTGTTTTTTCGTGTGGAGCGTCTGGTCTTCTCACCTGTGTGATTGGGTCCGACACTATACCTACTCTCTCGCTTTCGGGGTTAAGTGGCGGGTCATTTGGTTGGTTCTCTACCACGCCTGAGCTAGCGCCTCCTAGGTATGTCATGGTGAGCTAGGCACGAGCCTCCGGGTGTGGTCGCAAAATGTTGAGGGGTGAATTTAGTTTTGGTTCTACCCGTCCTAACTACACCAAGTGATCTCACTTAACCAAGAATAGTAAGAGAGAGAGAGTTGCCTTTCCATTGTACCTTGTCTTTATTTATATAGACTTTCCCAAAAGTCCCTCCTTTTATGACATCATGACACATGTCCTAAACCTCCTTAATTACTCCTAATGCCATTCCTTAACATAACCTCCTCCTTATTTGTTAATCCCTTCCTTGTCCTTCTTACCTCATGGATATTTTCTCATTGGACTTTGTTAGAGCATAACTCGGTTGAACCCACCAAGCGTTGGTATGTCAAGTTTGGTTGTCATATTTTAGTGAATCAAAACTCATTTAAAGAGACGCTTGATTATATACTAGAGTCAACTTCGTATAGGTTAGCTTGAAAGTGTTAGGATATGAGATTTACAAGTATTACATGAAGACTTGAAGAATGTGAAGAAGTATGGAGCCACAACGACAACATCATCCTTCCTCTTGAGGTTTAATATCTGACTTGAACTGTTTCACTCCCTAACGTATCTTTCAAGTCGTGCATATTTAAAACATAACTGCGAAGCTGTGTATGATACTCTAGTTAGAAATAGTATTAAGGAATACAATACGAGGTTTATTGCTTAACCATTAAACTTTGTATATAAGACATTGACATGATCATATGAATGGTATTGTGATTATGTATGGGTATGAGTGAAGGTTTCATCCTAGGAAACAATGTTTTACATTCGTTTAAAGGAAGTAAGTTCATAAACTTGTTTTGTGGATCGAAAGGGAAATCGCTAGGCTTATTGGTATTGTTATTCATTGCAAATCTATTTTGAATTACCAATATGTGTGTTTAGTAAAACCGCTCATAAACTTGTTTATGTATCTTGGTAAAACTATTCACAAGGCCTAACTTATGTATTGGTATGACTTTTATTAGTGAAAAAGATCTTAAGTAATCACTCAAGATGGTATGATCGATGCCTTGTAAATAGCAACTTTTATCTAGTCATTGGGGAACCGATCATAGTAAGAGGTGCAATAAATTTACAAGAGGGAATCGATCCTTGTAAGAGGTACAACAAGTTTTTAGTAGATGGGGGAACCGATCCTATGAACATGTGCAACAAGTTTGTAGTTTTGGGGGAACCGATCCTATGGACATGTGCAACCGAATACAGGTAGTTACCATAAGTTGTGGGGAACCGATCCTAGTACCTAGTCAACCAAATTTCGGTAACTAGCGTGACTATGCACAGTACTCACATGGAGGTAGAACCAAACTTGTTTTGTTAGAACCGTGAAACCCATGATTGGTGATTTGATAGGATAATCAATCACATAGTTCTTGAAATTCAGACGAACCAATTCTAAACTTGTTTGGAAGTGTGGCAAATCGTTTACAAGATTGTAAGTATGAAAAAGGACTTGCAAAGTAAAGATGTCGACATACTTTGAACATGTGCAGTAACTCTTATTATTATTTGTTCAAAGATATTCCTTAATAGCTAAAGGAGAATCCCAGGATCGAAATAAATTGAGAATCTTTTATTTAAGGTTTCTTAGTTTTTATATGCTATTTAATTTCCAGCAATTAAATGCATATCTTTAGAAAATAATAATTAGTAATGTGCATTTACTGATTATAGATTTTTCTATTGGGATTTCGGTCAATATTTGGACAGTGCATTTCCAGGAGTTATGAAAACCGGTTTTGTGTTTATTGCATATCTTTGAGAATATTCGGTTTTGGAAATTCCTTGGTGTCCAAACTTCCTTGTCTATAAATATTGAAGTTTGCATTTCTAGCAAACTAATCCTCAGACCCAGCAAAACTACCTCAGTTGTGTTGTTACTGGTGGAGCCGCCTATCAGAGAGGAAAGTACCCTAATTAGGAGAAATCTCTTACGGCCGCTCGGTTTAAAGACTTCTTTGGGATTGAGAAGCTCTATTAGTACCGTTGGTGGGGTAGATAATTGCAGTTTATCATTAGTTTTCGATTGATTTGATTGACTAACGGTTGTTGAACTTTGATTGCACCTAGTTTGTTTATGCTTGAGAATCTTATCTTCTGATATAAGATTCACTCAAACTAGATCGAAGTTTCGACGGGGATCTTTAGACTGTTTGTAGATCTAAAGACGTCTTGTGATAATCCAACGTTAACAGACTCCATCCTGTGTGTAATTGATCACAAGAGATTCAAGTTGATTGTGTGAAGGTGCTGATTGAAGATTAAAGACGATTTGAAGACAAGAAGACTTTTGGGGTTCATAATCTTTGGTGTGCACAATACTTGTTTCGGCTGGAAAGGGATCCAACTATAATCGGTTTATCTTTGTGATAGATTGGATTATTAGTTGAGTAGATCGGCATCAATACACTTCTTTGTGATTAATAGTATTGATTTCATAGTCTAACAATTACTTCGGTAGTTGTTGGGAGATTGATCTAAGGACCCGACAAAGGAGTTTATTGGTTAAACGGAAGAGCCTTTGTTAGACTCATATCACGTTGTTTGAAAAGAGTTGTTACCGGACAGATTTGTTGTTCCTTTACTGTTTGGAATACGAACCAAAGGAATTGTTCTAAGTGCGTGACTTATTTACAAGTTGGAGGCGCAGGGATACTGATGGAACTAGGTGAACTATAGGTTTAGGTTCTTGGTCTCAACTATACGAAGTTGGTTTGATTTTTTATAGCGGCTTAATTCTGAGAGTATTCAATTCTGGACTAGGTCCCGGGGTTTTTATGCATTTGCGGTTTCCTCGTTAACAAAATCTTGTTGTGTCTTTTACTTTTCTATTTCCGCAATTATAATTGTTTTATTATAATTAGAAGTAAAATACACAAATGTTAATTCCTATTTTACTTGATAGACAATCCCTAGAGTTTGGTTAAGTCCGAACCTATTATAAAGTAAACATACTTCGTTGTTGTATTGTCTCGATCTTGTATCCATAGACGATCACACGAAGTGTGAACCGATTAGTTATATTGTCTCGACTCATTCCATAGACAATCACTTTCGAAAAAGGACTTATGGGTGGAAAAGTTTTAGATTGAGGTATATTTGGGTACCCTTGTCTTTTCAATTGGTATCAGAGCAGGCAAACATGAAGAAATCTAACAATCTGTGTTTGGTGCGATTCAACCTATAAGAAATGAATTCGAGTTCTCATGAATCGACTTCGATTAACGTACCGCCAAGATTTGACGGATCAAACTATCTATGGTGGAAATCTGCTATGAGATCTTTTCTTCAATCACGAGACTTTAATACATGGCTATTAGTCGTCGATGGTTATGATCGCCCGAAAGTAGCAAATTCGGAAACTGAGTTTAAACGCTTGTAGATGGGGAAAAACGATTTGCTGGTTTTTAAAGGATTGAGGATACGATGATTCGGACGAGGCTCCTCGAACCGAGCAAACTGCTTATCCTCAAACAGATGCACTGCACAGGAATGCTTTGAGTTCGAGAGATCAATCTTTAGGACTCCGGCCTAAACCAAGTCAATGGCCGTTTCATAGTCAATTCGGTCACAAAGAGGGAGATGGGTTGATCTGTAGGAGGGAAGCTGAGAATTGTGGGATCAATGATGATCAAGGATTGTGGATGTGTTATGGGTTTCTGCAAGTTTGTGTAAATAAGTTTCGAATGATTGAGAGAGTGTTGCTCACACGATGATTCTTGGTTAGATGATGGATTGTCTGTTCAATATCTCGTGGATTTTCTGTGTCTTGTTCAATCATGGATTCAGAGACTTACTTATATTGTCAGAATAGTGAACACATTGATCCCAGTAAGTGTGACGGTTTCTTGAGAGTGAAAGAGTGGGAAAGTGGGAGATCGTGGTAAAGTCAGTTCCATGTCGTGTGGAGACTTGACTGATCGTACAACCACTACTTTGCTAACTCCTTCAACCGTTTGCACGACTTACTAACATTTATCATCGTGGATGAACACACGTGCTATAGGCCGCCAGACCAAAACCCTAATTGATATCCCCCCATGTGACGTGATTGATGTCTCACGAACGTGGAGTCTGCAAAGCAGACGTGTATTTGATTAGTCAGTCGTTGACTTATTAGACAGTGAGTCTAAGTTTTGTTGAATTGAGTATGAGTGACGAATGCTCAGTGATTCATGATTGAGACGTACAGTTCTTATGTTGATATTGCTCGTCTGAGAAAATATTGTAAATTCGAGCAAGTATTGCTCGGTTCGACGAATTACTGAATATTGATAGTTGGACCAATATTCGAGAAACTGAGCAAGTATTACTCAATTCGACGAATTACTGAATATTGATATTGATAGTTGGATCAATATTCGAGCAACTGAGCAAGTATTGCTCGATTCGACGAATTAATGAATATTGATAAATTACTGAATATTGATATATTAATCAATATTCGAGCAACTGAGCAAGTATTGCTCAATTCGATGAATTACTGGTAACGTGACCCAATAAAATATTAATTAAAATATTGGTAGTCTACCAAATATTATATAATTAATCTGGATGTCTATTACTGGATCAACATAAAATTATTAGTGTTTGAACTTGCTCGGAATGATGATTTGTGGAGCGTTTGTTCGAAACCCTAATTTTGATCAATTGTTCATCAATTGATGAATCGCTGAAAATAGGTCACTGAGTGAAGGAGAGACCGACCACATGGGATGATGGACGACCATGTAGTGCTCAAGTGCTCGAGTGAGCGTGCACCAAGGTTTTTAGTTGAACAGTTGGTGAAAGAATGATCAAACGCTGGTGTTGATCATTTATTAGAATAATGCTCGTGCGAGCGTTAGATGATAAAACCTAATTATGGAGAAGTGAGGGACCGACCAAGAGGGCATAGAACCGGCCCTTGGTGGTGTGGGACCATCTGATGTTCGATTGACCAAATTCCAAGTTGGTTGTAAAAAAGTTTGGACCCAATATGAGCAATTGAGCAAATTAGGTCAAAATCATGAAGATGTGTGGGACCGGCTCCTTGCGAGCCTTAGGGCCGTCCTTGGTAGGTCAAGGAAGCATGCCCGTGTCACCATAATGTCCGTGTCTAAGTTATGAGAGTTTTGGTATTTTATGATGTGCGTTTGAGCAATATTTTGGATTTTCAGAAGAGTTTGATCTTTGACTAAAATTCTTGATTTTGCTCGAATGAGCAAGTAGAACTTTGCTCGTTTGATCAATATTTTGAGAATATTAAAATAGTAATATTCTAATATTTTTCGTGAGTAGCCTAGTCGGTCATGTGACCATTTGACTTTTTGGCTTTTTCATGATTTGAGCGATATTTGAGAAAATATGAAGAAACCATGATTTTTGCTCAAACGGAGGAGTTTCATGAGATGGGGGAAATAATAATTATGAAAACAAGGGATGTAAGGTGTGGGACCGGCCACGGCTAGGGCATGGCCGGCCGGCTAGGTAGCCCGGTCCCGCAACACCTTTCCCTATTTTATTTTATTTTCATGAAACCGTGAAAATATGGAGAAACCATGAATTTTGCTCAAACAAGGAAAGTTGCTTGAATGAAGGAGTTTTCATGAGTTCATGAAAATAAATAAAATAAGAAAAATAAAGGAAGAGGCGTGGGGGACCGGCCACGGCGGCATGGCCGGCCGGTCGGTGGGCCCGGTCCCTAGGCGCCTCTTTTTTTTTTTTATTATTTTTTTTTTCCTCTCCTGTTTTGTGTAGGATTCCTTGTTTGTCCATATTTTCGAATGCTCGTTCGTGCATTTTGGGTGCTCGTTCGTGCATCATTGTTGAGTACACTTGCACCATTTTATTGGGGATTACTCGGTGATAGTCCATATGCCCGATTGTTGGATATTTATTACTAATTCATGAAATTCAGCGGAGAATGACTCATGAAACGGAGTAATAAATGAATTGTGTATCTATTATTAATCCATGAATTCAGCCGGGGAATTCAAGGAACGGAGTAATGATATAAGATGGTTATCTATTATGAATCCATGGAATCAGCCGGGGATAACCATGGAATGGAGTAATGAGATATAATAGATTATTTTTTAGGAATTCAGTGGTGAATGTCACGGTAGAATTAATCTATTGTAGAATCGAGATATGAGATAGTTGAAGCATCATACTGGTTCTGAAAGGTGTATAGTCAGGGAACAACGTGCAGCGTTGGTATCCTGAAGGCGTTTATCCCCCTCAACAAACAATTATGTAGGAGAGCCACCTGAATCTATACACGGTCTCTCTACATAGTCAGGGAACAGCGAGTGTCGCCGACGTCCTGAAGGCGTTATGCCCTCTCAACAAACAATTATGTAGGAGGACCTTCCAATCATTCTTCTATGTAGAGGTCACGATGAAATGCGTAGCATCGAACGCTCAACTAGTGGGAGGCCTTTCGAGAAACATATTCATCATGGCTCTGAGAGGAACTCGATCATAGATCGTGAAACGGTTCACGGATCGTAAAATATGAATCGTCACATGCGTTCCTGAAGCCGGGTCAGAAACATGCAGTATCATGATTTTACGATTTTGACCTTTGTCGAAAATCCACCATCAACAACGCTTAGTAGATTACTCAACTGAAGAAAAGGCTTTTGCTAAGCAGAATTCAGATGGTTTGAATGCTATTGTACATGATGTAAGTCGTGATCTACAACATCATGTATCAACATGCCTAACTTCGAAAGAAGCTTGGGATAATCTTCAGATCGTATTCGAAGGAAACTCTTCAGAGAAAGAAGCTAGACTTCAAACTCTATTATCCGACTGGAAAAACCTTCGAATGGATGACAACGACACTTTTGAAGAGTTCTACCTCAAACTCTCTGAGATAATTAATGCTTCTTTCTCTCTTGGAAAGACTATCTTTGAAAAAGATATAGTATGCAAAATTCTCAGATCGTTGCCATCAAGATACAATTCTAAGAAACATGCAATCATAGAAGCAAATGATCTTTCAACACTCTTACGAAGCACACTCGTTGGAAAGTTAAAGATCTTTGATCATGAATCACAGTCTATTCAAACTAAGGGAATTGCTTTTAAAGCTGCAAAGATTCCGAAAGCTCCAATGGATAAAAATAGACATTTGGATGATTCAAATGAACAGATTGCAGAATTGTATGATGATGAAATTGAAAAATCATTATCACTGATCACTAGACAGTTTCGATATCTCTTAAAGAAAATGAGTAAGAGATTCATTAAAGATACTCATCGATCGTCTCGTCCACATGATCGTGTTCCAGTCAAGAAAAATCAGGAAGATGACGATGAATATCATCCACAATGCTTCAAGTGTAAAGGGTTTGGTCATATTGCTAAAGACTGTCCCAATCTTAAGAAATACATTGGAGGCAAGGCACTGGCTATAACTTTTGATGAGACTTCTGATTCATATGATTCTGAAGAAGAGGAAACAGCTAATATTGCATTAATTGTTAATTTTATTTCTTCCTCCTTCATTAGTGATTTACCCATTTTAAAAATGGACATGTCTTACGATGTTTGTAAATCATCTAATGGTAAAGGGAAAAATAAGACAAAATGCAAAAACTGTCTCAAGAACAAAATTGCTAAAAGTTGCATATGCAACCTCAGTCAATCTCAAGTTGCTTCGTTAACCAGTGGTAACGAAAAGAGATTATTCCATATGATACTAGATCAAGGACACTCTTGTTGTTCTAGATTCCATAGTGAGAGAAAATATCACACTAATACCACTTAAATGGTATTAGAACATCTTCCTTACTGTGTGCCGATTTTTGTGTAAGGAAGAAGAAAGTTCAAGGCACTTTTGTGTAGATTACGGGAATAAAATCTAGTAATTGAAAATATTAAAGATATTCGTATTTATGAGAATATTACATTTTCGAAAAAATATAAAAAAAAATCCTTATATTCTTTGGTCATTCCTTGTCCGAACTATGGGTCTGGATCCAATGTCTTCTCTTGATAAGATGCTAGATCAGAAAGATCTCTTGAAAAATAAATCTGCATCATCTCTGGACGAGAAATAAAGGAGTAAGATCAAAAAGAGAGATTGGCTTAGCAAGAAGGAAAGAGAGAATATGTTGAAGAAAGATCAGTGTATTGAAGCATTGACACACTTCTGTGTTCAATCCAAGACCGAATTACATGTTCTTGCAGAATCCTTCTCAAAAATATCCCAACTGCAAGAAATTCTGGTCAAGCAACAAGGTTATCTACTGGAAGAATTTCACAAGTGGAAGTGCGAAAGTAATAACCTATCCTTCACCGGTGCTGAGATGAAGAAGTAAATCCATAAAAATAAACTTCAGTTTTTGATTTCTTTCAATAATTGTAAAATCTATTATAAATAAAACTATCTTATTATTATGAATAAAATTATTATTTTATAATTTTTCTTGTGATAGTTTTCGGTTACATAGCCTGTTCTTGAATGCTTTATTTTATTGCTATGTAAGTTTATGGGATGTTTGATTTCGGTTTTATTACCTTGATATTCGATCTCATAATGTGTGAACCCTTATGGTTTGGGGGACTTTTTGATTTAGCGGGATTAAGTTCTAGCCCATATTGGTAGGCTTTATCAAAGGATCATGAGGGGTTCCGGTAGAAACAATATGTGAAAAAATCACAATATGTTGAATCTTTTGGTTTAGCATAAAAGCATATGTGTTTCGAGGTTTCAACTTTTGCGTCGCATAGTTAAAACCCGTTTTCAACCTTTCTCTGGTAAAGGTTGCTCTTTGTTGTTGTTCTTTTGTTTTGGCGGGAGGATGACAACTTTAATGGGGGAGAGTTCTAAGTGAACTTGCGCTTAATGACATATCTTAAGGGGAGAAGAGGATGCGGAATTTGAGGTAAAAATCTTGTTAGTTAATTGTTTTCCTGTTTAAGAAAAGTATGATTTTATTTCATATCCTTATTGCTTTTGCTTAAAAAAAAATCGGTACAATTGATGTTGATTCCATTATTTGTGTATGGATGTTTGATTGTGATTCAATTGTTTCCGGTTAAGAAAAACTATTGTTATCTTTCGTTATTGTTTGGTATCAATTGTTTAGGCTTACAAAATTTCGGTGCTATAATGTCTATGTTTATTTCAATTGCTTCCGGTTAAGATAAATGATTATGCAAGTTGATTTATTTGGTTTGTATGGATTGTTTATGGCTTAACAAAAATGTTTCGGGATCATTTGTCTAGTCCAAGTGATTTCCGGATAAGAGAAACTAAGTTTTTCGGATCTTAGTTAGACTTATCAAATGTGAAGGTTTCGGTTATTCAAGTCTAACCGAATGCCTTATTGAACAAGAATTGATAGTTAACTAACCTAGTATTTGTCTTGTTTAAAAGTGAAAGGTCTAAGTTATTTTTGAGAATAATTAGAGCCTAATGAGAAAAATAAACTTAATTCTGATCTTTATTTTGGTCTTATTGAACAAGCGATTGTATTTGTACAATCGGTTTAGTAAAAGAACTAAGATGCTTAGTCGATTTTTGATGTGCTAAACTATTAGGGAAAATTGCTTCGGGCAATTGTTTCCTAGATAACATGTTAAAACCAAATTACTTGTAGTTTCGGTTTTGATATTGGTTATCTAAAATGGTGTGTAAAACCCTCGTGCTCAACTCTTATAGGTTTGCAAATTCTCTTTGTGAGATTTGTAAGATCCTTTCGGTTTGTCCTTTATTTTTTCGTTTCATTGTCATTTTGTGACAAAAAAGGGGAGAAATATATGGAGTAAACAAGTGATATTGACTTGTTGTGAGTTGGTATCACTAAGGGAAAGGAAATTGGTGCTAAAATGTTTATTCTAACGAAAAGAGTGAAAGCATAGACTAAGGGGGAGTCACATACCATATGATATGTAGTTATGAGGAACTACATGAAAATAACAAAGACGTGCGGATTGAAAATCTACCTATCTTACCTTTAGGGGGAGTATTAGCTTTGTTATTATAATGTCTCAGCGGCATTTAAGGATTGAATTTAATGCAGGTTTTGGGTTGTTTAACTTGGAATCAAGCGTATGTGTATAATGAATTTTTGTAATTTGTTTATCCATATGATGTAAGAGTTTTGTCACTAAAATTGACAAATGGGGAGATTGTTAGAGCATAGCTCGGTTGAACCTACCAAGCGTTGGTATGTCAAGTTTGGTTGTCATATTTTAGTGAATCAAAACTCATTTAAAGAGTCGCTTGATTATATACTAGAGTCAACTTCGTATAGGTTAGCTTGAAAGTGTTAGGATATGAGACTTAAAAGTATTACATGAAGACTTGAAGAATGTGAAGAAGTATGGAGCTACAACGACAACATCATCCTTCCTCTTGAGGTTAGTAATATTTGACTTGAACTGTTTCATTCCCTAACGTATCTTTCAAGTCGTGCATATTTAAAACATAACTGCGAGGCTGTGTATGATACTCTAGTTAGACATAGTATTAAGGAATACAATACGAGGTTTATTGCTTAACCATTAAACTTTGTATATAAGACATCGACATGATCATATGAATGGTATTGTGATTATGTATGGGTATGAGTGAAGATTTCATCCTAGGAAACAATGTTTTACATTCGTTTAAAGGAAGTAAGTTCATAAACTTGTTTTGTGAATCGAAAGGGAAATCGCTAGGCTTATTGGTATTGTTATTCATTGCAAATCTATTTTGAATTACCAATATGTGTGTTTAGTATAACCGCTCATAAACTTGTTTATGTATCTTGGTAAAACTATTCACAAGGCCTGACTTATGTATTGGTATGACTTTTATTAGTGAAACCGATCTTAAGTAATCACTCAAGATGGTATGATCGATGCCTTGTAAATAGAAACTTTTATCTAGTCATTGGGGAACCGATCCTAGTATGAGGTGCAAAAAATTTACAAGAGGGAATCGATCCTTGTAAGAGGTACAACACGTTTTTAGTAGATGGGGGAACCGATCCTATGAACATGTGCTACAAGTTTGTAGTTTCGGGGGAACCGATCCTATGGACATGTGCAACCGAATACAGGTAGTTACCATAAGTTGTGGGGAACCGATCTTAGTACCTAGTCAACCAAATTTTGGTAACTAGCGTGACTATGCACAGTACTCACATGGAGGTAGAACCGAACTTGTTTTGGTAGAACCGTGAAACCCTTGATTGGTGATTTGATAGGATAATCAATCACATAGTTCTTGGAATTCAGACGAACCAATTCTAAACTTGTTTGGAAGTGTGACAAATGGTTTCCAATATTGTAAGTATGAAAAAGGACTTGCAAAGTAAAAATGTCGACATGCTTTGAACATGTGCAGTAACTCTTATCATTAATTGTTCAAAGATATTCCTTAATAGCTAAAGGGGAATCCCAGGATCGAAATAAATTGAGAATCTTTTATTTAAGGTTTCTTAGTTTTTATATGCTATTTAATTTCCATCAATTAAATGCATATCTTTAGAAAATAATAATTAGTAATGTGCATTTATTGATTATAGATATTTCTATTGGGGTTTCGGTTAATATTTGGACAGTGCATTTCCAGGAGTTATAAAAACCGATTTTTTGTTTATTGCATATCTTTGAGAATATTCGATTTTGGAAATTCCTTGGTGTCCAAACTTCCTTGTCTATAAATATTGAAGTTTGCATTTCTATCAAACTAATCCTCAATGCCAGCAAAACTACCTCAGTTGTGTTGTTACTGGTGGAGCCGCCTATCGGAGAGGAAAGTACCCTAATTAGGAGAAATCTCTTACGGCCGCTCAGTTTAAAGACTTCTCTGGGATTAAGAAGCTCTATTAGTACCGTTGGTGGGAAACTAGATAATTGCAGTTTATGATTAGTTTTCGATTTATTTGATTTACTAACGGTTGTTGAACTTTGATTGCACCTAGTTTGTTTATGCTTGAGAATCTTCTCTTCTGATATAAGATTCACTCAAACTAGATCGAAGTTCCGACGAGGATCTTTAGACTGTTTGTAGATCTAAAGACGTCTTGTGATAATCCAACGTTAACAGACTCCGTTCGGTGTGTGATTGATCACAAGAGATTCAAGTTGATTGTGTGCAGGTGCTGATTAAAGATTAAAGAAGATTTGAAGACAAGAAGACTTTTTGGGTTCATAATCTTTGGTGTGCACAATACTTGTTTCGGCTGGAAAGGGATCCAACTAAAATCGGTTTATCTTTGTGATAGATTGGATTGATTAGTTGAGTAGATCGGCATCAATACACTTCTTTGTGATTAAAAGTATTGATTGCATAGTCTAACAATTACTGCGGTAGTTGTTGAGAGATTGATCTAAGGACCCGACAAAGGAGTTTATTGGTTAAACGGAAGAGCCTTTGTCAGACTCATATCACGTTGTTTGAAAAGAGTTGTTGCCGAACAGATTTGTTGTTCCTTTACTGTTTGGAATACGAACCAAAGGAATTGTTTCAAGTGCGTGACTTATTTACAAGTTGGTGGCGCAGGGATACTGAGGGAACTAGGTGAACTATCGGTTTAGTTGCTTGGTCTCAACTATACGAAGTTGGTTTAATTTTGTATAGCAGCTTAATTCTGATAGTATTCAATTCTGGACTAGGTCCCGGGGTTTTTCTGCATTTGCGGTTTCCTCGTTAACAAAATTTTGTTGTGTCTTTTATTTTTCTATTTCCGTAATTATAATTGTTTTATTATAATTAGAAGTAAAATACACAAACGTTAATTCATATTTTACTTGATAGACAATCCCTAGAGTTTGGTTAAGTCCGAACCTATTATCAAGTAAACATACTTTGTTGTTGTATTGTCTCGATCTTGTATCCATAGACGATCACACGAAGTGTGAACCGATTAGTTGTATTGTCTCGACTCAGTCCATAGACAATCACTTTCAGAAAAGGACTTATAGGTGGAAAAGTTTTAGATCGAGGTATATTTGGGTACCCTCGTCTTTTCAGACTTTGGCCTAGTCCCCATGTCTCATACTAAGCTTATCTACCCTCTTAGGGGGACCCCGAACCCGTTTAAGGGGTATTATGTTTCATGTATCAACAATAGACACAAGAGAATATATCCTGATAACTGACAGAATTTAAAACATAAGTTTATATTTAAGGATAAGAGATAATCTCATTGTGTACAACTGGACTGAATTCGAAATAAGGAACCAACACGGGGTTTAATTTTTATCACTTAGTTGTGATTTCATTCATTTTATTTCTTTTATTGTAATTTGATTTGTGTCATAAAAACTAAGGATAACATTAAATAATAATAACTACATTGAAAACAAACTAACTAACTAGTACATCAAATAACCAAATTAAAATTAGTAACTGAACCAGTGTAATATCCTGATCTAAGGGGTCCTCCTTGTTAGAGCACTTCTCTGTCGAACTCGCAAGCGTTGCTATCTCAAGCTTGTTTTTCAAGTTTAGTTGATCAAAACTATATACTTGATTTCTAGTCTACTTATAGCTATGTCTCGGATTAGGATAGAAGTGTGTAGTTGAGCTTTAGATTTCACGCGTTCACCAATTGAAGAAGAAGATCTACTGAAGAGCTTGGAGGAACTTCATCAACAAAAGATATGTGGAGACTAAAACTTATCTATAACTCAGAAGTTTGTTCTATTCTATCTTCTAATGAGACTAAGTCGTATAACTATATAGATTTTTATATTATACACAATTGAAATTTCGAGCCGAGTTTATCTCGTGTATCTATTTCTCGAAATACATGTTGGAAGATTTTAGCTTTAGCTAAGTTCATTGTATACTTGACGAGTTTAGTTGGAGACAATTTACTTGTTGGGGACTAAATATTAAGTCAAAGATGATCATGTGAAAATTACCTTGAACATCTTACATGATTTTTGTGAGACAATCATTTGATGTCAACTTGGGAAGTTCCGTATTGATCGATTAATCAATTGAAAATTACTTGAAGCTAGTGGTATGTGTAAGATTACCATTGTTGTCTTCCAAGGATGTTTCAATGATTAAATGAGAGTTTTAGAACGACTATTATGTCTGGATATAATGCAGGATGTATACCTTGTATGCTGACTGTGCAAGTCTAGTTTAGGTCCGGAACTATTGTTTGCGAACTGGTTTACCTGTGAAAAGGTCCGGAACTATTGTCCGCGTACCTTGTTTGCGAACGGATAGACAAGGCCAAGTCCGGAGCTGCTATTTGCGTACCATGTTTGCGAACGGCTGGACAAAGCCAAAGTCCAGAACTGTTGTTCGCGTACTCAGTTTGCGAACACAGTGGTCAAGTTCTAAAATTGGCAAGTATGGATTTTCATACTCATGAACCCAGGTTCGTTTGAGAACTCAGTTTGCGAACTAAAGTCCCTGGAACTTGAATGCTATAAGGTATATGAACTAGTTTTACAAACCATGGCATTATGTTCATGAATTGGTTCTTGTATAAGTACTTTGTACAATTAGAAACCAAATCGATTTTGTTTCAAATGGTTCATATATATATTTCTATGAGATGATGAACATTTGAACAACTCTCTTGAAACACGTTTAGATTCATTTGATTATCTATCATGATTGATTGATCATCATATTTGATCTAGAAGTGTTTAGATGAATATGACTAATTTATAACTGTTAATATGGCTAACTTCGATCAACTATTATTGAGCCAACGGTTATACACGTTTAGGTACGGTTTACCCATATCTAAATATAGGTATATTCGTTTGTGTGTATCAAGCTAATACCATCTGACGGTGGAGATTGATTGCTTAGTTTCTAAGCAGACTTAGCTTGAATCTTAAATCAGGAGTTCATCTAACGGTAAATATCAATTTCTTTGTTACTAAACTATCTTTGCTTTGATTGTAAGCAACCTTGATTTGAAAGATTATATAAGGGATAACTCTAGAATTTCGGAAACCTAATCCCGACACTTCCGTGTGTCCTAGTTGCAAACTAGAGTCGATTCTCCTTTAACTTAGGTTTTCCAAACCATTATTAGGTTAACGACTTGAAGACTTCATTTGGGATTCTTGAAGCCAGATCCAATTATTTTCTCTGTAATTGAGTATTATGATCTTATCGTATTGAGTTTTATCTTCTCTAAGATTTACTCGAGATTTATCTCTGATAAGTAAGATATAAAAAGTAATCACAACAGTTATTCGTCTCAGACTCTTGTGATTCTGCAATAACTTTTTCTGTTAATCAGTTGGGTTATTGTGAGGTAACTAAAATTTCTAGGATGCTCTTCGGGAGTATAAAACCGGATTATTAGTTGAGTTTCATGTTCACCTTGATTTATCTAAATACAGAAACAAAAACCAGAATAGACTTATTTGTGGGTGACATATTTGTTTATAAGTCTTCGACTTTGGGTCATAGCAACTCTTAATTGTGGGTGAGATCAGCTAAGGGAATCAAGTGCGCAGAGTCCTGCTGGGATTCAAGAGGCGTAAGGAACGCGACTGTACCTTAATCGGTGTGAGACTTGGTTAGGGCTCAACTACATTCTAGTCTGAAGTTAACTTGTAGTAGGCTAGAGTATGTAGCGGCTTAATACAGTATGGTATTCAAATCTGGACTAGTTCCCAGGGTTTTTATGCATTTGCGGTTTCCTCGTTAACAAAATATCTGGTGTTTGTGTTATTTCTTTTCCGCATTATATTTGTTATATAATTGAAATATCACAGGTTGTGCGTAGTTCAATCAGAATTTATAAATCCGACCTTGTTTGTTGGATAGAACTTGATTGACACTTGGGCATTGGTCTTGGGTACCGTAAAAGTTATTCTCACATCAATCAGGCTCACGGATTTCTATTTGTTCGATTTGCTGATTGTATTGAGAAAGAGATAAAGCTCTTTGATATCTTTATTGATTGAGTCTCACTTTTAAGTTGGTGCTCTCGGAATCATATTGGAGTTTAGTCCATACAGATTACCGAACGAAATATTGGGTGTGGTTGTTATACCCCCGCGTTTTCACTCCTAATCATCTTTAGAATCAATATCAATAGTTGTAGGGTTTTACAGTCATGCCTTCTCTGCTCAAAGTGCATAGCATTCGGCTTTCCCTACTTTTAGTTGTGCAGAATACATCCTTGTCATGTCCACTCTAAGAATTGCTCTCATATGTGCATTAAGGAAATGTTTGCCAATCGCTTTAAGATTTTTCTGATTTCTGTAGCCATTCTGTTACGCTATATTATTTTAAGAAGGTTTTTACAACTTAAAAAAAAACTCTTGCATGTTGAATCCTGGAGTTGATGATCGTGCGATCCCTTGATTGCATTTTTATTCCTTTTTTTTTCTTTTTTGTTACCTGGTTCCTCATATCTTTCAACATAGATATTAACCTTAATATATAAAATTACCATGTTGAGATCTGCCAATATTGGTTTGAGGGTTTGAGTTTATTTCTGGTGAACTATAAGGAGACCCAGGTGGTTGAGAAATATTTGTAGTCTCGTATGGTGATTTATTTGGTGAAACAAATCCGTTCAACAAATGGGGATTATATCGGTTCAACTTCTTAAGGATGTGGAAAATGCGTCATAACTGAACCCCACATTTCTCGGTTTTTTCCATTCTTCTCTAGTTTGAAAATTTTATGAATTTGTTATTATAACAAACGTAGGATATTTTAATTATCAACTAAACAAACTCAAATACAACTTACCACGTCACTTCGGTTTCACCGCTCATTTTGTAGCGATTCATTTGCATCAACACAACTACCCAATTGTTCATGTCATGTTGTATTATAACGGCTTGACGATCCTGCAGCATTACGACATTGTGAATTTCCCGTTTCTCGATAAATTTGATTATAAATATTCCTCCAAAGTGTGTTATATTATTTTTGAACAGCATTGATAGGATCAAGGGTAAAAATAACATAACTTCTGCAAATAGATTTTTTTTCTTCCAAACCAAACTTAGGACTGCGAAATTTGGGTGCTGAAGTATTTTGTGATGAACCTGCCATTTTTTTGACCTTTTTGTCTGAATTATCCTCATAACGAATTTTTTTAAAGAATAATTAAGCAACTTTTTTAATTAAAAGAAATTTGTTGGACATTATATGGGTGTAGAAGGTGTGATTTTGAAATGAGAAAGAGTGGTATGTATAGATAATGGATTTTGAGCCGTTGGATGAACTAGCCATTGTCAGTTTAGAATGTCTGCACTGAGCATTTACCTATCGTGTTTGTCCATTTGGTGTTCCCACTGTGGGGTGACAACAGTAAATACTTCTAGTTTTCCCACTCGTTGGACTTGCTCTAAATAGACTATTTCTGTTTCAGATCACGAAAAGAAGGTGCTTGTCCAGAAATTACTTTCCGATTTTTAGAAGCAAAAAACCAAAAGTTATTTCCGGAAAACTTCTAAAAATAATAACTTATTATTTATGAAGAAAATTACTTTTTCTTTATGACTTCCCGGACTGATTTCTTCCTCGAAAAGCTAAATATCCAAAAACCATCTTTTTCAAACCTTGTTTGGTAAAAAAAGAAAAAGCAAGTACAAACTACTCTAGCAACATACCCGATTATATATGAGATTTCCTAACGCAAATCATGTGCATGTGTACAAAGTACCACTCCACTAGTAAAATGGTTTTAGGTTTCTATCTAGTATATGTTCAACATGGTCACACTGGTAAACTCCAGCAGGTTCAAGCACTCCCCTCCTCCCCATAACACAAATACAATCAATAGGAATCTTCCAAGTCTTGTCACCCTATGTATGTATCTATCTCACTAGAAAACACACACACACACATAAAAGTGTGGTGATAAACCTGGGAAAAACTCATGATGACAGTGGAAGAAAAAGAAGTAGAAGAACAAATGAAAGAAATGAATAAAAAAAAGAAACATATTTTATATGAAGCATATAATAAACTACAGTGCTCAAGAATTTCAGACACCATTTGATGAACCAGCAGTGCTTGTAATAGGTCATCAGATCCTCTTGACTACAAGTTTCAAAATTGTCATAATTAAGATCCTTTTAATTTGGATACGACTAGATTGATCTTGGATATTGATTTGTGAGATCGTCCAAGAACTCTTCTACACACTTTAAGATCATATCCTAGAATAATTTTAAAGTTCAGATGTGGAATCCAAGCTAAGCTTGAGGTTTCGGAAACTATCTTCAATCACATATACTTACTAATAGTGATTGACTACCTACTTAATTAAACAGAGTTCTTAGTATAGACTTATTGACTATGAAAGAGATATAAGAAAACACTATATAATATTGTTCAAGGATCTTTAATTTAGATGTACTTACAATTGTATTAGGTTTTGTCCATACAGGTCGCCGAACGAAAATATTGGTGGTACTTGGTACTCTCTCCTTTTCAAATCCTATTTAAGAAGTTCATCCAACTCAGATCACTAAAAAGAGAGTAACTAACCAACACAAAACATACATTTCAATAACTAACTAAAATTATTAACTTATCCATGTTGATCAGTTTTTCCTCGACCAACTTGTAATGGGATTCAGAGTCCAATGGATCACCGGCGGCTTCTTCCTTGGACTTGTTCAAGGATGTTAAATGCTCTTTTCCTTTTTTGGATTTTTATCGAAAAGAAATCATTAAGGAGGGGAGGTTGAGCTTCGTTAAAAAGGTCACGTGAATAGACAAGTTTAGTGATCTGGACTAATCGTCAACCTTTTCGAAGAACTGCAATTACAACAAAAATTATAAATAAACAGAAGATGACGAACTACAAACTTTGTGTATGCATCATGAAGTAACTTTTGTAGAACACATCGTTAGTTCCTGCAAACTTGAAAACTCAACACTAACAATAGTTACAATTAACAGATATCATTCTATACTAACATCTTAGACTTGGACAAATTCAGGATGTAAAATGAATATCCAAGCTTAATTAAAGAATGTATAGATTAACAACACCACTTGAGGGTAGTCTAAGATATTGAAAATAAGTTACATAGAATTCTCATAACCAAGTGCTCATATAATAATATTCTAATGGTTTTTACACAAGCCAACTCTTGTACAAGCCTTAGAATATCTAAAACACTCAATAAATTACTCCATCAAAAAAACCACTACTCAAACATATTAAGTAACTATTGTGATTCGAACTGCAAATACTAATTTTCTATTACATATGTCAACACATCTTAGATTCCTTCTTGTACTTATATTCCATAACAACACATCATCAGATCCACAATTTCTTTGCACTAAAAAACAGTCAATAAATTACTCCATCCAAAAAACCACTACACAAACACATTAAGTAACTGTTATAATCCGATACTGCAAACACCAATTTTTCTACTATATATAACAATAAAAATCTTAGATTCCTTCTTGCACTTAGATTCCATAACAACACATCATCAAATCCATAATTTCTTTGCACTAAAGAACACTCAATAAATTACTCCATCCAAAAAACCACTACTCAGGCACATTAAGTAACTATTGTAATCGGATACTACAGATACTAATTTTCTGTTACATATAACAATACGTCTTGGATCCCATAACAACACATCATCAGATCTATAAAATCTTTGCGCTAAAAAACACCCAATAAATTACTCCATACAAAAAACCATTACTCAAACACATTAAGTAACTACTGTAATCCGATACTGAAAACACCAACTTTTTATTACGTATAACAACACATCTTACATTCAATCTTGCACTTAGATTCCATAAAAACACATCATCAAATCTACAATTTCTTTGCACTAAAAAATACTCAATAAATTATTCCATCTGAAGAAAAAAAACACCACTCAAGCACATTAAGTAACTACTGTAATCCGATACTGCAAATACCAATATTCCATTATATGTAATAACACATCTTAAATTCCTTCATACACTTAGATTCATAACAACACAACATCAGATCCATAATTAATTTGCATAATTTCAAAATGAAACTAGCAAAATATGAACGAATATTACTTTTATCTTGTAAGAATATTAAAGAAAATAAATAGAGTTTACCTAATTGCCGAGTATTTTTTTCAAAAGCTTTAAAACTTTCTCCCAATAATTTTTGTTGATCTTCAAACTCAAACAATTTCTGGAAATCGGTTAGAGTATTTATTATTAAACCACCTTTATCACGAAATTTAAGAGGCTAACCTTCTTCACCATCCTCGATATAGTTGTATAACACATGAGGGAATAATTAATCTCTCTACGATAGAACCCCCACGAGAAGATGAAGCTTTACTTCCCATTTAGGGTTTGGATTATCCTTAACAAATTCTTCTGACAGAGAGAGTAATTGAGAGTCGAGAAATGATAAATAGAAAAGATTATGATCTAAATTGATTTAAAAGAAAGAGAGATACAATCTTTATAAAGAGGTATTACAAATGGCAGACTATCAAACGGGAAACAAAAAACCGAAATGAGAACTAACAGTTATACTAGACTGTTATACAAGAAACATAAAGGCACACTTAGAGAAAATAAAGAACAACTAGTTTTAGCTGAGCCACGAGATGTTTACTCACTAACCGTTGGCTTCATAATTAGTCTACATTAATTAAATACCTCTAGTTTTGGAACCATTCCAATATACCCTTACAATTATTTCCCTCCCCTTATAGAAGCTAAGACCGAAATAGTACATTACGAAAGAGGGAGTAATTGAGAGATTTTTTTTGGAATTGGCCCTAAAGAAATGGATTTATACTAATCCTTAAAAGGATGTTTGGATACCATAAGAAGTAGAAGTGTTTGTGCTAGCCATAAGTCAAAATCAAAACTATTTTGCTTCACAACATTTGTTGTTTTTAGCAATCAATTTCAAACTTTATTGTTAAAAACAAGTTCTAAAATTGTATCCAAACAGAGTATGTTTGAATACTAGATATGGAAGTGCTTCGGCTTTTCCAGAAGTAAAAGTCAATTACGGAAATTAAAAGCAAAGAGATTTTTCTCAATACAAAATTGATTTTTTAGCTTCTAAAAGTTATTATAAAATCGTGTCACAAAACTAACTTCTTTTCTTTTTATTTATAGAAATCGAAAATTAAATCTCTGGGTGTATCCAAACACCCTCTAAACAAATCCCTATGGGTAAAAAATGGGTCATTTTGGAGTCCAATTTTGTGTACGCTTCTTAAAGAATGTCCATGTAACACCCCAATAGGATTAGTTTGTCCAAAATAATAACCGGTTTACAATTCAATATTTCTTCATATATTGATGATGATATGTTTCTATTTTCTACTGCTTCAGAGAAGTATACTTGCAGTTTTGATTATAAGAATGAGGTTAATTCACAATTCTGGTATCACCCTCATGGTTGATAAGAATTAATGAAATGATAAGGGTACCAAGTACACTACAATATTTTTGTATCAACCTACTACAAATACACCTTGTTGTATAATCTTATAAAGACAATAAATGTCAAAAGACTATTTCAACAACATGTACACTTGGTTGGTATATAGCTTAAACATCAAGTGAGCATAATGCTATTACTGTTTTTCAGACTTTTAGATTTTAGTTATAAAACTTAGGTTGAATAGTAAACCACTTGTCTAACTCCTTATTCAAGTAAACAATCCTTTTATACTAAGAAGTAGAAGGATTTTCATTTTGAATATCTTTCGGTTGAGCTTGGAGAGTACTAATATTTTTGTTAATGTCCCCAAATTCAACCTTGTTCTATTGACCTAATATGATTTTAATATTCTTTTGTTTCCAAGAAAGATTGTAATCTAGTGAGTCATTAATGTCAACATTCCAGGCTAATCTTAGTTGATTACTAAAATTTCATGCTTTAACCAAGTAGCAAAAAATTTTAATGGTCACCATAAATAGCTAACAATAGGATCAATGATTAGCACTAAGGGACAATGATCAGAACCTAATTGAACTAGATGATAAATTTTAACATGTTGAAAATTTAAACATCAATCATTGTTTCCTAGTACCATGTCTATTCTAGCTTTCTTAGTATCAGTTTCATACTTGTTACTGGACCATGTGAAATCTATACCCACACAACCAAGGTCCATAAGACCACATATGTTTAATTTCTTCTACAACCGTTTCTCAACAGTACTAAAATTAGAGGGAAATATATAATCAACAAAATGAAAATTAAGATCCTCTAGAACAGTCCATGGTTGGTCTAAATCTTCACTAAATTCTCGAAGATAGTTTCATTGAGTTTTTCTAACCTCAGAATAAGGATATCCAACATAAAAGTGAATAAAACTTCAGGTTTAGTGGGATACACTTTTACTACAACAATAGTCATGTTATTGTTAACATCAACACCACTACATATAATTCCATCCTTCCACATAAGAATCAAACCTCTTACAAGTCTAACTCTTTTTATGCACACATGATTATAGTAATGTATAGATTGAGCTATGCTAACCTTCCTTTCCTCACAAATCTTTGTTTACGAAAGGAAAATGATACCAGGCTTTGAGCTTTAACTAGGTTTCTAAATTGATATTTAGTAAAGCTATTAGATATTCCTTGAACATTCCAAGATATTACCCACATCTTATGGGATTCTTCGAAAATATCAAAGCTAGAAAAAAGAGATGAAAATCAAATGGAAAATTATAGTAAATTTTAACAGGACAGTTTAGCAACCAAATCAAAAGAAAACCTAAACTAAAAAAATTAGGGCATAAAATATTTTCTTAAGTTTAAAAATTACCAGAGTTAAGTTTTTCTAAGCTTCTTTTGTGTGAGAATTTCATCAACATCATTATCAATTGAGTTTGTTGACATTGAATAACTTCATTCTCATTGCACAACCCATTTTCGATGGGTGAAAACATGATCAACAATAACTTTTTTGTTATCCTGTTTTTGGACAACTAAAAGTTTTACCATGCTTCTGCTTTCCAAAAATTGAACAAATAGAGATCAAGTCTCATTGTTTTCACATGAACTCTTTTGTACTTCTTCAAGATAATGTGAACTTCATCTTCCAAATAATCATAGTCCATTTCTACAGAGGCAAAGAGTTTGCCTAACAAACTTATAGACCATTCATTTGATGCTTCATCTACCACTTCAGCTGTGGTTATAGTTCTACAAATAGGTCTAGCAGATCTCAAACAATCGGTAGCAGATTACATCATTGAGATAGAAGCAAGTGTATCTTTCTTTCGACTTTCGGCCATATATGACACTATGAACTTGAGATAGCAATGAAAGGTTTTGATTGAGTAAAAGAGATTAGGGTTATTGTGGAGATGAGGATACCAGATGGGATTATAAAGAGAAAACTACTATTGAGAATTGTTATGTAACCTAGAATACTGATAAAAATGAGATTTTTTCTCAAATTCTGTATGCTATTTTGAGCAATTTTAAAATTCAAAATGGGGGAACAGTCACTACAGTTACATTTGTAATTACAGATGTAACAGTTGGATAGGTTTTTGAAATTTTGGAAACATCTAAAGTTTGACGTTATGATTCCGCTTACAAGGTGACAAACAACTTGAAAACCCTAAGTCTAATGAAGAAGGATTGAACAAAAAACTGAATAACACAGATTTTCAGACGACCTTGAAGATATCTTCAATGAAGGAAGAAGTAGGCAACCTTGATAATTTTGACACAACTGTTTTGATAAGCAAGACTACCACCCAAACTCAATAACATAATAATGTTGATAAATCCACCACGACTGGTTATCTCACACCGTGAAGCAACTAGGAAAACTGCAAAAAGATAATTAATGAAATATGGTAGAAGAAAATAACATCATAAATTATTAAATCTTCAAGGATGATCCATGGACAATCTTATAAGGACACTATCTTACAATATTTATACTAATTTATCTTTAAAGTCCAAACTACAATAAATTTGAAGCAAAAATTTTGGTGATACATTTGTCTTATGAAAATCTCGACAATCTTATAAAAAATGACCACAATCCGAGTCGTATCACCATCTACCACTTTCAAAAGCAACCGTTGAAAATTAACGGTCTAAATTAAATATGTAGATGGTGAGGATTGATATCTCGAATTTTGCTCATTTTTTGTAGGAATCTAAAGTTTAATAAGAGGAACGTATCATCAAAATATTAGCTTCGAATTCATTATCGTTTGGACTCTTAAAAAAAATGTTCAAATCCTGTAAGATAGTGTACCCACAATAGTGCCCATGGATCCTTAGACAAGAAGATATCTAAGTGAAAAACAAAATATTTGTACAAAATTCATTACTAAAGTTTTTAAGAATTGAAAACCATGATTATTTCTACAAACAATCACACATCTGCTAACGAACTAATTGTTATTCTCTCTAGTTTCTTGCATCTATTGTAGTCTGTTAATGCCATCCAAATCCAAACACCTTTTTTTTTTAAACCTTGCCTGGTAACAAAGCAAGTTCAACACATTGTTTGTTTACTCCTGACTGATCTGAGTCGTCTGGATCTGAGTGAAATCACCTGACTCATCTAGATATGCCTCAATATGTTTGTTTTTGAGGCAGACCTGACTCATCTGACTCAAAAACATTTGAGGCAGTGATTTGGTTCGATGAGTTAGGGGTAATTTCATACCTGACTCAAACGTGTCCGAGCTAGAATAGATTAGACTCAAAATAGAAAACAAACGGCCTGGCATCTGACTCGCGACGAATAAGGGGCCGACTCAGATCCACATAGTGAGTCAAATACAAACAACCATGGTGCAAGTGTTCAAACTTCAACTACTCCGACTACATACCCGATTATAGATGAGATTTCCGACCCCAAATTATGTGCACGTGTACAAAGTACAACTCAACTGGTAAAAAGGTCGTAGCAACAGGGTCACACTGGTCAAATCCAGCAGGAACAAGCGCTCCCCTTCTCCCCATCATTCAATAGGCATCTCCCAAGTCTTTCTCACCCTATCTATGTCTCTATCTCACTAGACAACATACACACACACAAATAAAAACGAAAAATGAAGAGTGGTGATAAACCAGGAGAAAAACCCATGATGACAAGAGAAGAAAAACAAGTAGTAGAAGAAGAAATGGAAGAAAAGAAATGTATGTTATATGAAGCATACAATGAACTACATGGATTAGCTCAAGAATTTCAGACACCATTTGATGCACCAGCAGTACTTGTAGTAGGTCATCAAACAGATGGAAAGAGTGCTTTAGTTGAAGCATTAATGGGTTTTCAATTTAATCATGTTGGTGGTGGTACTAAAACCAGAAGACCTATTACTCTTCATATGAAATATAATCCTGATTGTGATCTTCCGCTTTGTCATCTCGTTTCATCTGATGATACTAACAATGTTGCTATTGTTGAACCAACAATTGCAACAGCTTCTGAACAGAAATCTCTTCAGCAAATCCAAGTAAGTTATCAGAATTCTGCTCATTTCAAGGGTTTTGATTCGTTCTGTAATCATGCTGTAGTTACTTATAAAAGCAGTAATTGTGATACTAACAAGATGAATTTTCTTTTTGAATGAATTTTTAATACATTTGATTTCATTATTAGTGCACATGAAAACCCTAATTGCTAAGTGTTTTTGACTTACAAAGCGGTTTGGTCAGTTGTTTGTAAAGCTCTTCAAATGTGGATAGCTAGTGTAAAATAGACTCGGTGACGGCTGATGTTGTTGTTGTTGTTATTGCTTATATTGATGATTTATGGTTAATCGAACCCTGATTCTAACTTTGTACATACTCATCGTGGTCAGTTTCATGTTCCTTGAAATGATTTTTTTATATTTTTTTCCAATTTTTGGTAGTGTGTAGAGAACATGATAGGCAAAATTTGCATTTTTGATTAACTAAAGAAAGAATATATACTTAGGAAACTTGTATGACAAATGTTAACTATCTATCCTGATATGTTGCATGATAAGTTTGTTTTAGGTGGTTAACCTAGACTAAGTTTTGTTGCTCTTAAGGTTGATATACAGGCTCTGCGGTCATGAGATATAGGAGCGAATACTTATGCTCTGAAGGCTGATTGATACTACTTAGATTTGTTGATATCGTTTAGGCTCCAAAAGATAAAGCTGCACAATTAGAAAACCTGCCACTGTCTAGTTTAATTCCATTGGTTCACCTATTCTTGCAGCTAAGTGAGGCAGTCCTTTTTTGATTGAAAGATTAATACACTTTCCGATTTTATGCTCTGAACTTCTATATGGTGCAGGCTTACATTGAAGCTGAAAACAAGAGGTTGGAGCATGAACCATGTCAGTTCTCTGCTAAGGAAATCATTATAACCGTTGAGTATAAATACTGTCCAAACCTAACTATAATTGATACCCCGGGACTTGTAGCTCCGGCCCCTGGTCGCAAAAATCGGGCTTTACAGGTTTGTTCTGTGAATCCAATTTTGTATAGTTGAAGACTTTTAATTTTTAACTTTAACCTTAATTTTGTCTAATGATGATGATTGCACTTTGCAGGGGCAAGCTCGCCTGGTGGAGTCCCTTGTCAGAGCTAAAATGCAGCACAAAGAGTTCATAATACTTTGCCTTGAAGATTGCAGTGATTGGAGCAATGCTACTACACGAAGAGTGGTGATGCAAGTATGCATGTTCTTCCTTGTTAGACTTTAGATATTGTCAAGATATTATTAGGTCACATTGGTGCTTTTTCGTACTGGTGAGCTCTTGATGTTTGATCTATTATGTAGCGCAAGATAGATTGTAACTTTTTTGCGTTTTCGGCATGCAGATTGATCCTGAGCTCTCAAGAACTGTAATTGTCTCAACCAAACTAGACACAAAAATTCCACAGTTTGCGTGTTCTTCGGATGTAGAGGTTTTTCTTAGGCCCCCTGCTTGTACTCTTGATGGCTGCATATTAGGTGATTCTCCCTTCTTTACGTCGGTACCTTCTGGAAGAGTTGGCACTGGACGGGAATCTGTCTACAGGTCAAATGATGAGTTTAAACAGGTTATTTCTGTGCTATTTATTTATTCCAATCTAGGTCCATCAGTTTCTAAAATGAAGTATACCTTTCTTATATGGTTTGCGTTTTTGTCTGGTTGCTTCTTCAAAAACAGATTTTAGCTAATCATATTTGTGGGCGAGAGATTACTTTTATTAGGTCATTTATAATCTAAAGATATGTCTTATTTCGATCCTTGGGTCTTCCTACATTCCTCACTGTATCACAACGTTACTACATTGGCTTTTCTCAAGAGCACAACATTGATCCTCGTTCATGGTCCAGTTAAAATTATCCTATAGAGGACCTATGTGCATTTATAAGCTCATAAATTGTTTAAGAAATCTCTTGTGTGCCCATCAAAGTCCAAAGCTTAGAAGTTCACATGTACCCCAAACAACTATGCCGATTCAGGTCTATCTTGCTGAGTTGCTAGATAATTTAAACCGCTCAAGCTCATGAGTTTCTCATGAGTCAAAGTATTTAAAGGCTAGTTCAATAATTTGTTTGGCCCCTTTAACGAGGCGAGGCGGTGTCTCAAGGCCAGTTGCATGCCTCAAGTTGCAAAACAAAATTAATGTTTATTAATTCAAAAAATAATTACATCAATTCTGAAAAGCTCAGTGATTTCCTCCCTTAACAAGTTATTGACTAATGTAAGCACTGGAGGTGGTAGGTTTTGTATCCTAATAAAACATTTTCATGAGGAAACTATCGAACTCCTCTTGGCACTGAACTTCAGGACAGCTGAAAATATATGTACCGCTACGGACGGTGTTGCCCATGTGAAGTATCTATAATGCACTTGCTTATCGCCGTATGTGTTTTAGCTTGGACATCATGATCACTTCCTGCAGCGCATTGAATTATTCTTGATGGAGTTAACCTATTCTGTTTAACTAATTCTTTACACATCTTCCTGAAAGTTACTGATTCATCATTATCTTCCCTCAAAGCAGGCTGTTTCTTTGAGGGAGATGGAAGATATTGCATCCTTAGAGGAAAAATTAGGCCGGCCTCTGTCTAAGGAAGAACGAGGTAGAATAGGAGTAAGCAGCCTTCGGTTGTTTCTGGAAGAATTGCTGAAGAAAAGGTACACACAAATATCTATGGTAACCCATTGTTGAATTTTCACGAAGCTAACGTGGTGATGCCTCGTTGTGTGGTACTTGCAATGTCACAAGGTATATGGACAGTGTCCCATTGATCATTCCGCTTCTCGAGAAAGAACACAGAACCACCACTAGAAATCTGAATGAAATCACCCAAGAGCTCAGGTTTGTCTTTCACTTTCTTAAACTACAGACTTGCATAATGAGAGTAGGATTGACTTGGAGTTGAAAGCATAAAATTATCTATGGGGAAAGCGATAGTTTAGACTATAAATATTTATTCATATCTGACTGTGTTAAGAAATGCAGCAACTTGGACGAATTAAAGTTAAAGGAGAAAGGACGTCTATTCCACGATTCATTTTTGACCAAGGTTCTCACTCGAACTGCTCATTTCCTAGAAGAGATTTCCTAATTTTGTGTTATGCTTGCCCTCCATATTGGGATTTAGTCAGGATTCTTTTGTTTACTTACTCCTATTGATATACACATCTGCCCTCTTCAGTTGTCGCTGCTCCTGAAAGGAACTGTGGTCGCACCGCCTGATAAATTCGGTATGGTTTCTTTTTTGAAATCGTGATTGCTGTTGTTAAGGATGTCAGAGAGTTAGAGACAATTGTTGGAAATCTTATAGCTGCATCAAACAATTTTTGTTTCAATTGCGCTTTCATCCTTTAGTTGACTAACTAGAGACACATTTCCACATTTGGTCACAGGGGAAACGCTCCAAGATGAGAGGGTCAATGGAGGAGCATTCACGGGTACTGACGGTCTGCAGTTCCCATTCAAGCTAATACCTGTAAGTTTCAAGGAGTATAAAAATTGAATTTACAATTTACATGCAAGCATATCAGTCTTTCATCATAGATTGCATAGGAATCTGGGTAGCTTTTTTGTCTTCCATTATTTTTATTATTATAGGAAAATATTACTAATTATGCTGATCTCACCCCTGACCTTCCATCATAATCTTCCTAAAAAATTAGGAGGATTCTTTAGTCACATATTGTGACAATCTTGATCATGTTTAGCAAAGAGTGTTAGCCACGGCATTTTCCATTTTGTTCGACTGCAATTAAATTAGTCAATCATACAACTGTCCTCAAAGCCTTAATGTTTCTGTTTTAAATTTTGTGACTACAAAGTGTTTTCATCAGTTACTTTCAAAGTAACTTGTTTACAGTTACTATTGACTGGTAGGACTGCAGGAATGCTATCAAAATATACAACATGTAAGCCTCATTGTCTATCTCAAGCACTTCCTGACTACAAAATGTATTAATCAATTATTTTCCAAGTTTATTACCTTGTGCTGAATCGTAACCTGTAATTAGTAACTAGAGCCTTTTGTATTCAGAATGCAGGAGTGGTGCTATAAAATAAGCTCTGATCCGTAAAACCTTGTTGTCCCTCTTATTAACTTTCTGATGCATGCAATTTTTTTTCGCTACTGTTCAAATTTGTAAATTCGTGCATACTTTTAATTAGTAAGTAGTTACATTTCTTTTGTATATGTGTGATCAGAATGCTGGGATGCGCCTTTATGGGGGTGCCCAATATCACCGTGCAATGGCTGAATTCCGTTTTGTGGTGGGGGCAACCAAGTGCCCTCAAATTACACGGGAAGAGATTGTAAATGCATGTGGAGTCGAAGATATTCATGATGGAACAAACTATTCCAGGTCTCCTATGTTTGTCCATTTCATAATAATAGTTTCTTTAATTTATGTTTCATTTATTTATTTTCCACTTTATTTTTGTAGAACTGCTTGTGTGATTGCTGTTGCAAAGGCCCGTGATACATTTGAACCTTTTCTTCATCAGGTGAAAGGTTCATCCCTCTCTGTTCACACACTCGATGTATTCACCAAATCGCTACTAACTAACTAAGAACACGAAGTTTCGTAAGAGACATGTCTATATTTTTAGAACATATTAGACTTGTACAAAATAATTATTGCAAATAAATACTGTATCACATATAAATGTAGGGCTTCCCATCATGTTGTAACTTTGATAACATCCTGTTAGCATTTTACCCCATAGCTCAATTATTTGACCATCCATATCACTTATTCCATATTTTCCATTCTCATCAGCTTTGCCATGGAAAAAAATTGATCTGGCGTAGAAATTGGTTTACAAATTGTTTGTATCTTGTGGAGTGACTAACTGCCTCATTTCTTGGAACAGCTGGGCTTTAGACTCTTACACATTCTAAAGAGACTGCTTCCAATATCTGTGTATCTTCTTCAGGTATCTGTTGTCTTCTTTTGTTGTTGTTATTTTTGAGATCTTAGCTTTCAGATGTCTGAGGTTATCAATTATTTGGACAGAAAGAGGGTGACTACTTGAGTGCCCATGAAGTTTTTCTGAGGCGTGTTGCATCTGCCTTCAATAATTTTGCAGAAACCACTGAACGAGCATGCCTTGAAAAGTACCTTCTACCTCTCTTTCAATATCCCTATATTTGATTTTATTTTTCCAGATTCTGTTTTGGCTGCATTTGTGCAAGTTAATGGCGCAATCAGATCATGACTCAATTAAGGTGGTTAGTGTTAATAATGACATCCTCCACTACCTCTGCTAGCTGTAAAGAATGAAATCCCGAGCTATAAATGTGAATTTATTTGATTGATATTCATCGCAGCTCCACATTATTTTCTCTAACTTATCTATTCATTGCATCTAATTTTATTCTTATTCTAGGCTGTGCTTGATATTCAGTGAATAACTGTAACTTACAACTGGTAATAAGTAATCACTCGATACTTATAATGGTGGTCAACAGTAGATTTTGATTGAAGTCCGCATTGAGCGTTCAGACCTTGATGGTATCTAAACTAAACATCACAATTCCTCAAAATTAGATATTCTGGGATGCCAAACACAATCCTAGACGTGTAGCATAGGAGTAGGGTCTGAACACATATCAATAGTTCAGCTTAATATGATAGTTTTTTTGACTGTTTTATTTTTTAGCCGTTTGGATTCTTTTTGAGTATTTTGCACTTACCCTTTTCTTCTTTAAACTCTATTCCAGGTGTATGGAGGATTTGGTGAGCACCACACGTTATGTCACCTGGTCAATCCATAATAAGGTGAACATAGTTAAATTTGCAGGCAGCATGTAGTCCTCTTTATGTAAATTTTTTTGGCTGATTTTACTTTGCTTCTTTTCCATCAAATTATCAGAATAGGGCTGGACTTCGTCATTTCTTAGACTCATTTGCTGGCTCTGAAAATACTGTTGCATCCACTACTGTTGTTTCTCAAGATTCGTTTGGGCCAGTTATGAATGAGAAGAACGATTTGAAACCAAGAACAGATGTGAAACTTAGCCAGTTAGCTTCTTCAGGCATGGACTCGGGAGCACATGGTATTCAAACAACAGAGGCAAAGCTTGTTGATCTGTTAGATACGACACTTTGGAACCGAAGGCTTGCTCCGTCATCTGAAAGAATTGTGTATGCATTGGTGCAACACATATTCCATGGCATAAGAGAACATTTCTTGGCATCTGCAGAGCTGAAGGTTGGCACTATCCTGTTTCTATATTGTAATTCGAATGAATTTAATGGGTGTATAGGCTTGAGCAACATGTGCATGCTCTTCATATATTTCTTCCTTTTGACCACCTTTTGGTGGGTGTAGTTGCCCACATCTACATTTAGCATGCGTCCGGTAGACCTCGCCATCCGATTGGTCAGTTAGACAGTCCAATAGATGTGGCCATGTTAGAATGTGGGTGTACAAAATCGGTTTCTCCAGTGGGAACTTAGAACTCGTGTCACCAACTAAGTTGTATCTAGCCTGATTCAGAAATGGACACTGGCATGATTATCTGAATCAATTACAGATGACTAGTAACTCACTCAGAGATCACTTTAACAAAGACATACCATTACTTCCATTTAGTTTGAATCCCACATGCTTATTTCTAAATTATATTCTGCTGCTCTTTAGGATAAATACTATATATTTATTTTTTTCCTTCTTTTGTGCTGTGGCAGTTCAACTGTTTCCTTCTAATGCCGGTGGTGGACAAGCTGCCAGCCCTCCTCCGAGAAGACCTGGAATATGCATTTGAGAATGAGTTGGAATGTGTCTTTAATGTCACACACTTACGCCACTCACTGGGGCAGCAGAAGCGGGAGATGGAGATTGAGCTTAAAAGGGTACATACTTTTATCACCTTTCTTTACTTTCTCTGGCAAAACTTCTTAACGTCTGTCTGATTGTCCTACTCCATATGTTGTTTTGCAGATACAGAAGCTCAAAGAGAAATTCAAACGGATACACGAGCAACTCAGTTCTATTAGGCCGGAATAAACCTTCATTTTCTGGATTCTTCTTTCTATCCTATGTTTATATGTGCACATGAAGAAACCTTCTCACGAAATGATGAGTTTGCCATTTGAAAGTAGTTGTGGACATATTTCATAAAGGCTTTCAAAATATCTTGTCTTGGCTTAATTGGGAGAATGTTTTAGCTCCATGCCCTCAGATTTGGGACTTTCTCAATTGGCCAGCAACCAATGTCATATGCTTTTGTTCCAGTTAAACCCAACACCAGTTGACATTGAAAAATAGAAAGAAGCCTTGGTTGCACTGGGTACTTCAAAAAAGAAAATTGTTATATTGGGTGTCATTAGGGGTGTGCATAAAATCCGGAACCGCGGATTTCATCCGCAACCGTCCGCAAAATTGCGGGTGAAAACCAATCCGCAAGAGTCTATGGGCCGGACACGGGTGAGTTTTCAAATCCCCAAGGTTTAGCAGTTTGGTTGCGGTTGGTTTTGTAAATCCGCGGATTAACCCGCACCGTAGGTTATAACAAAAAAAGATAAAGCCCAGTTAAATAAAGCCCGTCAAAACAAAGCTTATGAACCTTCAGCCATGTATTCTGCTATTTAACCTAACAGAGTTTGCTTTGAAATGAAACGAACTGAAGTTCCCCTTCGCTCAATTTCATGTTAGTTTCAGTCCAAATATCTTTTGATTTTTTTGAATGGTGTTCATATCTACATTATGGAATTCTCCTTTCGGCTTATTAGTCCCTGAATACTGATTCTACTCCAAATCAGTTACTTTGTTTTTCATTATTATGCACGCAAGTTGTTTGATGAAATGCCTAGCATAGCATGTCCAAAAATTCCCTCATCAGTTTTGTTTGTTTACTTTTTTTTTTCTTTTTTCTTCTGACTAAATCCGCGGTTAAACCGCATCCGGTCCGTATTACCCGCTAATCCGGGGATGTGAAATCCACGGGTGATTGGGCCAGTCACGGTTCAATTTCCCAAATCCGCAACTTTGACGGTTTGGTTGCGGGTGACCCCTAATCCGCAACCGTCCGTCCGTTGCACACCCCTAGGTGTCATAGACTCGAGTAGTTAAAATCCAACCCCATTTGTTTCATCTGCATTTAATCATAAAACCTTAAAGAATTAAGTCCCGTCAAAATAACTTTGTATCCTTGGATGTAAAAGTTGAGTAAGTTGGGTGGTGGGTACATCATACATGTATAGCAAGGCATGTTGTGGTAGATATGTATTGTTCCATAAATTTCCAAAGCTAACTCAAAATTCAGTCAAAGATAATGGCCGCTCAGAGCAAGTCGGATCCATTTAATGTCCGTATAAACCTCCTCCTGCCAACAATAATTCAATTTCATTTAGGGCAAGGTTGTGTGACTAAACATATCACTAAAAGCAAACTTTAGTCTGGCAGAATCAATAGAGCAGAAAAAAGCCAATCTTCCCTTAAAAAAACTCCCATCTTCCAACCCACTTGTGTGGGATTGTGTTCTTGCTAAAGTCCTAATTCACTGAAGAGTAATTGTTAAATCGGTTCGTTACTCTTTCAAGTATTATTAGTTCTTCCATTGCCAGAAACACTACCAAGATCGATCCATTGGATTTATGGAGTTTTCATAATTTACCTAATGTTCTCTACTCAAACCTCAGTTTTTATCACCCACAACTCAGTACCTAATGGAGGAAGCTCCACCGTCACCACCGACCAATGCATGGATGCAAAAATCAACCAACAAAGATAAAACACCAACACAAATTCATCCCACCCCCGATCTCCTTTCACCGTTATCTAAGAAACCATTAAAAGAAGCAACGAGTAATGATCAACATGCAGTCACGCCTAATAAAGGCTCATCAATCAAGTTTAATACTAATAAACATACCACTTCGATATCATGTACTGCATCTTCATCTTTCCTTTCTACTGCCTCTAGCTTCTCTAAAGGAAAAGAAAAAGCAACTGAAAAAGTAACACCATCACCTAGCTTGATTAGAGAAGAAAGTTCCACTCATCCTCAGAATCAATCACAAAAGATACCACCACCTTTCCTACAAAAGATCAACCAACAGCTTTATGCAAAAAGCTCACCGAACCAAAACCTTAAAGTAAATCTCAAAACTGGCATATTTTCCAGCTAACAGAAAGAATGAAGGACCTAATGCATGCCCATCAAAGCAAGCGCCTAGGTCTACATGTGCTCGCTGCTAACCCTCCTTATCCTACGTTGAAAGCTTCTATCAAAAAACATTGGCATCCTATGTCATACAAACACATACAAACAGAGACTCATACCTCGGAGTACAAGGTGATTATGTTTCATGAAAGTGACAAGGAGATAATCCTAAACCACCAATCCTGGATTATTGAGAATCATGTGATGCTGTTTGAAGACTATGGTAAGTACCTAGAAAACCCTAATGCATGTTTTAAGAAAGCAGTTTTTTGGATTCAGCTTTTCTTTTTACCGGTTTACCTTGAAGATCGGTTGGAAATAGAGCAACTATTAGTTGAAACAAGTAAGGTCCTTGATGTGTATTTTAGTGGCAAACCTATTAGAGCTAAGGTGGAAATGGATTTAACTAAACCCTTTCTTCCTGGTATCATGCTGAACATAGCTGGACCAAGTTCGGCCAACTCTTTCTCTGGAGAATCTTTTTCAACTCTTCTAGCAGGTTCAAACCATAACATGCAACAACAGGACATTCCTACAAATCAAAATGTCCAGGAAGAATTTCCAAAAACTGAACAAGTGAAGGTTGTGACTCAAGAGGAAACAACAATACAACAACCAGGACCGAGTCAACCACAGAGCCAACCCGGTATGACTCAATTTCCAACCCGGTTGTCAGCAATCATAAACCATCTTGGACTGAAGTGGTCCCCAGTTTCTCAAAAACAACTGCAAAAGGACCCTTCCACTAACATAACACCTTCTACTGCGACGACTACTTCAGTTCCTGCACATGAGAAAGTGAAAGATAATGTGGAGAGAAGGAATGATGACTTGCAAGTTCCAAAGGATTGCGGTTCCAACAAGGGACCACAAATTAGCGGCAATAATAGAATGAATAACTGGTTCCAAATTCGAATATACTTAGGGGGCCCTATCCACTTTGGGGTGCCAATAACATCGGTAGTGATTCCTGATGCAGGTAGATCCAGCATTTTTCCACCCAAGCAGCCAACAACACCACCAACATCGGACTCAACCCAACAAGTTCAGCAAAAATCAAACCAAAACCATCCCCACCCACACACCCCCATCATCCTCAACACCTAACACTCTGTTCCACTTTTTCAGTCCTACCTACATCAAACTACTTGAATCTTTTTTGAAGGACAAAGATGCACAAGTAAACATTGTGGTTACTAACAAAAAAGGTGAACCGCATGTCAAAGTAACACACAACCACTTTTTATCCCCATCACTTGAACCTCCAACCCCACTCCAAACATATAAGAGGAAATTTAAACAACAAAGGAAAAGAATTCCTCATCACCTCAACATCCCACCAACTCCAAATTTTGTTGCACCACCACCACCACCACCAAATCCAAGGAAATTTGTCTATGTTGCTTCTCTAATACCTCAATCTTCAAGATCAATTCAACCATAATTTGAGATCCCCACCAGCAGAACCCGCAAACGAAGATATACTAGATTCCTCCATCTTGATAACACCATCCACCCAACAAAACCAATCTCATCCAATCCTGATAATTCACCCAACAAAACCAAACCAGCCTAATAACTTTCTGTCGATGACGAGATTGAAGCAGCTGCAAAACACAATGGCAAAGGGAAGCGAGTCGTTGGCATAAAACCAACATTCGCAAACATTATGAATATCCTGGCTTGGAACCGTCAAGGAATCAACAACACCTTGACAGTTCAGAAAGTACGTGAGTATGCACGTAGTTACAATCCTTCGTTGTTGTTTTAATCGCAAACTTCAGCTACTACTTTTACTATGAATACTTTATGTTCATCTTTTGGTTTTCATGAATGTTTTGTTATCTCTTGTAATGGACGTCAAGGAGGGATATGTTTAATATGGAAAGCTCACTTGAAAGTCCAAATATTAGTATCTAATCAAAATATTATCCATGCTTATATCCTATCTGATTTTTCTAATCAACCTTGGATATTGACTGAGATATATGCACCTCCTCATCAACCATCTCGGAAATACTTCTGGTTGAACTTCAACACCATCATCCTTGTTCATAACTTACCATGGATGCTAATGGGAGATTTCAATAACATCACCTGCCAAGAGGAAAAATAAGGTGGTAACCCAGTGACCATAGTACAAAATCAACACTTCGTTAACATGATCAACTTGAATGTACCTATTGATTTAGGCTATCAAGGAGACCCGTTCACGTGGTCTAACAGACAAGTAGGAGATGACTTCATCACAGAAAGACTTGATCGTGGGCTTTGCAATCAGAAGTGGCTGGACTACCAATCAAATGTAGTGATAAGGCACTTACCCCATATCGCGTCAGACCATGCACCAGTCATGATGATACAAGGCGCAATGACCAATCTTCGACAAACTTCATTCAGAATTGAGCACCTTTGGTTCTTGCATCCCCGCTTCAAGGAAATTGTGGCATTAACATGGATTGAAACCCAACACCCATTACCACAACTAAATTTGCTGAGTAAATTAAAGACTACTGCCACAAACCTACACCAATTGGCGAAATCAACTTTTGGTCATCTTCCGTCCCTTATCAAAGCTGCTGAAGTCATAGTTCAACATGCACAACATCAATGTGCCACTCTATCTGGTACACAATTACGACTCTGGTTGGAAAAAGAACAAGATGCTAGAAATACCCATCTTGCTTTATCACACTGCCAGGAGGTGTATTGTAAACAACGTTCTAGAATTCAGTGGTTGCAACAAGGCGATCTCAACACAACATACTTCCACACCCAAGCTTCAATTCACAGAAGATTCAACCAAATTCACCAACTTTTGAACAACCAAGGTACATGGACTAATAACCCTCAAGAGCTGACAAATATCATCATTGGTTTCTTTGATAATCAGTACAGGGCACCTAAAACGACCATAGATTGGCGACTGATTTAAGACTTTCAGCCTCGATAACCAATAATCAATGTACAAGTAACTAAGGAGGTCACCTATAAGGAATTTACGATGGCATTTCAAACCATCGGGTCGGACCAGGCCCCTGGTCCAAACGGGTTCATAGGCAAATTCTAGAAAGAGCTACTACCAACCACTGGACAAGATTTGTGGGCTATGGTAGTATATTTCTTCACACACAACCATCTTCAACACCCAATCAATCACACCAACATCACCCTCACACCAAAAATAGCCACCAACCCAACCATCCCAATTCTGACCGATTGGTCTATGCAATATGGTGTACAAAGTGATTGCAAAAAATTTAGTCAACTGGTTACGACCTATTCTCCAGTTCATCATTAGTCTATTTCAAAGCGCATTCGTACCAAACAGGGCAATACATGACAACATATCCATAGCAGCGGAACTCTTCCACCATATCAAAACATCAACACCAACTAAATACCTGAAGATAGCATTGTAATTGGACATCAAAAAGGCTTACGATAATATAGATTGGGGATTTGTCGAAGCAACTTTCACAAAGATAGGATTTCCAGGGAAATTTGTTGAACAAATAATGACATGCATAGCAACAGTCACATATATTATCAATATCAATGGCACGGCTCAAGGAAACATTAAGCCAACACGTGGTTTGCGGCAAGGTGACCCGTTATCCCCATATATCTTCATTATTTGTGCAAAAATACTATCAACAAATTTGGGAAAGCTGGAATCGCAAGGTAAACTGAAGGTTTGAGAATATCCAAAAAAGTACCACCAATACTACATTTAATGTATGCAGATGATTTGCTAATCACATGCATGGCCAAGCCTGAAATGTGGCTACACTCCATCAAATACTCCATGCATACTCCTCATCAGCAGGGCATGAGATCAACAAAGCCAAGTCTAGCATCATTCACCACCCAAATCTTTGTCCCAACATGGTAACATGGATCGAAAGTACTTTCCAAATAAGCATAACAGCAGAACCACCTAAATATTTGGGAGTGACTTTGAAGAATGGAAGGAACTCAGCTCACATATATGTGGATTTACTGGATAGAATACAACGGAAAGCACAAGGTTGGATAGCAAAATGTGTTAATCAAGTAGGAAGAGTAGTCCTCATTAACACCTCTCTCACACCTACAACAAACCACGTAATGCAAACACAAATGCTGCCAGATCGTGTTCATAAGAAGATGGACAGAATCACCAGGAATTTCTTTTGGGGCCATAACAATCAAACAAGAAAAATTCACCCAATCGGATGGGATAATTTGGCTCGACCAAATAAGGAAGGGGGGTGTGGGCATCAGAAAAAACAAGGAACACAACCAAGATTTGTTACTGAAGAGGGTATGGCACATGCATTACGACCATCAGTCGATCTGGAAGAAAATGTGTGATGAAAAATATCTTCATAATGAAGCAATCCTGTAGCACCAACACGTAGTTCCACCTAAACCAGCGGCTAGCCCATACTGAAAGAATTTAGCTAACCTAGTTTCTTTTTTGCAGGAAAAATGCTTTAAACAAACTGGGAATGGATACACAACAACCATTCATAACAACTGGGTCCCATATCAAACCACTTCCATCACCACCACCTTTCCCCAAAACACAGGTAGTTTCTCTCATCCATCATGACTCAAACACATGGAACTATCAACTTATCTTTGATTCTTTCGATGTGATTACGGCACAAAACATCATTAACATTCACTTACCCAGTCATCAAGTTCAAGACAAGTTCATTTGGCCCTACTCTAAATTTGGAGAATACACTGCAAAAACTGGATATACAACCATCTCACACCCGCACCCAAACCACCACCACCCACCAACCTCCACCTTCACCCCTGTGGACTTTGATCAAATATGGAAATTAGAATGTCCACCAAAAATCAGATTTTTCTTATGGAAAGTTTCCCTAGAAGGATTACCCACCTTCCACAAACTTCACCACATCAACATCACACCAACAAACTTTTGTCCAGTCTGTAATACCCAAAGAGAAACCGAGCAACATCGCCTTTTCGAATGCTCTCAAGCTACCCAACTGTGGAAAATTATCATCACACACCTACCCAGAAGCCTAAATACCAGTTCAACACCCAACAAACCAAATAACCTAAAGCAAGTGCTCGACAGAAAGCTAGCAGCAATAACCCAAAGCGTCTTTAATTTTACACCATGGCATTTATGGTTGGCAAGAAATTCACAGGTTTACCAAAATAAAAAGCACACGACATCACAACTCAAGAGTATAGTTCTCACAATGTTTGCTAAATACAAGTGGGCACAAACACATATCATACTAATATGCCCAGAGCAAAAATCGCAGATTACACCTATGCGTAGATTCAGGGACATCACAATTCTCATTGGCTGGAAGGAACCACAATAAAAATGGATCAAAATTAATACATACGGAGCAGCTCAAGGAAATATAGGACCAACAGAAGCAAGATGTGTTTGCAGATCCCACACAGGATCATGGCGTTAGCCACACCGTTAGGAGTTACAATAGCATTAGCGGTAGAAACACGGGGACTGTTATTGGCATCAAGTATAGCGAAACAACAGATATGTCCTAATGTATGGTTCAAAGCGGATTCAAAAGCACTCATCCAACTGATACAAAACCAAACTGAAACCACACCATGGTACCTGAGATGAATGATACAAGAGATAAAGATGCTAATGGAGAATATACCATAAGTGAAGCTTACACATTACTACAGAGAGGCCAACCAGGTGGCGGACAAGCTAGCAAACTAGGAGTTAGATCACCAACAACAACACCCAACTACATCGACAACAATAATTTGGGACAACACTTGCCCACCTTTTATTTCCAATATTGTAATCGATGATATGAACGGAGTATCTGTTATCCGTACTATAAGAATCGTAATGCACTAGTTTTCTAATCTAATAATGTTCCCCTTCCAAATAAGGGGGTTCCCACTTCAAAAATAAATAAATACATGTATAGCATAAAAAATATCATAGCCATCTTACTACTATGGAACTAGCTGTGTGCAATTACGAATGCTAGTAGTTTTACTTAGGTGGACTTGGGTGCATTGCAAAAATACTGTTGCAAAATACGTTGCTTTTAAAGACACAAACTATACAATTTTAGAATGAAGTACTGAAGTAGTGCGTATTCTCTTTCCCTCTCTTCCAGATCCTCCGTAAAATATCACTATGATAACTTAACTCAGGAACTCGTGTTACGAATCCCCAAAGCGAATTCTTTCATTTGTAGACCTAATTATGTTTTTAAGAGAAAACCTAGGTCAATATAGGATGAATCTAGCAATCAACTAGGATACATAAGTGTCAGGGATTGGATTTCCCACTTGAATGTGTCTCTCTATTTATAGATTTTCAAGACCAAGGGTTGCTTAGAATTCAAGCTAAGATAACTTGAGGTTCAAGCAAACACTTTCTCTGTTTAGATGAAACTCTTGTTAGGTTTTCAAGTAAGCATATGAGAAGTTTGTCTTGAAATCACATAGAAAAATATACACTATGGTACGGGTACCAGAACCGTGTATAATGATAGTTCTTGGCAAATATGATTTTCGAACTTGTAAGCAATATTGTGTTCATTTAAACACTTAAGACTTGAATAATAATGCACATACCCAAGGTGTTTTAGTTATCAAGGATGTATTAGAGGTTTTTATGTGAAATGACGAGGGTACCAAGTACACCACAATCTTTTCGATATCAACCTATAAGCCCGATACCTTGAGTGATCGTCTATGGACAAAGTCAAGACAATACAACACCAAGGTAATCACTTGATAATAGTTACGGTACAAGAGCGATATATTATAGGATCAATATCAAGTGCTTTAGATTAATGTACAATATTATTTACGTTATTATAATTAAACAATTATAATGCGAAAGTAAAGTAACTGACATAGCAAGATTTTGTTAACGAGGAAACCGCAAATGCAAAAACACCAGGGACCTAGTCCAGTTTTGAATACTCTCATAATTAAGCCGCTATACAAAGACACTACCAACTTCGTACAATTGAGACCAAGTAAACTACCCCTAGTTACCTAGTTTCCTCAATATCCCTGCGCCTACAACCAATCTGGACAACGCACATGAATCTTAAGATAGAGTCCACTATCTTAAGTTTCTTCAGTCCCTCTAAAGACGTTAAGCACTCAACCCTTTGGATCGTATTCCAAACAGTAAAGGACTAATCTGTTTGGTAACCACTCTTCTATCTCAAGAATTAAATAAGAGATAATGATGTTGAGTGTGACGAAGGCTTTTCCTGTTTAAAATAAATTAAACATTCTTTTGTCTGGTTTTAAATATTCCAAGATGTGGATTAAACAAGTTAACCAGATTAAGTCAAACAGAACTACCAGATTCGGATACTTAAGCGTACCACCAAATGATACCTTGTCGATCTAAATACGACTGGTCAATAATCAGTCTATCAAAATATAAACCATATCTAGTCGGATCCCAGCCGTTCAAGTTTGTGCACGAAACAAATCACGAAGATACAAAACCAATAAGAAAAATCTTCTTGTCTTCAATCTTCAATAGTCTTTTGTACCTGCACAATAACAAACTTGATTCCTGACTTATGATCGATCACGCACAGAACAGAGTTTGTTAACAATGGATGATTACAAGTCACGTTAAGCTCTTGATCTAGTTTGAGTAACCTTACATCAGAAGAGAAGGTTCTCAAGAATAAACAAACTAGGTGCAATCAAGAGTTAACAACCGTTAGTTTATCAAAATCAATAATCGAAAACTAAAATAATAATGCAATTCTAGTTTCCCACCAACGGTACTAGTAGACGCTTCTTGATCCCAAAGAAGTCTTTAAACTAACCTAAAGGAAAATAATCACTCATTACATGGCTAATTACATCTAGCTGTATGATGATATTTTTAACAATGCTATTGTTAATTAATTACATTGCCGTTGATTTTAGGTCACCTCTTACGAACTTTCATATTCCCAGTGCATTTAACTTTTAGTACATTGCATTCTCTATTCCACCAATACAAATAAGTAGTCTGAGCCGGCATAAAGTTTTCAGCATTAACAAAATGTATTTGCCTGTTGATTGCATTCAAAGGAAATGTAAACACTGGGATGAAATGTTCATAGTTTTCCAAATTGTCTTATGACAATTCCTCAAAAAACATGGATAAAATATTTTTTGATGCTTTTTATACTATTTTCTTAATAGAACTACTACCAATTTATTATTGTCGTGTTACACATTATATTGATTTGGTTTTAACTAGTACCGTTACGGCACGGGTTATTTCTAGTTCTCTTACAAAGCTCTACATTCATACCAAAAATAATCTTATTCCGAGACGTATTATACTACCACTTACTACTTTAAAAATGAACCCTGAAAATCGACGGATTTTGGAAAAAGAATAATGTCGGGTAAGCCGACCATTACCGGCCTAGGATAAGCCGATCATATCAACTTCAGACGAGCTTCGACCTGGACTTGGTCGAGCAGCTAAGGTTCAAACGATTGCCTCAAGTTGAGTCAAGGGAGACTGTCTCTAAAATTTGCATGATGTATAAAGGGGATACCATTTTTGGCGGGGCTGATACCATTTGAATGATCCAACGGTCTTGATCTGTTAAGATTTATTTGTCATATAGCAATGGTATCAGCCCAGAGGAAATCTGGTATCTCCTTTATCAATCGTGAAAATTTGGGTGTCCTCGTTACAACATGATTCTTGTACTTTTTGTTTTTAATAACAAGAATAACGATATTTGTGTACAAGGGAGACGACGTCTAGAATTCCGGTTAGTATTCCAGTAATCATGCTGTTAAAACAAAGATGTGGAAACTCCAAAACGGAAAGAATTTTTTTGATGGGGGCGATTTTGGATGGGGACGTGAGGGACCATTAGAAAACTGCCATTTGTCATATTTAATTAACTGATTATAACTAATCAATTTTTTAAGTAAGGGTATTGTAGAAATTCACCACCAATTAGTCTTCTCCCCATCGTTACCGGTCGGGAAAATTAGGTTTATCAGAAAAGGGTTAAGGATTTACAAATTTGATCAGTGATATAACACATACCTTGACAAAATAGAGAAAATAAAATAATACCTGCACCGTTATTCCTACTGCCTTGAGATAATATAATCACCATTAAGGAAGAAATAAAATGAATAAAATGAATAAATATTTTAATTTTTTTTTCAGAGAAACAAAACTCACATGTTATCTCATGTAATTTTTCTTGTTTTGGGGATTTTTCTTTGAATAGGAATTTCAGGAGGTACTACTTATGGGAAAACTACAGTTTGTGATTTGATTATTCAACAACTTCATGATCATCGTGTTGTACTTGTAATCAGGTAAAAGAGATTATATATTTAGCTGCAATTTCGAATGTAGTGTAGGTGTTTAATAAAATTACTGAAAAGATTTTTTTGCGCTTCTTTATTGGATAGATTCGTTTTTTCGGGGTTTGACGGCCGAAGAATCTGAACGTGTACATGAGTATAACTTCGATCATCCTGGTAATACATCACCGAAACTTAAGAAATGTCAACCACTCAACAATCTCTTTCAGGGTTCTATTCTAATTTTCTTTTGGACTCTTTACGTTACCGCTCTTATTTTAGCCATGAAGATGACAAGAGTTATTCTTTTTCAGATTTCTTTCGCAAGTATAAAAACATATTTCCTTCGCAAGTATAAAAACAAGGAAAGTAAAACCCACCATATTTCCCTAAACACCCTTGTTGTAAAAATTAGAAGACTAATTAGTGAGAAAACTTAATGACAAAGTGGCAGCTTTTTAATGGTCCGCATGACCCATCCAATATCGCCCCCATCAAAAAAAATCTCCAAACCGAAAGTCCGACTATCAGAAGGCTGATTAACTTTATGGTTTAATTTTTAATAGTTAGAAAATAGTTTGGTTGAAAGAAAAAATACGGGCATAATCGTCTATTTCCAAGTCTTTGTAAACAAACTTTCACAACAAAACTAACTACTAGTACTAAGTCTTAGCTATCTAAATCCCGCATTCCATGTTTTTTCCCCTTTTGGTCAACAACTGATTATCATCCCTAGTTAAATACAGTAATACCAAATTCCTAAAGCATTTTAATCCCGTAACATTCCATTATTATACTACTACTTCTTAAAAAAAATAAAAAAATTACCAGATTGGATTCCCTCTGCGCCCTCCCCCCCCCCCCTCCCCCCGTGTAGACTGTAAATACGAACAGGGAAGGTTTAAGTCCTCCTCCCTCTCTTCTCTGCAGATACCAACAGGGCATCACTTTCGCTCTCTCTACTACTATACGTAGAGGAAGGAGGGAGGATCAAAATCGAGGAATCATTTTTCCCATCAGATCAAGATCAACAAAGGAACAAGTAAATACAAAAAGGTTATTCGCTCGCTCACTCTAAAACCTTGGTTACTATAATTCTCAATTTCATCGGTTTTTCGGTGATCGGTAGCTAAGATGTCATGTTTGCGTTTTGAAATAGAAATCGATTATGCTTTTTGTCATTTTGCCTTTTATTTCTATTTGGAGTTTTTGGAATTTTACCCTTTTTTGAATGAATTCTTCACTCTTTCGTTCCTGTCTTCATTCTGGCATTGTGTGTTTTTTTTGCTCTCTCTTTCTTGTTGTGATGAATGAATTTGAATGTAGATCTGGATTGATTTGAAGTTGTTGAGGTTAGATTTTAGCTTACCGTTCATAATTGTTTCTGTTCTTTATTCATTTTTGTTGATTTTTGTATAGATTCAAATTGTACGTTTCTTGTTATGCTTGATGTTTTCCTTTGCAATGTACCATCATATTATATTGTTCGAATTTTTATTGATTGAATTGAGTGTTACACTTTAGGGTGTTTCTGCAATATGTTTTCAAGTGCTGAATTCATGTTTGATATTAGATTCTTAAACATCCATACATGTAGATCTACGCTTACTGGGTAAAGAATCTTTTGTTCCATTAATTCCAAAATTTTGTGGTATCTGTTGGTAATGGTGACTGGCTTTCATTGTTGGTGTACACTCAGAAATAAAGTCTGTGTATGTTGTTTTTATTCAAAGTTGCACTTCTGTTTAACGAATTTTGTTAGATGTGTGAAGATAAGGAAACTCATTTGATTTTTGTGTGCTAATTGTTCTTCAGGATCATACTTGTTGGGGAATTTTGTATGTGAGGAAACAAAATGGCTATTGGAAGAAGTCCGAGAGCTGATGTGAGGAGGTCATCCTCCTCCTTCAGTTCAACGGCTGTTATTGTTGTCTTTGTTGCTCTATGCTTAGTTGGTGTTTGGATGATGACATCTTCATCAGTTGTTCCTGTACAAAATATAGAAATTTCTCAGGATGGGAAAGTAGATGTGAAAGATACTGTCACTGAACCTAATTCTCGACAGTTTGAAGATAATCCAGGAGTTTTACCTGAAGATGCAACAAAGGGAGATTCAAACCAGAGCTCACCTCAGGATGAAACCAACACTCAAATTCAAGATGATCAGAAGTCATCTCAGCAAAGCAATGGGGATGCATCTCAAGAAAACCAGGTTCAGAAATCTGAGGAGAGTGAAGATAAGGTTACTGGTACAGATGACACATCAAACCCTGAGAAGAGTACGGATACGGTTACTGGCTCTGATGATGCATCCAACATCGATAAGAGTGCCGATAAGGCAACTGGTTCCGATGATACATCCAACCCTGATACTGAAAAAAATTCTGGGGAATCAAAAACCGAGGATGGCGGATCAAATTCTGAATCTGGAGAAACAAAAACAGAAGGTGGTGAAACTAATGCCAGTGACAAGTCAGAATCAGTGGAAAACCCTGGTGAAACAAAGGAGGAGGATAAGATGGGCGGCCAGACAGAGGAAACTCAAGATAAGGATTCAGAAAATTCCAGTGATAACAAGGAGAACGAAGACAAAAGTCAGGTCCAAAATGAGGTACTTCCAGATGCGGCTCAGGCGGAGATTCAAAATGAGACTACTACACAAAATGGGGCATTTTCAACTCAACGTTCAGAGTCAAAGAATGAAAAGGAAGTGCAACAATCTTCTGTTACAAAAGATGAGAGTGCTTCTGAGTATAGATGGAAAGTTTGTAACGTCACCGCCGGACCAGATTATATACCTTGCCTAGATAATATATACGCTGTTAGGCGTCTTAGAAGTACTAAGCACTACGAACATAGGGAAAGACACTGCCCTGAAGAACCACCAACTTGTCTTGTTCCTCTGCCTGAAGGATACAAAAAATCTATTAAGTGGCCTCAAAGCAGGAATAAGGTAAATAACCTTTCAAGATCGCACTATGAAAATGGTTTCCTTATGGTATTCTATAGTTATCTGATCTTAACTTGTGTCCTGCAGATATGGTATTTCAATGTTCCCCACACTAAGCTTGCAGAAATAAAGGGGCATCAGAATTGGGTGAAAGTTACTGGAGAGTACCTCACATTTCCTGGTGGTGGAACTCAGTTTAAGCAGGGTGCCTTGCATTATGTTGAATTTATCCAAGAAGTAAGTACTTTATATCTCTATGGATTTACGATCTTTGTTATTACAGCTAAGTACATTCACTTTCCTTTAATGATATTGATGAAGTTGTGATTTGTAGATTATGCATGATTTACTTTACTTATAGTTTAATGTGTGAATTAGCATTTAGCTGACCTATTGCATTGTTTAACTTGAAACAAGTGAAGAATTCTAATTTCTACAGTTCCCAAATGTTGAAGAATTTATATGGAATGCTTGTGGCTTTTAGATTTCTTAAATAATGAGTGGTAGGCGAAGGTTGGAAAGTCGGTTAGGCGGCGGGTTAGAACAAAGTCTTATTTTTTTCCATCATTTCCCCATTGTCTATGAACCTTTAGCATTCCATAAGTATGACTTACATGTATTAGCAGACACATTTTAATCGGGTAATACACATGAACAGCATATTATGCATAGTTCATTCCCCTCTGGATAGATATGTTAGTGTATTTTCTTGTTTGTTTGATTATTTCTCAGGCGAGTCATACCTAACCTGTGCATGCCTTGATATTCTCAACAATATCTTAGATACGTAGTTGCAAGATACTTGAGAAATACTCAGTTGAAAGATACTTGAAGATACGTAATTCAAAAGTACCAAGGGGAATAAGGGTGGTGGGTGGGGTAGAACGCCAATTTGAATCATGACCTTATGTATATCCATTGTATTTTAAATTGATCACAGGAGTTGGCTGATATAGCATGGGGAAAGCAGAGCCGTGTGGTCTTGGATGTTGGATGTGGGGTGGCCAGCTTTGGCGGATTTCTCTTTGACAAAGATGTTCTTACTATGTCATTTGCTCCTAAGGATGAGCATGAAGCCCAAGTTCAGTTTGCACTTGAAAGGGGTATCCCAGCTATATCAGCCGTTATGGGCACCACAAGACTCCCTTTCCCTGGTAGAGTGTTTGATGTTGTCCATTGTGCCCGTTGCAGGGTTCCATGGCATATCGAAGGTATCCTCCATCTTGTTATCCTTTGTAATTCCTTCTATGTGATGCTTGAATTCTTTTTATGGGAATTCATTACAACGTAACGATGCAGGTGGTAAACTTCTCTTAGAACTGAATCGTGTTCTGAGACCCGGTGGATACTTTGTGTGGTCAGCTACTCCTGTTTACCGAAAAGAACCCGAAGATGTTGGGATCTGGAAAGGTAGATTTTTCCTCGTCTCTAATGGTTATATACGAGGAAAGGCTATTGAAACTAATGCCTTGTATTCTTTTTTCACGATATCTTGCAGCCATGTCTGCACTAACAAAGCAGATGTGCTGGGATTTACTGATAGTTAAAAAGGATACAGTGAACCGTGTTGGGGTTGCAATATACAGGAAGCCTTTATCTAACGAATGCTATGAAAAAAGACCACAAGATGACCCACCTCTATGTAAAGAATCTGATGATCCAAATGCTGCCTGGTAATATTTCTAGTTGCTCTGTAGTTTAAACTTGTCTTCAGTGTTAGCAGTGAGCTCATGACATGTTCGATTTGGTGTAGGAACATTACAATGCAATCATGTATGCACAAGTTGCCAGTAGAAGCGTCAGAGCGGGGGTCTCAGTGGCCAGAGAAGTGGCCGTTGAGGTTGGAAAAGCCACCTTACTGGTTGAAGAGTACGGAACTTGGAGTCTATGGAAAAGCAGGCCCAGAGGATTTCACAGCGGACCACGAACACTGGAAACGTGTTGTCACAAATTCTTATCTGCATGGAATGGGAATCAGCTGGTCTGACGTGAGAAATGTCATGGATATGAGATCAGTTTATGGAGGGTAAGAATTAATTTTAACTTTCAATCAAACTGTTTCTTTTCTATGAGTTGGTCTAGTTAGTACAGCTTGAAATTAGGAGGATGCTAATCTTTTATTTCCTAGTTTTGTATTTATTTATTTATAATAGAATAGTATGAAAACAAATTTCTGATGAGAGTTTTATTTCTCAAGGCTTATGGTTGTGTATCATTACTTTATTCTAATTTTTATTTGGTGTCTGTTTGTGCAGTTTTGCTGCTGCGCTGAAGGATTTGAATGTGTGGGTCATGAATGTGGTTACAATAGATTCGCCAGACACGCTCCCCATAATTTACGAACGGGGTTTATTTGGTATCTATCATGACTGGTGTGAATCCTTTAGCACCTACCCTAGATCCTATGACCTTCTTCATGCTGATCATCTTTTCTCTAAGCTGAAAACCAGGTTTGCGCTATCTCCCATGGTGTTTTCCCTTTTTACGTTGCTGTATATGTATTCTCAATTCGATTTTGCTCGTGCGATATTCCCATCCCGATATCAACCAAAATGGATCACGGTCCTCAACAATTGTCTTAAACACCAAGATCAAATCAGAATGTATGGGTTTTATTCAAGAATATGTGAACAACAAGAAGGCAAAATCTCGTTAAAACGTCTTTTGACCTTTTTATATTACATCTATTTTCATATTTTTGGTGTTTTCCAAGATTCTATCCAACCCTCATTTCTGTATACAACCTAACCTAACCCAACAAGTGTTTCTGGGAGTTTGTAAACCTTGTTTCAACAATGAACACTATCTGGATCACAAGTGGAACACCACGTAGTAGAATGTCTATGCTCTGGCACTAATATGTGAGAAAATGTGTCTGACGGGGCTATTGGTACTTGTTTGTATGTATCATTTATATAGCCCACTGCCTTAGGATTCACCAAGCATCAAACTGATGTGTGATTGTCTTTCAAATGTTACTTAAGTGTGTTATTATTTTATGGCTCTGCAGGTGCAGCTTAGTGGCAGTGATAGCAGAAGTCGATAGGATATTGAGGCCAGAAGGAAAATTAATAGTGCGTGACAAAGTGGAGATCATCAAGGAGGTGGAGAAAATGGCAGAGTCTTCGCAATGGGAGATCCGTTTAACCTACAACAAGGACAGCGAAGGATTGTTATGTCTTCAGAAGACGATATGGAGGCCAAAAGAGGTGGAGACAATCGCTTCAGCCATTGCTTAAGCATTTTCTGAGTTTTTGTTCATAGGTCTTTAGGTATCTTTTAAAATTTTGGCTTCTGTTTCAAATTTAAGCCAAATTTTTGGCTCCTTTAGGTATCATCTGTATCTTTAGCTTTAGGATTGCAGCTCATGTATTATTATTTATTTCTTCCTATACTTGCTTTTGCGTTTCTCATCACAGAGAGAAACCATTATTTTTGACCGTAAAATTTGTTCTTGCCAAATACAATACTAACAGAAATTAATAACAAAAAAGTTTGAAAATTAGCCATCTGCCATCCATCATGATTGGATTCCTTTCTAAATTCTTTTGCATTTTCTAGGGTACATTAGGACTGTAAACTGGGACCACTAGTGGCATATTAATATCTAGAAAGTAGGAAATACCAATAGGTCCTAGAAATAATATATTATAGAGAGTTTGGTCCAGTTGATTGAGTCAACTGTCTGTTTGGTCCATTTTCAAAATATATATTACAGTTTGGTCCTGCAAATTATGGTTTGATCTTAGGGTGACGTCATGGATGATGTAATTGTCATCTTGTAGTGGCAGAACTACCCTTTCAGATCCATATATATAGGAATTTCTTAGCACAAAAGAAATCATTTTCTTTTTCTCTCTCCTAGTTTCAGATCTAGTTTCTCCGTTCTTGATTTTCCTTTTCTTTTGTTTTGCTGCTGGTGTTTGAATATGATGAAGACGATTGTGTTGAAGATGAAGAAGACGATGAAGATGATGAACGATGAAGATTTATGTTGTTGTTTTTTTCTATTTTTTGTTGTTGTTGTTGAAAATGGTGGAGACGATGAAGACGACGACGAGAATTTGTGATGAAGATTTTTGATGTTTTTTCGTCTCTGTTGTTGCTGCTGATGATGGAGACGA
>JAJJMB010000874.1:1110273-1125331 GCA_023531105.1 Papaver atlanticum
TCTCTGTTGTTGCTGCTGATGATGGAGACGATGAAGATGATGAAGATTAGTTGCTGCTGCTGATGAAGAAGATGAAGATGACGAAGTTCATTTCTTGAATGAACTATGTTTCTTCTTCCTCTGCTGCTGTTGAAGATTTGGGTTCATGTAAAGAATGAACTCTGTTTATAGATCTTGAATTACTAGGTGTTCATGTAAAGAATGAACTCGTGTTGAAGATGAACTCTGTTTTTTTAGTAGGTGTTCATGTAAAGAATGAACTCGTGTTGAAGATGAACTCGTGTGAATTAATAGGTGTTCATTTGAAGGAATGAACTCCGGAGTTCATCAGACAGAATGAACTGCGCACAAAAAATAAGTAGGAAATTTAGTTTGGTTTTATTAGGAGTTCATTTGAAGGAATGAACTCCGGAGTTCATCAGACAGAATGAACTGCTACAAAAAATAAGTAGGAAATTTAGTTTGGTTTTGTTAGGTGTTCATTTGAAGGAATGAACTCCGGAGTTCATCAGACAGAATGAACTGCTACAAAAAATAAGTAGGAATTAACATGGAAGGGTACTTTGGTCCATTTAATATTTTTAAATAATTATGGACCAAATGGAAAAGGTGATTTCTGAAAGGACCAAACTGACTTGGGATGACCTAAAAAAGGACCAAACGATATTTTTCCCATCTAGAAATCTTTAAAAAGTACTGTTGACTGATGTTGGAGCTTGTCTCTTGGTAGCGGTGTCGGTTTGTCGACATTGTAAACATGGTACTGATCATACATCATAAGCATGGTACTGCCCGAAGTGGCTTTATCGAAAGTCTGGTTGATCCAAGAGATATTAATCGTAGAGGGAAATACTTTTGTTAATAAGAACTCGTCTATTTTAGCACTGAATTTAACAAAGTTTTTGAAGTTTTTTGGCGTCCAAGTTTTTTGTTTCTGAAACAAGAAAGTAATTTCATTGATAAAGTTACTGGATTACATGTCCCATATCCTGCAGCAGTTGCAAATTGGTATTACTGGGGAAGAGTTATTCCATACCTTTGTTGTTTTTCTTTAAAGTTAATATGTTAAAAACACCCAAAAAGAAATTGCACGAGGCTGTCTATACTATTGGCTTCCCTTGTAGCACAATATTAGGAAATGAAATATGAGTATTTTCCAACAGAAAGTTGTCCTCGGATTGAAAATAAGTTGCATTCGCAAATAAAAATGAGAATCTTAAAGCAGAAAGAAAAAAGTTTGGTTTGGCGTTCGTCTCCATTGGTTCTTACACCTTATCTCCCAACTTTTCTTGAAAGTTAATATGTTAAAAACACCCAAAAAGAAATTACACGAGGCTGTCTATACTGTTGGCTGCCCTTGTAGCACAGTATTAGGAACTGAAATATGAGTATCTTCCAGCAGAAAGTTGTCCCTGGATTGAAAATAAGTTGGATTCGAAAATAAAACTGAGAATCTTAAAGCAGAAAGAAAAAAGTTTGGCTTGGCGTTTGTCTCCATTGTTGCTTACACCTTATTGATTCTCTCAATTCTTGCTAGTTTAGATAGATTATCTGCTACTTTATTTATCTCCTTTGAGACTTGGTAACAAGACCAGAAGCTAAATTCCCTAAAAGACTAATCTAATGTCTTTAATTATATTGTGAAGTCTCTAATCAAGGGAGATATTTTCATTATTGACTGTAGCTACCACCAGTTTTGAGTCAAACTCGAAATGCACTTTCTTCAGCTGTAATTCTTTGTCCAGCACTCTACCTCCCATAAACCTATGCACCCCGCTTGCTCAACAATTCTAGCTTGATTTAAATGGACGCACTTTGCTCCTCTCTGCTAAACCAATGCCTCCAGATTCAGTAACATCATGATATGATCCATCAGAATTAATAGTAAAGACACCCATACGTGGAGGTAACCAATGTATGTATAACACCCGCACTTCGAGCTGACACGCCATTGAGTGAGATGAAGCTTCATCTCAAGCTTGTGTTGTGTGTTAAGGGCATGTTGGCCCATGACAGAATATTGCACCGTCATGGTACATTAGCCAGTTAGAGGCTGGCTAAGTGTAGTATTGCGCCATCATGGTGCATTACGCCAGTGGGCAGCTGGCCAAGAGAGATATCGCACAATCATGGTGCATTATGCAAGAATATTAGCCAAGAGACAAATATCGCACCATCATGGTACTTTACGCAGGTTATACTGGCCAAGAACCAATACTGCATCATCATGGTGCACCAGCCAGTAGGTGGTTGTCCGAGAATAATGTTTCACCATCATGGCGCATCACGCTAGTGGGTGGCTGGCCGAGAAATATTGCACCATCATGAAGCAATATTTAACTTGGCCATCGGGCCAGAACTGGACACCATCATGGCCCATTATTCAAAAGGGTATGACAACATGCATGAATAATGAAGCAAGCATGTCAAAGTGCTCCAAATTTTAAGTTGTAGAAATGTCAATATGACGTATACAGGGAGCGCTAATTGGTTGAAGGCGCATATAACGTAGGTATTCCTTAAGCTTCATAACTTAACCAATAAAGCCTATATGATGCGAAAGCATCATTCTGACGCGTATCTTAGTCAAGAGAGCCTTAGGCATCACCGTTGTGACGTTGCGAACTAATATTGCACCACCATGGTGCAACACGAAGGAAAGGACAATGATGCACATTCTTGCACATCATTTGCAAAGAACCCTTTGGCCAATACAAACTAGGCATTTGTTTGGCCTTTGGCCTTGCAATATGAGTTGATTTTAGTTGCTTGTCCCAACGTGGATACAGTCAATGCTTGATCCCTTAAAGGTACAAAAGAGGGTACGTAAGAATCCACAATGAGTCACGACATTGGTAGTTCAGCACCTTGTCACTCATATCATCTAATTACGAGGTGATTGTGACATTATGGTAACTCATACATCTGACGTGACAAAGAGATGCAAGAGATGATTGTTACCATACTTGATGAGATAAGTTGCAGTCCATTCCTTGGATGCTCGTACTTCTTATCAAGTTGTTCGATGTAGGCATGCACCAATTTTGGATTCGGCATACCCAGGAAAGTAAGCTAAATCGGTATGCAAGTTGGGGGATCTTGCATAAGTGATGCAAGGCTATAGGAATGAAACAGAAACTGAAATAAAATTTATGTTATTTTTCTAACTTTTCTTCTTATTAATCAACTGCCTTCAAATAACATTCCTGAAAAACTTAAATATAGCGTAAAACTTGGAAGCTAAGAAAAGATAATCCTAATAAAGGATAAAACTTATCTAGATGTGAAGAAATCAAAAACTCAAAAACGTGAGTTGACAGAAAACCAAACTTATAAGACTCTTCTAAACATAACTACTTGCGTACTTGAGCCACTGTCGGGTATCTAGCTCCCAAGTAAGACAAGGAAAACTCTTATACTTCATCATTCTCCCCATCAGAAAGAAAATCCGTCTCTGAATTTTGCTCTCTGTCTTCTACATTGTCACCATAGTAAGAAATAAGATGCTTAACATTGAATACATCGGCAGTTTTCATGTGAATTGGAAATCGAAGACGATAAGCATTAGAATATATCTTCTCCATCACTTCTAGGGGTCCAATCTTGCGAGGGCCAAGATTTAGGATGCTTCTTCCTTTGTTCCTTCCTTGTGGGACAAGAAATCCAAGAAACTTTCTAGATCTCACCAGATGCAAAAAGTATTTGCACTTTCAAGTCTTGTTTGCAAACTTCTACTGTATGGGGAGTAGAAATGTGTTATAAACCTTGGAAATATCCATATAAAGAAACTTGTAAAGATTGTGCATATTAACTTCTGAGCCAAGTCTTCTATTTTTGAGCTCTAGATCCCAGTCTTTGAATCATAATATTGAGTATGTATAGATGGGGTTTCACACTCAAAATGTTCACTTTCACGAACTCTGTAGTCAATTTCTCAATTCAAGACTGAACTTTATTCATTCATCTGATCCAAAAGAGTTTTCATAGCTCGAGTATTTCCTTGGGAATCCCCGTTAAGTCCCATATTGGTTACGAAAGTTATTCTTATAATTGTAAAACCCATATGAGTATGGATGAGTAGCCTATTCTCTTTTTTAAATTACGTTACCCGGGAGATATTAAAGTTGCACTGAATATCCGTTGATACGAAGTATTCCGGAGATCCCTACACTCCGAGTCCGAGTTGTTGTTGTACTCCTCAACTGAGAATTGATTATTTGTAAAGGCGGCCCAAACACGATCACCAACCTCAAACTCAAGTAATCGACGACTCCGGTCTGCTGCAGCTTTAAACTTTGCATTTGTCTCAACAGTTTCTTGTAAACAACAACATGAATATCCTGTAGTTGAGTGTAAACCTTTGCAGTTCTTGCTGGGAACTTATTCAAGTCAAGAACATGAGCTAACTCCGACGCTGACCATAAATTGTGTTCATATACAATATAGAAAGAACTAAACGTAGTACTGCGATTAACTTACCTGTTAAAAGAAAATTTAGCCGGAAACAATTGTTGATCTCATGACTTAGTGTTAGAACTAATTAAACTGCATAAGAGATTACCCAGTGAACGATTAACAACTTCAGTCTGCTCGTCTGTTTGCGGATGGTACGTAGTACTAAAGTTCAAACTTATTTGTAATATCTTCCACAAAATCCGCCAGAAATGGCTTAAGAACCGTGTGTCCCTATCTGAAACGATAGAGAATGTCAGTCCATGTAATCGGTAAACATCTCTATAGAACAGTTGGGCTATGTTTACGACATCCTTTTTCTTCTTGCAAGCGATGAAGTGTGCCATTTTCGAGAACTTATCAACCACGACAAAGATAAAATTCACCCCTCGCAGGGTTATAGGTAAACCTAGGACAAAATCCATGCTAATATCAGTCCAAGGTGTCTTTGGAACTGGTAATGACATGTATAAACCTGCATTAGTTGCAAACCCTTTTGAAACTTGACAAATGTGGCAACGACGTACAAATTTTTATCAACTTCCTTGGTTAGCCCAGGCCAAAAATAAGAATCTGGGACAAGGAGTAACGTCTTATCATGAACAAAATGGCCTTCGTTATGCAGTTCCTTAATAATCTTATACCGAAGACTTCCATCTGGTATGTATAAACGGTTACCTTTTAACAAAAAATCATCATGGAGGATAAAATCTTTACACTCCTTATTCCGCACCTTCGTAATTATTGGGGGAAATATGGATCAACAACTAGTGAGTCTCTTAAGGTTTCAAAATTGAGTACCTGAGAGGTGAGTGTTGCAAGAAGCGATCTACGCCGACTCAAAGCATCCGCAAATCGAATTTGGATTCCTGACTTATGAAAAGACGAGGGTACCCAAATACACCACAATCTTTAATTTATCCACCTATAAGTCCTCTTACCGAAAGTGATTGTCTATGGACAAAGTCGAGACAATACGACAAATCGGTATTCACACTTTGTGTGATCATCTATGGATATGAGATCGAGACAATACAAAAATCAAAGTGTGCTTACTTGATAATAGGTTCGGACTTAACCAAACTCTATAGGATCTCTATCAAGTAAAACGGAGTTAACGTGTGTGTAATTTACTTTAAATTATAATAGCAACGATTATAATTGCGGAAAGGAAAAGTAAATGACACAACAAGATCTTGTTAACGAGGAAACCACAAATGCATAAAAACCCCGGGACCTAGTCCAGAATTGAATACTCTCAGAATTAAGCCGATATACAAAATCTAAACCAACTTCATATAGTTGAGACCATGCAACTAACCCTAGTTCACTTAGTATCTTCAGTATCTTGCGCTTCCGACATTCAATAAGTGCTCGCACTGGAACAATTCCTTTGGATCGTATTCCAAACAGTAAAGGAACAACAAATCTGTTTGGTAACAACTCTATTGATTCTTTCCAGATAAAGTTATCTCAAGTCATATGCAAAGGCTCTTCTGTTTAAACTAATAAACTCATTTTCCTGGTTAGATCAATCCTATCTCTATTACCTAAGTAATAAGATTCGGATTTGTAACAATCAAAATAGATCTCAAGAGAAATATTAGGTGTTACCGATCTCACACAACTAATCAATCGAATAAATCCAATTTTAGTTGGATCCCATCCGATCAAGGTTTGTGCTACACAAAGATATGAGAAACCGATAAGAAATCTTTTTCGTCTTCAAATCTTCTTTAATTTTCAGTTAAACCTGTTGTTTTGGGGTAAAAACTGATTCTGCTTGTTTTGGTAAATTTGGGTGTCTCCGAGAAACGAATCTAAACCCTAAACAAATGCACTGCACGGGAGTACTTTAGATTCGAGAGATCAATCTGTACAATTCTAACCTAAACCAAGAAATGGTCGTTCCATACTTGCTTCAGTCACAAAGTGAAGGAAAAGGGTTGATCTTAGGGAGTGAAGCGAAGGTGTTGAGATCAAAATATGGAATTTTGAAGGTGTGGCTGTTTTATGACTTGTATCAGAATTTGGAACTGGCTTGCAGAATGTAAGCTATAAGTTCTTGGTGTTTTTCTGGATACTTGTGTTGTTGTTAACCAAAAATCTGTTGTTGGTCGAAATAGGTTGAAAACCTATTTATACAAGTCATTGAGCCCCTTGATCTCGTAGGAAGTGGAGACAGTTAAGTAGTGGAGAAGTGGGGTTGTATAGAAGCGGTTTACCATCACGTTCCCATTGTGAGGGGAAACTGGTCAGCCTTACACCCACTATTCTATTACTGCTATCTAACCGTCCGCTCTTTCCTGACACTTTCTTGTAATGGGCACATTGCACGCCGCATGATGTAAACCGCCAGACCAATACCCTGATGAGTATCCCCCAGTTTGTGACATGTTTGATGTCTCGAGTGTTTCGTGGAAAAATGTGCAACAAGTTGTTGAGTGGGTCTAATGTGCGAGACCTAGTTATTCTGACCAATCGTACGCAAGCATAGTGGCGCCTGCATAGTGGCACAATGCCAATGTGGCGCCTGCTAGTGGCACAATGGTAATGTGGCGCCTATTAGTGGCACAATGGCAATGTGGCGCCTGTTAGTGGCTAAGTGGCGAGGTGATGCCTGCCAATGGCGTAGTGGCGAGGTGGCGCCTGCCAATGACGTAGTGGCGAGGTGGCGCCTGCTATATCTTGGCATATTGGTGTTAGATCCAAATATGGCTTAATGATATTAGATCTAGTTGCCACATCGAACTTAATGGCTAGGTGATGCTATTTGGCATGGGGCGGCGTAATGGCCCTGGCCAAATTAGGGTTTGGCATGCCAAAAACCTAGTTAGCACATGTGGCATGTGGCCGCGGCATGGTGACGTTTTTTGTGCGGATAGTGCCATGGCCGCGTCAAAGGAATTCTGGCAGGGCCATAATTTGGGAACGACCATAGGCGCAAGAATAGCCATGGGTGGCCATAGCATGGCACCATTTTTAGGGTTTTCTGGATCCCACATGGCTTGTGGCATGTTGCTGCCGCGGAATGGCGTGACCTGCCGATTGGCAAGCTATAGTGATTTGGCAGGTTGGCTAGCCAATTGGTATGGCACCTATGATGATCACTAGGCGCAGTTTGGGATTGCATGTAGGCAATCCCAGCACTTTGGCGCGAATTGCAGCAGCGGTGTTGGCACGTTGCTTGTGATGGCATGGTGATGTCTATTTGGTCGCGTTAGGAGCGACTAAACTTAATGAATCAAGTGGCCAAATCGTATGGCCGTGATTGTTTTTTTGAGACTGGCTTGGGCCGTCTAGATTAGATTCCTAATGGAATTAGGCGCACCGACCCACCAACTTCCAACTTTATTAAAAGTGTGTGTGGCGGGTTTTGGGCGATCTGATTGGTTGATGGGAGAGGGGGCCGGCCAAACATGGGGCGTGGCCACATCTCTAGTGCGCATGGCGCATTTAAAGAGACCTGATTGGTCGATGGGAAAGAGGGTCGGCAAGTATGGGCCCGGCCACATTCCATGTGCATGTGGGGTATTTAGAGCGACCTGATTGGTCGATAGGAAAGAGGGTCGGCAAGCAGCATGGGGCGCGGCCATCCGCAGGTGGCACCTGCTAGGGAAGACTGGCCGTCCGTGTGGCATGGCCACGCCTCCTCTGGCCGCTGCTCCTATTTTCCACGACTCCTCTTTTGCTTCTTGTATTCTGATTTTTGATGGGACTTTGCTCCTACTAGTCCATGGCGGATCAATTGCCTAGCTTGCCTAGGTTTAATTTCGACCAGCAGGGTCTGAAATATTGCGCAGGGCGTAAAAAACCTAATTTTTGCAAGTTAATTAGGCCGAAAACTTGAATCTTGTAAGTTATCACAAAATTGAACAAATTCTGCATGTTGACACAAAATTCTTTTTTTATTCTCAGAGAGCAGTTAGTGCGTCTTCTGATTGAGCATTTTCATGCAGACCTTAATTTTGATACTTCGGGAAATTTCATGCTACTCAGTTGCGAGTGAACACTAATTGTCATGTCATACCAATACTAAGGGTTCAGCTGGGGAACATAGCAGAGGAAAATACTTAATAAACCATACACTAATGAGTAATGCAGGCGAGAGTTTTACAAAATATTTGGGATTGTTGCTACATGAACCATTCTGAATAAAATATACTGAGTTTCTCAATACATGTGTGAGTTGAGAGGCCTGGGCACTCATTACTTTTAAATGGCTCAGATTTTTTGCAGACGGCGCATTAAACACAGGGTATTACAACTTTAGCCCTGAACTAAAAACCACCATCAATACCTGCACAACACCACTTGAATATCTTATGATCAATCACGCACAGAACGGAGTCTGTTAACAATGGATTATCAAAAGATGTCTTTAGATCTACAAACAGTTCTAAAGATCCCGTCGACACTTCGATCTAGTTTGAGTGAATCTTATATCAGAAGAGAAGATTCTCAAGAATAAACAAACTAGGTGCAATCAAAGTTCAACAACCGTTAGTCAATCAAATCAATCGAAAACTAATAAACTGCAATTTTCTAGTTTCCCACCAACGGTACTCGTAGAGCTTCATGATCCCACATAAGTTTTTTAAATGAGCGGTCGTAAGAGATTTCGCCTAATTAGGGTACTTTCTTCTCCGAATAGACGGCTCCACTAGAAACAACAAAAAGATGAAGTTTGCCTTGCTCTTAAGATGGTTTGCTAGAAATGAAAACTTAGGTATTTATAGACCAAGGATGTTTGGACACCAAGGAATTTCCAAAACCGAAAGTATTCTCAAGATATGCAATAAATGCCCATTCGGTTTTCATAATTCCAGGAAATGAGTTATCCAATATTTTTCCGAAATCTCTCAATAGAAAATCTCCAATTAGTAAATGCACATTACTAATTTTTATTCTCTAGAGATATGCATTTAATAGCTGGTAATTAAAGCATATTTAACTAACAACCTTAATTAAAAGATTCTTAATTTATTTCGGACCGAGATCTCCTTGAGTAATTAAGGAATATCTTTGAACAATAAAAGATAAGAGTTACTGTTCGTGTTCAAAGTATGTTGACATCTTTTCTTTGTAAATCCTCTTTCATATTTACAATATTGGAATCGATTGTACCACAGTTTCAAACAAGTTTAGAATTGGTTCATCTGTATTCCAAGACAACTATGTGATTGATCAAATATCAAATCATATTCATGGGTTCAATCGGTTCTACCAATCACTAGGATCGGTTATACCTTAATATGGAACACTTGTGATCGGTCACACAAGTTACCAGGACTGGTTACATCAGTTACCAGGATCGGTTACGTCAATTACCAGGACCGGTTACCATATCCTGATCATGGTATTGCCTGTGATCGGTCACTAGGATCGGTTACACCAATTAAGAGGATCGGTTACACCAATTACTAGGATCGGTTACACTAATTACAAGGATCGATTACACAACTCTTTTGTGATCGGTCACACCAATTACTAGGATCGGTCACACCAATTACAAATATCGATCATACTATCTTAGGTGATTACTTAGGATCGGTTACACTAATTAATCAATACTAGTCATACCAAGTCATAAGTCAGGCATTGTGATTAGTTATACCAAGATACATAACAAGTTATGATCGGTTCTACCATCTCACACATATTGGTAATCCAAAGATATGCAATGAATAACAATACCAATAAGCCTAGCGATTTCCCTTTCGATTCATAAAACAAGTTCATGAATGTACTTCCTTTAAACAAATGTAAAACATTGTTTCCTAGGATGAAATCTTCACCTTTACCCATACACATAATCACAATAGCATTCATAAGATTATGTCGATGTCATATCTACGAAGTTCAAAAGATAAGCTTTATACTTCGTAGTCTAATTCCTTAATACTATGGTCACATGATCATGTCTCACTACTAGAATAAAATATTCATTCACAGCTTCGCAGTTATTTTTTCAATATAACACGACTTTAAAGATACGTTAGGAATGAAACAGTTCAAGTCAATATTACTAACCTCAAGAGGAAGGATGATGTCGTCGTTGTAGCTCGTTACTTCTTCACGTTCTTCAGGTCTTCGAGTAATACTTGTATTCTCATATTCCTAGACTTTCTAGTCTAACCTATACGAAGTTGTCTTTAGGACATAATCAAGCGACTCTTAGATGAGTTTTGATTCACTAAAATATGACAACCAAACTTGACATACCAACGCTTGGTGGGTTCAACCGAGCTACCCCCTTTGTCAATTTTAGTGACAAAACTCTTAATACATATGGATAAACAGATTACAAGAATTCATTATACATACACTTGATTCCAAGTTTCAACAACACAAAAACCTGCATATATTCAATCAATAAATGCCGTTGTTGACATCTGAATAACAAAGCTTATACTCCCCCTAAAGGTAAGATAGGTAGATATTTATTCCGAAAATCTTTGATATTCCACTTTTGTGGTAAAGATAACTACACAGCAATATGATATGTTTCTCCCCCTTAGTCATTGCTTTACTCTTTCGTTAGATATAACGTTTAAGCACAATTGTATTTTCCTTAGTAATTGCAAATCACTTGTTTACTCCATATATTTCTCCCCCTTTTTGCCACAAAATGACAAAGGTTCGAGCAAATAAAAGTCAAACCGAAAGGATCTTACAAATCTAAAAGAATTGTATGCAACCTATAAGAGTTAAGCATGAAGATTTCACATACCACTTCAGATAACCAATATTAAAACCGAAACTACAAGTAATTTAGTTTTAATATGTTATCAAGGAAAACTAGTGCCCGAAGCAATTTTCCCTACTAGTTTAACAAATTGACTAAGAAACTTAGTTCCCTTGTTAAACCGATTGTAAACATAAAATCGCTTATTTCGATAAGACCAAAATAAAGATCAGAAATAACTTTATTTCTCTCATCAGGTTCTAATTATTCAGACAATAACTTATACCTTTCTCTTTAGACAAGACAAGTACTAGGTTATTTAACTAGTATTTCTTATTAAGAAAAAGCAAAAGCAAGACTAGTATTTCTTGGAGGCATGCTCAATGATTTAAATAAGAATTAATCAGGGTTTATCAATTCAAGCAAGGGAAAGTTTCTCTTAAGGTACACCATTAGATGAAAACCTGATTTAAGATTCAAGCTAAGTTTGCTTAAAACCAAAGCAATATCTCTCCACCGTTAGATGGTCTTAGCTTATTACACACAAATGAATTATATCTTCATTTAGATATGGTTAACCGTACCTAAACATGTATATTGAGTTGGCTCAATAACAATTAACCGAAGTTAGCCATATGAACACTTTTGTATTAACCACATTCATCTAACACTTCTAGATCAAATAATAATCAAATGAATCTAATTGTGTTACTCATAGAGTTGTTCAATTGTTTATATTCTCATAGAAGTATACAAGACACAGTGAAACAAAATCAGATTTGATTCAAGAGAATCAATTCATGAACATTTAGCCACGGTTTGCAAAGATTGCATTCCTTAATTTATAAATGTATTTGTTCATGAGTATGAAATCATAATAAACCGATTTTAGAACTTAAACCAAGTCAGTTTGCAAACGGGTACGCAGACTTAATTTCCGGACTTTGGTCATGTCAAACAGTTCGCAAACCGGTATGCATACTGTCGTCCCGGACCTAACTCAGGTGAAACCGTACGCAAACTGTTATACAAACTTGGTTCCCGGACTTTGACAGTTAAAACCGTTCGCATACTGCTATGCAAACTTGGTTCCCGGACCTGTACCATACCACAGCAGTTTGCATACTGGTATGCATATTGTGCTATATCCAGATGGTTATTTGTTCTAAACTCCCATTTCAATAATTGAAACATCCTTAGAAGACGACAATAGCTGTCTCACACAAACTATTAGATTATAAGTAATTTTCAAGTGATCGAATGATCAATACGAAACGTTCCGAGTCTACATCAAATGACTGTCTCACACAAATCATGTAAGATGTTTCAAGGCAATTTTCACAAGATCATCTTTTGACTTATTATTTAGCTTCCAACAAATAAATTGTTTCCAACTAAACTCGTCAAGAATAATGATGAACGTAGCTAAAGCAAAAAGCTTTCCAACACATATTTCGAGAAAGATATAAGCGAGTTAAACTCAGCTCGAAATATCAAATGTGTATAATGTAAAAGTCTATATAGCTATACGACTTAGTCTCAATAGGAGATAGAATATAATAGACTTCTGAGTGATATATAAGTTTTAGTCTCCACATACCTTTTGTTGATGAAGTTCCTCCAAGCTCTCCTAGGTAGATCTTCGTCTTCAATCGATGAACGACGTGAAGTTTAAAGCTCAACTACACATTCTATCCTAATCCGAGACATAACAATAAGTAGACTAGAAATCAAGACTTATAGTTTTGATCACCTAAACTTGACAAACAAGCTTGAGATAGCAACGCTTGCAAGTTTGACCGAGTAGTGCTCTAATAATCTCCCCCTTTGTCAATTTTAGTGAAAAAACCAATACATATGGATTACAAAATAAATAAACTTTGTAGCTTCTCATCCAACATGCTTGATTTCCTTGGTTCTTCAACATTACTTGAAATCTTCGTTACTTCCAAGTACTCCAGTGATTCTTAACGTGTTCAACTCAGCATCATTGTTGTTGAAGATCCGTAGCCATAATAATAAGAAAACAAATGTTCTCAATTATTGTTATACAGTGTCATAGTATTATTACGCAGCATCAAAGTTCAATTGTATCACAACTTTGACAATAATACTATGGTGATATGTATCACTCCCCTTTAGTCAATACTTCATCTCATAATGAAAACCACCCCACCTTATATAATGATCCATAAACCATATGTATGTAGTGTTAACTACAAAATAATTCTCCACTTTTTGTCAATATAAATTGGAAAAGGTATGAAAACTAGCGGGATCATAACGAAATTCTCAAAGAGATTATTCATGACTAAAAGAGAACATATCAACTTGGTTTCGATGATTTCACATAGTCGAAACTTAGTGTATTCATCAAGGAGTTTATAAAGATATAAGATAACTCCAACAATATTCCACAGCGGCACTCCCCACAAAGATTTGATAATTAAGCACAAGTTCAATTAAGAACTCTCCCTTATAAAATGTCATTCCCGAAAGAACAACAAGAGCGACCTTACTTTTACAAGAAAAGAAGGATTTCTTTGGACATTAACAAATCACATGAAACATGAATTTTGAAAAAGTGGGGGTACAACAACCTCACCCAATAATTTGCTTAGCAATCTGTATGGACTAACTCCAATATACTTTTAAGAGAATCAACTAGACAGTCGGACTCAATCTTAATAAAAAGTATATCAAAGAGTTATATCTCAGTTTCTCGATTCAATACTAACTCAAGCAAATAGAAATCTGCGAGTCTAATTGAATACAAGAGAAATTAACTGGAACGGTACAAAAGACCAATGTTCAAGTATCAATCAATTTCAATCAACAACCAAAGGTTGGATCACCAATTGATCGATTCAATGCCCAACCTGTGATATTTCAATTATATAACAAAATATAATGCGGAAAAGAAATAACACAGACACCAGAAGTTTTGTTAACGAGGAAACCGGCAAATGCAGAAAACCCCCGGGACCTAGTCCAGATTGAACACACACTGTATTAAGCCGCTACAGACACTAGCCTACTACAAACTAACTTCGGTCTGGACTGTAGTTGAACCCTAATCAATCTCATACTGATCCAAGGTACAGTTGCGCTCCTTGCGTCTCTGATCCCAGCAGGATACTATGCACTTGATTCCCTTAGCTGATCCCACCCACAACTAAGAGTTGCTACGACCCAAAGTCGAAGACTTTAATAAACAAATCTGTATCACACAGAAAAGTCTACAGGAAAAGATAAATATGTCTCCCACATAAATACCTACGAGTTTGTTCCGTCCTTTGATAAATCAAGGTGAATTAGAACCAATCGATAACCCGGACTTATATTCCCGAAGAACAACCTAGAATTATCAATCACCTCACAATAATCTTAATCGACTAGCGAAACAAGATATTGCGGAATCACAAACGATGAGACGAAGATGTTTATGACTACTTTTTTATCTTGCCTATCGGATAAATTAGTCTTACGATTGCACTCAATCACGATAGAAACAACAAGATCAGATCACGCAACTACAGAGAAAATAGTTGGGTTTGGCTTCACAATCCCAATGAAATCTTCAAGTCGTTAACCTACAGGTTCTCGGTAGAAACCTAAGGTTAAAGGAGAATCAACTCTAGCTTATACAACTAGTATCACACAGGAGGTGTGGGGATTAGGTTTCCCAGTTGCTAGAGTTCTCCTTTATATAGTCTCCAAATCAGGGTTTGCAATCTAAGTTACCTTGGAAACAAAGCATTCAATATTCACCGTTAGATGAAAACCTGATTAGATTCAAGCTAATATTTTCAACCGGTAGATCGAACTTAGCTTGTTATACACAAATACAATGCACGTTCATTTAGGTTTGTGTAACCGTACCTAAACGTGTACACCTAGTTGGTTCGACAGTAGTTA